>VKOC01000251.1:0-25743 GCA_009364415.1 Spea multiplicata
GGCAATGACTGAGGAAGTAAGAGAGAGGGAGAGAGAGAGAGAGGCAGGGAGAGACAGAGATAGAGAGGGGAAAGGAGAGAGAAAGAGATTGAGAGAGAGGGAGATATGAAGACAAAGTCCACTTGTTTTGCTCAATTCCAACAGCCACGAAGAAAGACAAATCATGTGACACAAAGTGAAAAGGAGAAGGCCCACCGCCGACAGACACATAGAAAGTGCGACACATGGACTGCTTCATGCATGTACAGCTAATTTACAGTTACATGTATCGGGATTCTGCTGGTCTGCATCACTGATGGAATGGGAATGAAAAAATCAACTGTGGCACTTTAAGGCCAGTGGCTAATAAACGCCGTGTGTGCAGGCTGGAGTGGGATGCGCAGGTCCACGCGCTACATGCGCTTGCTGCGTGCACCAGGGGCAATTAGCGGCCCGAAGGCCGGTGCGGGGATGGTCAGCATGAACCATAAACATTTTCTCAGGCCAGGAAGATGGGCAGTTTTAGGCAGGATCTGTATCACATGTCATTCGGTCCACCTTAAAAACTCTTCAATTCATGAAAATTACCAAATATTTTAACATTTGTGTGATTTGGTTTTTGGAAGCTTCTCCTTGAATGTTAGTTTTTAAAAACTGACACTTTCCTTTTTTTGCCTGATTTCTCAAATAATAACAGGATGCGTCTAACATCGACCAAGAATTGTTTATTTCCGTGGGTTCTAAGTCGGGATTTGCAGAGTTCCTGGTGAGATTATCCAGCGCCTTGAATAGGTTTCCCCGGGACGGCCCTCGGCTTTCCTAGAAATTAGTAATTAATACCTTTGGAATTTGCATTTTTATAACAACAAGTGCCCCGTTGCAAAAACAGCTTGGAATTCCACCAGCGTGAAAAAAAAAACCTCCATTCTGAGATCAGCAAATTAGATTCTGGTATATTTTAACAATTTTAATTAAAATGTAAAAAAAAAAAAATCTTAATTAAAAGACTGCTATTTAAAGGCATAAATCTTATTATTACTAGAATATAAAAAATCTTTACATTTTGTATTTTTATAAAATTTTTACCTTTCTTATATATATTGTATATATTTTTAAGGATATTAAACATCCAGCATGCACCTGATTGGCTGGCCATTCTGGTATCTAATTTTTCTAACTTTAAAATGATTACTTTACAATTTAAAAATCTAATTATTAGTACTGATTTAAATATAGTCCGTTCACACCGTGTAGAGGGTTTCTTCCGCTATATTGACCATGTAAAGTTTTTTTGGTGATAGAGAAACACTGTTGCAACTTACAACCTGTGTCTATTTATCCAAAAAGATTAGCAATATAAGATTAAATTACATTTATTAAGATTTGCATAAAAAACATAAACAACCTAAGATTCCCTCCCCCATTCTCATACTTCTGGCATTTAACAAAAAAAAAATAAGATAATTATTAAATAATGATTGTTATGCATCGATTCATGTTAGTCTTTGAATGTTTTGTCAGACTCTTGATTACTGACTGTAAGAAGCGTTGGAGGAACTTGTGTTTCTATATCAATAGATAATAATACTGATAATAATAATAATAATAATAATAATAATCATCATCATATTTATTATAATAAATGACAAGTCAAACTGAGTCTATTATACTTTACTTGGTGGTGAAACTGCTCCCCCTAGTGCTAAAAACTAGAACTGCTTCTAATAGGTCGCTTACACAGAAAATGACTAAGATTAGCAATTTTTTTTAAGAGCTGCAACATATTCCATAGTGCTGTACAAAGAAAAGGCTGAACACACGCAAGAGGGTGCAAAATAAGTTTAGAGCCTGGTATATTTTAAGAGGAAGAAACATGCAAAGCTATTGCAAGGGTTAATCCGAAGGGTTAAAAAGCAAATTGTTTTAAAATGTTTCCCCCGTTGATGCTGTTATACTTTTGCGATTCCCTTAATTATTAATTAATGGAGTCTCAATTAATTGGATTATTTAAGGACCTGATATACTCTACATGCCTATGGCATGGTTTGGTGTAACTGACCAGTGGTAGTCATTCCCCCCAAACGGCTCATTTACCCCGTTCCATCGTCAGTCTGAATTATCAGCTACCATTGCACCCTAGTGTCCCTGTTTGGTTCGTTCAGTCCCTGTGCTCCTTTTCTTGCCTTGTGGCCATATTTACTCCCTCAACGTCCATCTTTGCTCCCCTGATGCCCCCTCTCCTCTCTGTTGCCCCTCTTTTCTAAGAATGTTTGCTGGGTATGAGGGTATCACAGGTTTCTCCAACCCTAAAAACCCCGATCATGTGTATAGAAACAGCAGGGAATAGTTTAATAAAATTCTGTCATATGCTGATGCACTTCGTCCTCGTATATTTATATATATATATATATTAAATAGGAAAAATGAATGGAACCCAGAGAGGGGCAGAACTTTAACAGAGCTCCACATCTTACTTCTTCTTTTTAACCGATTTCTAAAAATAATCAAGAAATATCTGACAGCGTGAAAAGTGAATTATCCCTTAAAACTTCTAAGAGGGCATCAAAAAAAAAAATTAATTAAAAGGTTTTATTGATCCTCAAATCATTTGATCTGTATTTGCCCGACAAAAAGCACCAATTAGGGGGGAAAAGCAATTTGCTTCAAAAATATCATTTAGGTTCCGCTATCTGTTACTGACCCGACGCGATTAGCGTTCTACAGACTCCAGTGTTAAATTCATCCCCCCCCCTTAATCTGTTCATTGTGTTTCTCTCTTATAATCCACATCGGGGTATAATTTTCATCACCCAATATGATCCCCGTAAGCCGGTTCATTAAATTTTATCTCTTTGGTGCCAAAACAAATGGACTAAGATAAAGATAAAAGTAGACTTTAAAAAAAAAAAAAAAAAAGTAAATTGTTTTAACATAACATCGATTGAACAGACAGCAGTTTGCCCGGAAACCTCGAGGATCTGTTGTGTGGGAATGGGGGCAATTGTCTTCCATTTAAGATGACCTTTCAACGCGGACCATCCGAAAACCCAAGGATCAGCCGGTTTCCATACGTAGAGCAGGAGGAACTCTGAAACCAGTTTGTGATATTCGAGACCGGCGTGAACTGTCGAGGCTTAGGAGTGCGCTTCTTCAAATAAAATCCGGCACTATGTATAATCTAATTAAATACAAGATCATCTCCTGAAGCCCCTGTTGATACCACCAGAGCAAGAGAGGGCCTCTTTTCAATAAACATGGACCTCGCTATAGACAAACGTTGTCCAGACTGGGCCTTTTTTTGGCCCAAAAACAAATCGCCCCGGCTTTATAATTGGAAATTTAAGAATGTTTTGCTGTGAATTCTATTCTACTGAAATAACAGAAGCCAGAGACTGATTCTTGAAGGTCGACCTTCTGCTGGGCACGACTTGTGATTTGTTTTAGGTATATAAACCAGGACACAGTTTATTGAGGCCTTCCAGAAATATTACATGGATTTAGCTCAATGCGACCAAACAGAAAGCTGGCACCGACGGGGGAAAGAGGTCTGGGATGAGAAGATCCACCAAGTGCCAAGTTGGTCCTTCTGTAGGATCCTAAGGGGATCCATTAAAGGCTTTTTAGAGCAGGCATTGAGGTTCACATTAACTATTGAATCCCTTATACTTGGGCAGTGGGTAAATTTGTGACATTACTCAGTATTGAGTAAGTTAGGTCCGATGCAGGTTACACAATATTGTCTCTTTACTGCAACCCTTGCCAGGTTGGCTCTAGAAGAAGCCGGCTTTTCAGCAGGAACTTTACTAGAGATCAAAGTAGATGGAGCACGTTGGCCTCTGGGTTTGTCTACTGGTCTCACAGGATAAGAACAATAACTTCACCCAGAGTATCTGAGACCCCGGAGTTTTGAGGACCAGAAGGTTCTAGAACTCGTAAATCCGATACATCGTTAAAGTCCGTTTTAACGGCCAATTAAATGCAAACACGAAATGCTTTACTTCAGCTTTGGCTCTTGTGCCGAGCCTTGCGTCCAGCCGAATAAATCAGCCCTGATCAAAAGAGGAGGAAAGTATGATAAAGTACGCTGAAAATTAAGATAAAAGGGGTCACTAATTAAGTGTATCTATTACTGAAAGCAAGTCAACTCTGTGACTTAATGTGGAAAGGCCAGCACATCTCTGGTGAGTAAATGTGATTAGTGATGGGTATGAGTGCAGCGTGCGAGGGAGAGCACAGACTCGGCCGAACTAATGGGGACCTCAGTACTAAGGGACTATATGCCATTTAATAACACGCAGAGGCCCTAGGAGCGCAAACCAGACATAGAATTAATTTAATAAAGAATTCTATATACTTGATTATTTTTTATTTTTTTTTTTAATTATTTTTGATGAAGAATAAAAGTGGTGAAAATAGTGAAAAAGGGCCCATTATGAACCGTATCCCCCAGTCTTCATCGCACTCCCTGAAAGGATATGAAACTCTCAAAATATCAGGGAAAGGATATTAAATGTCATATTTTGCTTCGTGTTAGAGTTAGGGAGATGGAATAACCGGTTGATAATTTAATGGCTAACTTGCAGTGCATGATGGGAGTTGAGGACAGAAGCCACCCAGTCATTCTCACAATATCTGGTGTTGCAGAAAACGTATTACATTTATTATAGGAACGGTGCAACGTACATCAAAAGACTCAATTTAAAGGGACAGTAACGCTAATTCCCTGTAAGAAAATAAAGTTGAAGCTTATTAGCTAAAAGAATCTTTACCATAAACTGAGGCCACTCAACGGGATAATAATATTTGGGGCGGAATATATCCCCCCGAAGTATAATGTGATTATAATGATTTTATTATGACATTTTGCTCCGATTCTGGACTTCTTTGCCTTGTTATCCATTTTATCTGGGAAAAATCCAATTAAAAATCAATTAATGGGGTTTATGCGCAATGCAGGGTTTCCCTTAATATCTGGCGGTCGGCGACACAGAAAGATTGAAGAACGATGGCTGATATGGCAACCACACGAGCTGCACATTATTTAATGACAGCGTCCCTTTAAACAACAAGCACAAGCTGGTGGCTCATTATGCAAATGAAGTGGCAAGCGAACAGAGTCACTTTGGGGTTAGGTTACCACAGACAAGGTGCAACCTTCTTCTGACCCCGGGTCACGGTGGCTTTTACTGTCTGAGAGATCACAGGGTCTTCCAAATGAATGCAAATGTTTGGAACAGAAAACTCGGTTCACAACAGGAGCCACTTCTAAAGACCCCCATAAAACAACATCAGCCCCTCGCCGCAACCACCCAGGAGCAGTAATTAACTCTACATTAAGAATGCTAATGAGGTTAATAATGAGATCATCTGAAGACGTCCGTGGTCACAGTAGGAATTTGCCAATCCAATAAGAAGCAAATGAAGTCCAGTAGAGAGGAGACGTCAAAGGAAATGGTCCTGGTGTCTGAAGTGGCCGCGTTTACTCGAGTGGAAGATCTCCGCTATTGGCGTCCTTGTAAAATCTCACACTTCCACTTCCCTTATACCTCCCTAAACCTCACGTGGCCAAACAGTAGCCCAAAAGACTGCAAAATTGGTAAAAACGAACTGCAAATGACATATTCATCGATGATACCTGGGAACACTCGGTCTCAAGAGGCAGATCGCAGGATAAAAGGAAAAACAGAGTCTTTCGTTGAAGTATAGATAGTTTTTATTGGGCCAACGTAGAAAAAACATGGAAAGCTACACAAACTTTCAGGACCTCGGTGGTCTCTTCTCGAGATGGAATTATTCTGAGGTCTCGAAACATTCTGAAACGTTACCTCTTTTTTGGTGTTGGCTCAATATAGAGTAAAAAGTAGAATCCACAGGTTTCATAGGATCCTCCAGAAGGCCTGGGTTTCTATGATGAAATTATAGATTTCCACATTCGGGGAGGGGTAACATAAATGATGGCCGATTAAAGGGTTAACATCATAAAGAGAATGGAGTTCTGTTTATTTACTGGGGTATACGCACATATATATATAATATATATATATATATATATATATAACATTGATAGTAAATGGCAGGACAAGCAGGAGGTCATGTTAAGCCTCTAATTAAATGGCTAATTTGAGATTCTTTCAAGAATCTAATTATTATTATTATTAATAATAATATAAACCCCTCAGCATTCAGTGAAGTCTCCACTATGGGGAGGCGAGTCCATGAATCCACAGCTTGGTCAATCACCTATAGCTTCCTTACATTTCCTGTGACCCTTCAGCGTCGGAGCTTCACAGCAGGACATCTTGTTTTTAGGCTTTTATCTAAGCTACTTTTGTCTCCTCTGGAGGAGATAAATGTTCCGGGGTGTGAAAGATGGAAATGAAACCAAATGTCCCATTAGCCTGGCAGCCAACGCTGAATCTGGGAGAAGGAGGCCCAATCTTTTTTTCGCATCCCGTTGCTTCACGCGGTGTCCGCTCTGTGTGTGGTTGGGAGGTAGCACCGGATCCTCAAAGGAAGAATCAAAACAGTAGCTAGGAAATTCAAGGGACTTCGTGATAACGGATTGTCATACGAGTGGCCTCCTTCCAAACCTTCACCTTGTTCCCACCAGCAAAACAAAGCCAATTAGCCTTTAATTTACAAAGATCAAAGTGCGAAGGAGTTCACTTCTACCTCAAGGCGGTGAAGAAACCACAGACTCAACTAGTGAACGAATGAGGAAGAACTTAATACGAGAAATAAATACATTTAGGGCTCCATTATCTAAACCCCAAGGTTTAACTACTTAGCCAAGTAGGTAGAACCCATAACAGTTGTGTATAATTTCCCAGAAGATGTCTGGTTTTGGAGCTACTTTCAACGAGAGGCCTTCCGTCCTTCCATGGAGTCTTGGCTTTATAGAAGAACTTGGTAGGGAGATGTGTCCTTCTAAAAAGTTCCTAGTTATTTATTTCCTCCATCTCCATTCTCTCGTAGTGTACTTTGTTCTGGGTATTTTTGACATCGATGAAGACCTCCAGTTGGGGACGGCCATGTTTTGTTCAACAAATATGTACTTTGTAATTTCCCCTTTAAGAATTCTAAAGTCAAATAAGTCTAATTAAAAAGACTTAATTGGACAGATATTGTTCACTTTAGCTCGTGGTACATACTAGCCATGATAAGCCTCCCTTCATGGGCTACCGTACCCAAATCGGTTCTCCGCAGCCCGCGTGTCATTGATGAATGATTCAAGGTTTTGAGCTTGGACCGGGCGGATGATACATCATGTAGAGCTGGAATAGGATACAAGTCATTGATGGGCTTCCAACTGCTCTTCAACGCAAAGTGATCCATCGGCAAATTCCTTGTCGGCTATTTTTTATCTTCTGCCCATGACCTGTCTGGTTGACTCAAAGCCCATACCTGATACTAGAAAAACAAAGGTTAACGTCACGGCAGAATGTGTCTGCCCCGGGTGTCATTTCTCTCCCCCTTGATACCGACATCAAAAAGAAGGCCGACACTTTGTAATTGAGGAAATCATCTCGACCTTTTTGTTGTTTGATGGGAAATTTCCAAAATAAGTTAGAAATCAAAACAAGCTTTTAACTAATTGAATTAGTTTTAGAATTATTAATGGATTATTCGGTATTGAAAAGTGACCCAAAAAGATTTGCGAAGTGCACCCCCCCACACCCTTATACATTATATTCTAATATTCATTAGGAAAAAAAAATTCAGAACAAATATTGCTATACAATGCTTCATTATATTACCAGAAGTGATGATGGTTCTCAGGAAATGGTAATAGTTTTATGGAGATTTATTTAAATCTGGATATTGCTTGTTGAACTTGTTGGATATTCCAACTCCATATAACGTATTTCACAAAAATTCAAAAAAAAAATGTAAAAAAAAATGTAAAAAAAAAAATGTAAAAAAGTCTTTGCTCCATTATTTTCATGCGTTAGAGAGTCCCACTGGGTGATTAAGACCGAGCCATTCTACTTTTTCCCACAGGCAGTATGATAAGGAGTCGGGGTGTTTGCCTAGAAGATTAGGCTCAGACAACAGAGCGAGAACAGCACAACGGGGTGATTTGAAATGAAGATGGAAGCCGGAATGTCCATCGAAGTGATGGAAACGTGCGTTTGCGGCAAGTTAATAAAAACTTATCGGGATCTGAAGAAGAGCGACTTTCATGGAGCATCTTGAAAACTTTTAATGCGATTCTATATTTCCTCTTTGAAACATTAAATAAATATCATAAATATATATAAAAAATTAATATATATATTTGTAAAAATGTAATATTTGAGGTCTCCAACCCTAGAACTTTCCGTTTCCTTTCGTACTCCAGGTAACGGTCCTACTTCGCACGCGTCTCTACGTTATTAGTTCTGGACATATGCAAGAGTGGAAAAATCAGACATTATTGACAGGGCTGCCTGTTCTTGGATACTGCGTCCATTGTATTCACCAAAAAAATGTGTTTCGTGCCCGGCATATTTTCGGATGAGATGCTTTATTGTGCATAACGAGGCGGCTTTGGCGGAGACAAAACATCGTTTGCTTACATGATAATGTCATCAATTTTGGAGAAACGCGGAGTGCACTGAAAGCCGGAGGGTGTTAGGCACGTGTGAGCGTGGTTCATGGCAAACCCCCATTTAATGGTTAATTATTCGTCACTTGAAAGAAAACCAGTAAAAGTTACAAAAAAAAAAATATGTCCGTCCCAGCTTTATAAATAAACCGGACTAAAACTCTTTGGAAACCTCTTTGAGTACCTGGGGGACGCTCAATGGCATTGATCTCCTAACGGTGGCCGGGGCCGCCTGGCACACAAAGGGTTCATTAGCCATTCGCCTCTCTTCACACTTTGCCTGCAACATGCATGTTAATGTCTCTCAGTGCAATGCTCGGATTTCAAAGCCGGCTCTAAGGACCAGCTGCGGCTAAAAAAAAAAATTAAAAAAAATACTTTTTTTTTAAAAAAAAAATCTTTTTTTTTCCTTTTTTTTTTTTTTTCCTTCCAAATATAATGCCGAGCCTTTTGAAATGAAAGCCGACGCAGAGCCTACGATAGATTAATGTAGGGAACACACAAAAAAATCAGCTTTATTTGCTAAGAGACAGATGTCTACGAGATTTGCTGAGGTTGTTGACGTTTCTTGACGATTCGCAGCTTGGACGAGGTCTGGCCCTCCTTGGTAATTACCGGGCTGCGATCAGCGGACATTGATCAATTCCACTCCGTATTGAACTGGCTGTTTATACATCATCACGACTGAGCTGTTAAGGAAGGAGGGACCTGGTTAATGAATCATTAGATTCTCATTGTTTTGGGGTATTATGGTTTGGATTCTTGCCATCACCTTGCAGTAAAGACGTGGAGGTGGCTATAGGGATAAGCAATGGGGGATACGCTATGGGGGGTACGCTATAGGGGATAAGCTATAGGGGATAAGCTATAGGGGATACGCTATGGGGGGTACGCTATAGGAGATAAACCATAGGGGTTAAGCTCCAACCTAAACCTTATTCCTACTCACCCTAGAGCTCAAAGAGGGTAAATGTGGGCCGTTGGCCAACAATGCACCATACTCACCCGATCTGCCACACTAGCCATCAGCCACACTTATGCCACTAGGCAGCCGCCAGGCTTTTAGTGCCAGGGCCGCCCCGTTATCCCCAGCCCGGTCCTGCCCCAGCGGTAGGGGTGCTGTATGCCCCGCAAACCTACATAGGGGGTTCTTTACTGCCACACACAAAACAGAATGGTGTCGTTTTCATCTAATGAAAATATAGATCCCTGATCTCAGTCTAGACCCCATCAAGAGTGTCGTGAAGAGACTAAAAGATCTCAATATATGCACCCTATATAATAACGTCTCATTTCTAAAGATGCTGCAATCTCCTTTTACTAAATAAAATCTTGACCGCCATTAAAAACAACCCAAAAATGATTGTTTGACGATCTAGGGGTTTCCCCCCCCCCTCAAATTAATTGAAATAATGACTCACAAACTACATTTTAGAATAAAGATTTTTTGAGTAAACAGATAAGAATTTTTGAAGTTGCCAAACTGAGTATATGATGTTACTTTGTACAACTCTTTTGTTATTGTATCAAATTAAATACGAACGTCTCCCCCCAGATAAACCGACACATTCTTCTTCTGAACGGGAAGCTTTTTGATTTCTTTAAAATGATGAAGACCGGATCGTGAGTTAATTCCGCCAGCGTCCGCTCCATGAGGAGTAATCGAGATCCAAGTGGAACTAACTCGAAAATAATTGGACTTTGGCCCCTTGAGATAATGGGTCTACAGGGTTCCACGGGACTCTTTCGGAACCCTCGGTGAAATCTAACGACGCCGCCTCGTATATGATTTCTCTGCAGCTGCAAAATTAATGAAGAGTAATTCACATCAAAGGGCGTCTGGGAGACGCAGAACGCGAGTGAAGATGCGATATCCCGCGCTCCAGACAGAAAAGAAAACAAACTTCATCAGGTCTGTAGCACAAACAAGAAGAACCGATCCCCAAATGATCAGACCTTCTATCTGTAGACTTAAGAACACAGGATAGAATGTACAGGGCGCTAATTATCATTTTTTATGCACATTTTAGAATGAAAAACCCAAAAGTTTTACAGAACCAAATGGAATGTTTGGAAGACTCAGGATTGTCTGTAGAACTTTGGACGATCTGGATTCCGATAATGACGTTCCGTCCCAAGGTCTAATAATGTACAGAGTTCCTCTCCATAAGAGCTAACACTCCAGAGGGCATATCTTGCCCCGATTTGGCCTTTTTTGTCTACTCGGTACAAATGTAGACATCACAATTAACATCTCTTTATGAACAAGCAATGAACATTGAACATTTATTGTTTCCAAAGAATATTTTACAAAAATGACTTTTTTATATAGTTTAGAAGAACTTTATCCCTGAGCAACCCTTAAATATCCAACCACTGAGTTTAACTTGGGTGGCGCTGATTGGGGTTTCGACCTGACGATGGTCGTAGAGCTGGGTAGAATTCCCAGATAATGTCTGATATTCACAAACATGATACTGATATGAACATCGATATTGTTAACCCATTATGAGTCAGGTGGGGTCACCATTGAACGACCATTCAAACCATCCAATCTGACTTAAAATGTATGTTATTATAATTATCGGTAATATTTATGATGACAGCCTATTAATCTTAGCAGTTTTCTGATTTTTTTATTTCATTTTATTTTTTTTTTATACAATATTGTAAATATTCTGAAGCAGCTGCTTGTTAACGTCAATGTTTTAATTACTCTGTTTTTATTATTAGTTAGTTACAAAGTGCCAACATGTTGAGGTTAAGGGGTCATGGCAAAATATCCTTTGGAATTCCTTAATTGGGACTATAAATGATCTTTCCTCTTCATGCAGAATAAATATCTATATTGAAACATATTTTTAATATCTATATTTTACAGTTTTATTTATTTTTGAACACACTTATGCGCTCCACCCCTACACGCATTTATGTAAAGCACCGTTTTTAACACCGATAAAGATTCTTTGCTGAGATTTAAAACTTTTTTTTTCTTTTTATATCCATTAAAACCATTGCTTAAACTCTTTATAGATCAATCTATTTATTTTTATATTTTTTCAAAGTTTTTTTTTTTTATTTTTTTTTTATACATTGTTTCCAATCCGAATATTCAGAATTATTTAATTTATATTTCTATCTATCAGAAGGTACTCCATGATGAATTTTTTTTTTTTTTTTTTTTTTTTTTTTTTTTTTTTTTTTTTTAAATCTTCCTTTGGCTACATGACCTTAATCCTCCCAAGAAGGGAAAAATAGGAAGTGTCTTAATCCATCCAAGGGATAAAATTCTCCAGAGGTTCATGCAGGAAAATTTGCTGATGACATGTCAAGTAAAATAGGGTATGATGTGTACATTAGCGCGAAGGCATGCAAAATCCACCAGTTATCCGTGATCATACCCACGGTACCAACAGCTTGTCTCTCATGTCCCTAATTAAGGCAGCCAACGCGAGGTTGTTTTGCTAGAGCCGCATATCCGTTACCAAAGTTTTTGTTTGTTTGCTTCGCCATCGATGTTTCTTCCCTCGTCGTTATCCATAACAATCCATGCGTAGCCTTCTTTTGATCCAACGTCAAAAATACATAAACAAAAAAATAAGGTCCCCTGCCTCAAACCTACTCCATACAGAACAAAACGCACCGAATTTAAGCAAATTTAAGGTATTTCAAGGCATATTTTTTTTTAAAAAAAAAAATACTGTAATAAAAAAATAACATTAAAAAGTCCCTATGTTTTGTAAATTAATTTAATGGTTCAAAATTTTAAAAAACATATTTCTGGTAAAACATATAAGAACATTTTAAACCCATGTTTAACTCTAAAAAAATCTATATATTTTTTTTTAAAAAAAAACAGTATATCTACGTTTAGTTTAGAATAAGGGAATTACATGTATTGACACAAAAAATCTTTAAAGAAGAGGCTTCAAGAAATATTTTGAGTCAAGAATTTTACTTTAAATCTAGTTTTCTTTATTTTTATGGACGCTCTTCCTAATTTATTTTGATGCATAATTTATTTAATACGTAACAATTCAATATTAGCCTGCATTCCATCTTCGGCGTTTCGACCACTTTTCTGACAAACCCTTCTGATTTCCTAAAGATGTTCAGAAACTTGATACATTTTTTTTAATGTGGTATTTTTATTATTATTTCATTTTTCATTATTTATTTATTTATTTATTTATAATTTATTGTTACAAAAAGCTTATAATATTTTACTGCAAGAATTTGTCACGAGTTTTAATGTTTTATGAACCCCTGTAGTCTAGGGCTTTATTTTGTAAGATATCGGGGGGACTCAGAAGTTTTTTAAATGGCCCTTTATTGCCCAATAACATTGTATCCAATTGATACTAGATAGTGGGGTAACGTACGGCCCGTGGGTCACCAGGTGGTGGGATGGCTGCAGGTGTTCCAAGCTCTGTGATTTAGAGAGTCCTTTGGGTCCTTTGCGTCTTGCACCAACGGTTTAGAGATCCTTAGACCTCATGTTATTGTTTTGTCTCTTCTGTTTGGTTTTGCTTGGGGAGCCCAAAAGAAAGCAAAACTTGACCTTCTAGAATCCGGTAACCGTCGGCTTGTACCAAGCAAAGCCTTTTCAAAAACTAGATAAAACATACTTCTTTTTTACTTTTTATATTGTCTTTTATACTTTTTATATTGTCTATCACGCACTTGTATCTGCTCTTTAAAATATCATCAGATATGTTTTATCAAGTTTTTTCAAACCCAGAGAAATATCAAATCATCATAAAATAATTCCCAATCCCATAAATCTACTAATAAAGAACATGCATCGATAGTAACATTTATATCCTAGGGGCTCCTTCCTTATTCTGTATGATGGGACCAGGAGATGTTTTTCACATCATGACCACCATGAAAAATCTGGATTCAAGTTAACTAATTCGGTTTATTAGGTTTTTTTTTGCTTTTGTAATTCTTCCAAGCATCATTACGCAAATCCTTCCCTTTGGCCCATCGAGCCACCGTTGGACAGGAAAAATATAAGGTGGAAGAACATAAAATTCTACAAGGCAGCAGGACCTGAAAATAATGTTCTGCTTTAGGAAAGACTAACAAAGCGTTTGATGAAAGTTGGTTGGAGTTGGATGAGGCAAGAGGGAGCCAACGGGGACAGGTATTCCAGGAACGCATTATTCTTACTTCCTAAGAGATAAAATAACGGAATAAGTCTTTATTCACCCAAAACTGTCTGAGAATGCTTTGGAGAGCAGGTCTGATATACCCCCAACATATCCCACAGTATCTCCTGAAGATCCTTGGTGTCTCTTCTTTCATGAACCGAGCAGGTGGGACCTTCTTTAGATCTTTGGTTGTCCTCATGGGAGGAAATCAGCAGATGTAAGATTCCTCTTCAAACTTTCTCCTGCCAATACTTTAGATCACAGACATGTCCAAGTAAACTCATTAGCCCAAGCTGGAGTATAAAAATGATATGTTTTGGGTTGATAACTGACTATTTATTGAAACCTGAAGTTCTGGTGTTTCTCTATCCACATGAAGGAGTGGATGGTGACCAAAAAGTGCTTGGGAAGAGCCACGGGGCAAACAGGACCCCAAAGTCTTCTAAGATCCTGGGGTCCAATAAGTATTGGAAACTATTTTTTTGATTCCTTTCTCATGAAAACCAACATTTTTGGTGAAAAAAATAACTATTATTATTTAGATATTTTTATAACGTGTAATACAAGCAGATCGAGACAATACAAGTGTTCCGAGCTTTAAATTCTAAAATAAAATAATAAAAATCGAGACAAAATGATTGGGCATCCTAAAAAATACCTGTTTTATAGATTTTATAACGTTCAAAATACCGGATTTAAGTTCGAATGTTTCCCAGTCAGCTCCGGAGGGCTGTGCGCTGTCCGCAACCGTATCAAATTCTTTACACATTTTATTTGAGCGTGTCTCGGTAGATGCACAGAAAGAAATATCACTTTTTATGTACAGAAAAGTGCTAAAATTGCAGACTTTTGCATGAAATTCAATTAAGCTTTTTGCAAAACCTGACCACCTGGAATAGCTTTCAGATTTCATTACTCGCAGACATTAAATCTCCAAATTTTCTGATGGTGTCACTCTAGCCGTTCCCTTGTTCCGTACTAAAGCGGTGTGATTTCCGAAAGTTCTTTGTATTTCAGAGAAAAACCCTTTCCAGCCAGAAATAGAATATAGAAAAAGCTGGGTTTTTCCCCAACAGTTCCCCTCAACGGCAGATGGCAGACAACATGGCAAGCAGGCAGCTCATATTATTTTGAGAAAACAGTAAAAAACATAGAAAAATAGAATTTGTCGGCAGATCGGCCCCATTCGGCCCCCGTCTACTCTGCCTGTTTCTCCTGCTGTAAAGACTCAAACCTTAATCAGTCTCAGATTCAGCAGCCATAGTCACACCTGGGAACCCTTTGGGTTTTGCCCCGAGACTTTGGGGAAAGTTCCGCTCCAGGTTGTGGTAACGGCATTGCAGGACACCCCACTCCCTGCACACATCGCCATTAAAAATAGAATGTGTCGCACAACGGCATCGGCGCCCCCAACTGACAGCAGCGTGACCTTCTACCCGCACACTACAAGGAGGGTAGCCAGAGAGAGAAAGCTCCCAGGTATGGCCAAATGCCTATCCCATGCAGTGAGAGAAGTAAGAGCAGTAAAGATGTAGAATCCGCTCCCCACAGAGGCTGCTATCAGATCCAACAGATGCCTTTAAATAGAATATATAATATATAATATGAGGAATATACAGGGATATAACGGGTTATAAGGACGGGATTAGTTATATGGGGGAGAGTATATAATATATAATATGAGGAATATACAGGATATAACGGGTTATAAGGATGGGATTATTTATACGGCCGGAGGGTATATAATATATAATATGAGGAATATACAGGATATAACGGGTGTTATAAGGACAGGATTAGTTATACGGCCGGAGAGTATATAATATATATAATATGAGGAATATACAGGGATATAACGGGTTATAAGGACGGGATTAGTTATATGGGGGAGAGTATATAATATATAATATGAGGAATATACAGGATATAACGGGTTATAAGGATGGGATTATTTATACGGCCGGAGGGTATATAATATATAATATGAGGAATATACAGGATATAACGGGTTATAAGGATGGGATTAGTTATACGGCCGGAGAGTATATAATATATAATATGAGGAATATACAGGATATAACGGGTTATAAGGACGGGATTAGTTATATAGGGGAGAGTGTATAATATATAATATGAGGAATATAGAGCATATAACGAGTTATAAGGACGGGATTAGTTATACGTCCGAGAGTATATAATATATAATATGAGGAATATACAGGGATATAACGGGTTATAAGGACGGGATTAGTTATACGGCCGGAGAGTATATAATATATAATGGTCCGGTGGCTGCCGAGTGAATATATAATAATACACAATAGTACCATAGGAACAGACTTTGACCCCAAGGACCAGAGATTATTATTCAACTTGGTCGAGAAAAGGGTCCAGCTGATGAAACATCACTTACCGTTGAGTTCACATTTTAATCCTCATCCTGGAGGATACATTGGTGAATTTTCCCCCTCAACAGGTGACACAAGTCATGCTTTCTGTGATAAAACGTGAGGGGTGTATCTGCTGCTGAACAAGCACTGGAATACATTTTGGAACCATTAATAGAAACAAAGACCCAATTCTTGAGTTTATTATGTAAAAAAAAAAAAAAATGTATAAAAATACAAAGAAATTTCAATTCCTTAAATTTTTCATACGGCTTTCAGGCGAATATATATAATATTAAACGACTTTCATACTCAGAGCTCTAAACAAATACCCTATACATGGAGTTCTTTTTCCTATAAACTTTACTGTAAAAGTTTCCTCAACATTCCTAGAATACTAAAGATGCAAAAAAAAAAAAATATTTTACCATATATCTACAAAAATGCCACATTTCTTCCAGAATTACATTAATATAACCGATCAGTTAACAACTGTACAACATCATACACAAAAAATAACACACAAAACATCTCATACCTTTGCATGTTGGAAATTCATATATTTTTTTTTTTTTTATTTTTAAGGATTTCATTCCTTAAGGCTTAGATTTCAAATACAAAAAAAAAAAAAGTAACACCTATGCTACATTGAGTTCAGATTTATCGTCGAGAACGTCACTTTCGCTTTTCTCCGCGTATAATTTTATATAGGTGTCGACCATTAAGTCCAAGTCATGCCGCGCGTCGTTATTGACGTGCACCAGGGCCAGGTGACTGGACCTCTGCTCCGCGGGCGTACCTTCCAAGTAGGCTTTCAAACGCGATCGCCGGATCACGTAGCTCTCGTTTTCCAGTTTAAAGATGGGCAGCACGCACAGAGCCTTGAGGAGCGCGTACACGTTGGGAAAGAACTTAATATCGGGCAGATGGAGAGACTCGTAAATGTCCGACGGAAGCTCCACGTCTTTCCCTCGGTGCTTCCATTTCACCCGCCAGCAATGCAGCTCCGCCGACAGCGTGTCCGGGTTGGGCAGGTCGCATTTGTATATGTCCGTGTTGTGGTCTTCGCTGGTGCTGAATTTTTGCTGGCCCATGACAGAGGGGATCAGAGATAAGCACTTGAGGGCTTTTAGATGCTGCTCCGAGAAGACGTCCTTCAGCCCCTGAATGATGTGTTGAATGGTGGGTATGCTAAGAGCCTCCTTGTAGAAGGTTTCAGGCGTTAGATCCGGTTGCAGATTGGCATGCTGCATTCGACGGAAGCGGCCCGGCAGCTTAACCGGAACGTCCAGCTTGGCCGCCAGATTGGTGGCCTCTTCGAACCAGAACTCGTGGTAAACCTCGATGTTCTCCAGCACCTCGTTCAGAGCGTGCAGCACGGCCGTCAGGCTGTTGGCCGCAGAGAAGAGATCGGAGGTCTGCCCCTGGAGATTCTTCCCGAAAGCTCTGGTGAAGGACAGGGCGTTCTTCAATATCACGACGGTGACGATGAAGTCGAAGTCACTCAAGGCACTCGACAGCACGAACGCGTGGCTGGTTACCTTCGCGTTGCACTTAAACGACGTATCGCAGGCGACTTTGTCCAGGCAGAGCACGAAGGACTCCAGAAGGCCGACCATAATCTCAAAAGTGTCGTGTCTGCTTATCCACTCGGAGCGGATAACTTTCTTCAGCTCCGTCCCTCTCTCGTCGCTGTGGAGAAACTGGAGCGTTATAGTAAAATCTAACTCTTCCTGCAAAAGCGGGGATTTCTTAAAAAACTTGTGAAGATCGTCCAGGGTCCCCAAAGCCACGGAGACCCCGGCGACCGGCGTCGACTTCGCCAGCCAGATATTTAAGGCACAAGAAGAACACAGAGTATAAACGGCTCGGGGGTATCTTTTCAACAGCTGGGAAGCCACGTACTTCATTTTGGGCGAGACGGCGCTCGACGAGACGTAGGCCTGGCCGCGGCAGTACTCCATGTTCAGCCCCCACTTCTCCGTGATGGTGGTGTGAAAGTTCACGGCCAGCACCTCCGCTTCGACCTCGCAGGGCAGGAAGCCTAGAAATTCTTCGCGCAGGTAGTTCGTCTCGTCTATAAATCTCACAAACACGGGCAAGTATTCATCGCCGGCCAACTGGACGGTGTCGTCGGCAATGATGGAGAAGAACTGAGCGTCCCGGACCTCCCGGAGGACCTCTTCCCTGATGCAGCTCTCGCAGATCTCCAGCATTTGCTTCTGCTGTTTATAAGAACAGTATTCGAGATTCACGGCGGTCGCCTCAAAGCGCCTCCTCAGCACGTCGTCCCCCGAGTTTATTCTATATTCCAGGAGAGCCTGGAAGTTATCGGGGACGAAAGTTCCTTTGAGTACCTCGGAGTCCGGACTCTCCAAAGGCACGTTTTGCTTTCCCATTAATATCAAAATCTCAAAGAGGGACTTTAAGTAATCTTTATTCTCTCTTTCCTCTGGCGTCAGAGACGCTCTTTCTTCTGCTTCTTCTATCTCGACGACCTGCACGTCCGCGTCGCTGTTAGCCTTGTGGTTTTCTTGCTCCGAAGCCGCGGTATCAACTATGTTTATAAAGAGAGATTCATGTAAAATTAAACATTACAATTCATACTATGACCTCCCTCCCCTGAAACCTTAAAATATGTAATTATTGATATTATTGAGATAAAATAGGCAAAACTAATATTCTAATAATAGTACTGAGTGAAAACAGGTGCAGACATTACGTTACTGCTTCTGTATCATTCAACTCAGAGCTGCCTCTACATTCGGGGAATATTTAGGATTCAATTGTGATGGGAGTGATAAAGGGCCATTGGAACACAGGAGTGATGGGAGTGATAAAGGGCCATTGATGGGACATTTGGGACACAGGGGTGATGGGAGTGATAAAGGGCCTCTGTACGCCTATGAAGAGATTCCATTAAAAATCAGCCGTTTCCAGGTACGATAGTAATTTACAACGTTAACCCCGTCTGTGCTGGATTTGTGACCCATTTCATGTTATTTTAACAGACAAAGTTTGCTTTACTTTTAAAAGCAAGGAAATTTATAAGGGACTCCAAACTTTTGACCAGCAGCAGGTAATCTTATATCCAAATATTCAACATCGATGTAGCAGCCACCAATCAGATAGTGCTGCATATATATATATATATACATACATACATACATACACACACTTACGTTTTCTCTCTTTTAATGCTCTTATTTCTTCTTCTGTCTGAAAAGAAAAGAGAAATTAAAATGTTATGGAGTCGGAGGTGTAAAGGTAATCTGGTACCAATGTTGTGTTGGAGAGATTATATATATACCCATCTATTATTGTATATTTCTAGTTGGAAGATATGTGGCCCTAAGACGTGCAGGAAGGTACAGAAACATAAAACAAAGGATCCGGGGAAGAATTAGGGTTTTAACTGCTAAACTGTTCCGCGGGGTGAGCCAAGAGAAAGAGCCTGTATTACAGCCTTCCTTGATATTGTGAATGTATGTATTATAGATTGCGAAGCAGGACAACTGAATCCATTATCGAAAGAACCGCAGCACCCAATTCTTTAGACAGAAAGCATAAGCAAGGGGCGCACCAAGCGGAAAAATACAGATAATGCAAATCTGTAACGGAGAGAAAGTCTGGAGGGCTTTAACTTGCGCGGCGTGGAAGGTTAGGCTGCAGACAGCGCCGTGAACCCCTTACCAGCTCCTTTATCCTCTTCCTGCGCCGGCCGGAGTTACCCAGGTGGCTCGTGAGGTCAAATATCGTGGGAACGGCGTTCTCTCTCAGAACTGTCCTGTAGGGGCTCTGAGAACGAAGCAAACAGTTAAGACCAACATAAAAACGGCGAAACGCAGAACTCAAGCTTTAACGAGGCGTCCTTTAACCCCTTCATACACCCCATTTTTAATTTCCCCTCCTTTCCCATGTTAAGCATAACCACACAAATTATACATTTTTGTTTTCTTAATACCACTATTTTTTGTATAGTCTTCCCGTAAAATGTTTTTTTTTTGCTTCATTTTTATTTTTTGGACTGGAAGTCCCTTTGAGGTCTTTAAAAACCTCAGGAATCTCTATTAGAACTGGATGGTAACCCTTATGATGTCATAGTGACGTAACTGGTGTTTCTAATTGCATTATATATAATTTTTTTATTTTTTTTTGGGGGGGGTGAAACACATCCTTCCTCTTTTTACTGTGATCACAAATGCTGCTGGTCAGAGTGATGAGTAAGCAGGGCTCCACTGCTGATCACAGTACCTCTCATCGGGGTGGACAGACGCCGCGGTAACTTATTTTAATTTTACTTTGAAAGTTGTTCTCCGAATGGAAGATTGGGCATGCGCCACCATTCTGATCTGAGCGCCGTTACATCAGATCCGCAATCAGGAAGACGGCTCCTAATGACAGGAGAGACCCCCAGGCTTTCTAATAACATTTCCCTGCCAGTGCAAATCCCATAAGACATACTATTACATCCTTGGTCACCTAAGACCACCTCTATTAGTACTCCCTACTTCACAAAGAGGTTAAAGGGAGTGTTTATGGTCCCAAGCAGCCGCACCACCAAACCCATGTAAATAAATATAAAAGGATAAGAGATCCTTGCATATAATAATGAATAAATAAATAGAGTCACTCACATTTCTACAGATCATCGAGTCCTCAAAGTGTTTGGCACACAGGCGATAATGCTTGTTCAACTGGTCGGGGGTTTTGTCCTCCAAATCAGATCTTCGACAGTTCTCAACCCATTTCTGACACCTAATTACAGCAACGGAAGAAGAAAAAGGAACCGAGACTCTAAGGGATCATTACTCGAGCTACAGCGCCGTAAAAAAAAAGTAAACAGACGGGACAGAAGCATCGACATATACATTATCAGAGTTCTAAAACACGCACGACTCAATTAAAATGCAAGGAAACTAAGTTAACATCTTAAGGCATCGATGCGTAAACGTTTGGTAGCCAGCTCTGGCTACCCGATGGGCCGCCAGCCATTAGCGCCCCTAACTTAGCCATTACTGCCGTATAAAAGCTTCACACGCACAGCCGGCAGCCCCATGAGCAGCATTCAGCGGACGCTGCCCTTAAAATGCAACCATCACTTTTGATCGGCCTCGTGGGGTAGATCATTTATATATAATAAATGTATATATTATATAGCGTGCAGAAGTCACCCACTGCATTTACCATAGACCTTCATGGATAACCCCCCCCCCCCGACACATCTGAAGGGAGTGAGGGGCAAATGTAACTTTTACCCTTTGTATTAACCCCTATACCTCAGGGGTGGGGCATATACCACCCCACCCCCATCTGAGATGCTAACCCTATACATGTATATGGCACATACCGGTATATATATATATAACCACCCCCAACACACAGTAAGTGCCCTGGTGGTGTCAACCTGCTTTCGGGCAACTAAGCCACTTCTTCCACCCCACCACTAAACTCCTACCCCCTGCAGGGAATGACCCCATCAGCATACGGCCTCTCACCTGCCCGGGTCCCGCGGGAACCTAAAGAAGGCCAAGTCGGACTGCGTGCTTTTCCTGGTGCAATTCGGGGCGGCGCAAAAATTCGGCATCCTGCCCCTTATAACGGGGCCCGGGGGGGGGAGGGGAGTAACGGTACAGGGGGAACCCCTCCTCCTCCCCTCACCTGCGGGGGAACACTGAGCACCGAGCCCGGGAGACAGACAGGCTGAGGAGGCTCCACACTGCTGTGCTCGGTCTGGAGGAATCAGCGCCAGCGATCGACGCGTCCCAGCAGCCACCGCGCGGCCGCTCCACCCAGAGAAGAAACTCTATTGTCTGCCGCCCCCAGCGTTACGTACTGACACTGGAATACCATAGAGATGAGAGGCATGGCTAGAGCGGGCAGTGGAGTGGGAGGATTAGCTGGAAGTGAGCTCTAGTTGTTGTTTTTGGTCATTTTAACAGAATTATGATTATTTATGATCTAAAAATGTAATTATAAGAAGCCATCTTTAGTTGAAGGGTCAACCTAAAAAAACCGTAGCATTAGGTAAGGTAAGGCTCTGAGACCTCAGAGGTCTCTTCTTCAGAAGAAATGACGTCTGAGGTCCCAAAAGCTTATGTAACGTTACATTGATTTTTAAGTTGGTCCGATAAAAAGCATCGACTTCAACAGACGCCCCATTTTCTCGCCTTTATCCATACTTCCTATATAGATATAAAGGTAAACCTGGGAACCTTCTGGGTTACGCCCGGAGAGTCCGGGTCGCCATGGCAAAATGCCAGATTGCAGGGGGGGGGGCGGCCCACAGCCCCACCCACTTCCCCTTCCAACCGCCAGCAGTGTTCCTGCGTGCCGGACAGCCATACCTGGGAACTAATGGGCTCCGGCTACGGGGACACGCCCAGAACTGGCCCCCTGAGGGCGGACCTGCTGACATGACAGGAAACAGCCTCATTTAAAGGGGGAGTGGGCGGGGAGTGGAGCGCGATGGCTCGGACAAACGGTGCTTCCCCCGAGGATCTCTGGGTAAAACCCGGAAAGTTCCCAGGTATGAGGACCGCCCACTGTTGGTGGAACCGCCTACCCGCATTCTGAATAGGAGCTCCTGGGGTTCCCAGGTACCCGCCTCCTGCATTGTGGAACAGAGGTTGAGCTCGGCGGGATTCAGACCTCGGGCCTGACTTCATTCTCCGGTGTCTAGGACACCAAGGAATGATGATGTGCATGCGCACAGGAAGCCGCTTCCTGTTCTCTCCCTCCCGTCAGCCCGAGCAGGAAGTTGTAAGCCGCTTCCTGTTCTCTCCCTCCCGTCAACCCAAGCAGGAAGTTGGAAGCAGCTTCCTGTTCTCTCCCTGCGTTGCTTTAGCGGACAGCGACATAGTGCAGTTAGAACAGGACAGGCTTGTGTCGTACCGCGCTACGAAATACGATGGCGCTATATAAAACAATAACATTGTATTAAATCGCAATCGTTTTCGGGCAGGCCGTTCCTTCCTCTGCATTATAACGGGATGACCCCAGGGAGCGTCTCCTGTGGGAAGGTGTGAGGCAGCCCTGTATAGTGTGTAGGTAAATCAGCGAGCCAGCCCTGTGTAATGTATAGGTAAATGAACAAGCATTTAAGCTCTTCTTACAGGAGACGTTTACTGTTTCGTGAACGAAAGGACCTTTCGGTGAGAAGAACGGCGGGTTCTGTAAATCCAAGATTTATGGAAAAAGCAGACTCTAAAAAATATATAAAAGAGACAAACTTTATTACAGAGAACACCAGCAGAGCCAACCCTTTAAACATGCGCGGGATAGACATACGGCTCCTGAATCTACGACGAGACCAACGACTGATTAAGGTTTGAGTCTTTACAGCAGGAGAAACGAGCGACTACACGAGGGCCGGATGGGGCCGATCTGCTGGCAGGTTCTATTCATACCTAGAAACTCTCTGGGTTTTGCCCGGGGACTGTGGGAGCAGCGATGCTTCTCTGGGTCTCCGGATGAAGAGCGGGTCGCGGCATTTTGACAGACGTCGCCCACGACCGCCCACTGACGGCAGCCGGTCCACATGGCAAGGGGACCCCCAGGTAGCCAGAGCCGTAAAGTTTGCAGGTACAGTTCTGTGCGTCTAATATTTCGGTGAAATCAGGAATTCCACGTCCGTCCAGGAACACCATGGAAATATAAATACCTGGGAACTTCTGGGCTCCGGCCACCTGGGGCTTACCTTTGCAGGGCGGGGTCCCACTGACGTCAGAGGGCGGTACCGCTGATGTCGGGGGCGGTACCGCTGACATCGCGGGAAACGCCCCCATTTAAAAAAAACAAAAATAGATGCAAAGGAAGTTTTAGCGGCCTTCCCTCCCGAGCAGAGTAATGGCGCCAAACACCACGACCTTCCCTTTCTTGGTTTTTCTCCATCCGGCCCGATTTTGTTGGATTTCCCGTTCACCAAACCGCACGTCGGGATTCCTCTCCCCTGACTCTGCGCAGCGTGACCGTTCCACGCCTCCTCATATCACACATGGCCTCCCGAGACCCTAAGGTCATCCTCAGACGGGAACGATCCGGAATAACGGCTACGGAAGACGCAGTCAAGAAATAAGAGGTCATCTTGGCGTCTCCGCGGCCCATCTGGACATCCAATCATCTCCAATTGTGTTAATAAGGCATGATTTCAGGAAACAAACACTAAACTTTACCGGTAACGTTTGGCACTGGCTGTCACCCTTCTTGTGGTATCGATGCTCTTGTGTAAGTATTTTCTTGCGCCGCGGTTGCCATATCAGCGCATATGTTTCACATCATACTCCCCCCCCCTTTTGAATTGAGCAGGTGCTCCAAACAATGGGGGGAATATGTTTTTTGGCAGCCTGCTGCGCGGACAACCCATTTATTTGTTCGTTTTCTGTGATATTTCAGGTTTTTTTTCTTAGATAATGGTCAACAGATGCGGACACCACTGCATTAACCCCTTCAAGCACCGCACAGAAGTTTCCGGCCTGGAAGAGAAGAGATAAATGAGATGCGAATTAAATGATTTATCGTTATTTACAAACTCTTAATTTATGAATATATTGTATTATATGGCAATAATATAATAACTACAATATAATAATGAAAATATATATTCTTATTTATATATTTTTTTAGATAAATATAACTTTGTGGGATTTTAACCCCCGCCGGTTAATCTGAAATTATAAAAATAAGTTGTGGCGTTTATTTAACATGGTGGAGTCAGTGGATATTATTTTACCCTCTTTGTTTCTGTCTCTAGGCCTGACCCAGGTATATTTAGGGTGACCAACATTTATTCTTTATATATATATATATATACACACACACATATATACATACATACATATATATATACATACATATATATATATATAGTGATTCACATAGGCACACCGTTACATACACATAAATACAGTTTATATATTATATATATATCGCATACACCCTGATACACAGATACTATTATATATTAATTATTAAGAAGCCTTGGAAACCATGGTGATTTCGGATTTAATATTTTATACATACAATCATTACAGACAGGAGTAGATATAGAATGTTAACCCTTCTGATACCAGGCATGAGTAGATTCAGAGAATTAACTCCTTTATTACCAGACATTACACACACAGCCACACAAACAGACAAACGAACACACTGTGACACAAACATACCTGGTGCTGGCTGCGGCTTGTGTGAAGGAGGAACTCGGCCTATCAGGAGAGGCTTCTGAACTCAGGCAGTCAGGAGAGTTGTAAAGTCTCCCCTGATTAGCTGAGACCTCCTTCACTCAGACTCCTCCTTCCGGGACAAGGCTGCCTGGGAGTCTGGGACCCCGGGACTTCTGGGACTGTCTGTCACGGGCAATCCTACGACCAGGATAGCTCTTTCAAGAGCCCGCTACGCGGCTGCTGTCCCGGATATGATGTTGGCAGTTATTTGGGGCACTGCCAATAAATCAGGACTGCCCGGCACCTAATGTGTAAAGCATTTAGAAGAATTAATCAGTAATAAGCCCTGTATAATGAATAGTTAAATTAGTGAGCCGACTCTGTGTAATTTATAGATAAATCAGCGAGTCGGCCCCTGTATAATGTATAGATAAATCAGCGAGTCGGCCCCTGTATAATGTATAGTTAAA
>VKOC01000253.1:0-15324 GCA_009364415.1 Spea multiplicata
AAATTAAAATATATATATTTGAATTACACAATACCTATATCTGTTGCCAATTGTATACCAGGAGTTATCGAGAATCAGAAGGATAATATTTAAAGCGGGCATCTTTTCAGACGTAGTTTGTGGAAAGGCACGGAAGACACTGAATTTATCAAGAAATGGAGAGATTACGGTACAAAGGTCTAAATCTGGAGCAGAAAAAGCCCCCTGTTCCTCTTTATCCAGAAATGCCCCAGTTTTGCCTCGATAAATTGAACTTGTTTTAAACAAAATCGGCTATTTAAAAAAATGAGTAGAAAGGAGCCGTAAACATATAGTGCAGTCAGTAGTACCCGGGTATTTATTCTCTCTCACGTTTCATACAGACAATGTTAAGTTCACAAGACAGCTCAATCAGTTATCTAGAGTATAACATGCGCGCCCCATGCATTGATGCTCAGTCTTTACAGATACGTGCCAGACGCACACCCCCACACACTTAAAACACGCACACGTACATATCACACAAAGCTAAACATATGTTCCCATCTCAAGCGTTGACTATTGAAAGTTAGACTCAGCTCAACGGTGGTGGAAAGTGGTGTGTGTGGCATTCGTGGTTCACCCATGAGTCTTAAAGCATTAGTTTTGAGGAAAGAAGAGCAGTTAATGTCAGAAGGATGAAGTCGAGTCGTAGACTGATGCCAGCGCTTGTGCAAGTTACTTCCTTGTACACCTTGATGCCGTTCCCATAATCCAGGTACTGACTTCCAATGTCACAAAGATTTTTGGTGGCACAGCCTCTGACGGCTGACTTGCTGTACTTGGATCCTGTAAAAATATTTTGTGATTATTTTTGCTCAGGAGTACCTTGCTGGGGTAGGGTATATCACAGTTTTAAATAAAACATGTGATGTACCGTTAAATTAATACAGGTAAAATAAAATATAAGGCAATTTATTAAAAAAAAACGTAAAAATGGTATGGTCCATAAGCTGGCTAAGACAGGCCTTTGTCTTGGGTCCAGCAAGCACAACATAAACTATTAAACACAGATATATTACAGTTTTAATTAAGAATTGTGATGTACAGTTAAATTGTTACAGGTCAAATATATCAGGAAATACAAAAACATAAAAATGTTATGATCCATAGGCTTGCTAAGACAAGCCTCTGACTTGGATTCGGCAAATATTTTTGGCAAAATGTCACACGCAAATTACAGTTTTAGTTAGAACCTGCGTGGTACAGTTCAGCTCAGCAGCAATGTACCAGGAAAGTTATCAAGATTCACAATAAAAAAAAAATTATAAAATGGTATGATCCAAAATCCTGCAAAGGCGAGCTTTGAAGGTGTTGAGGTCCATAGTACACGATTGTCAAACAGAGGTGGCCTTCATCATCCCATAAACATTTCTAGGGCTATATCTACAGCTTCAAGTCTATTCAAGTCTATCGTGATACCCCAAAATAAAAGAACTTGTTTCCGTTTATGACAAGTGAGTAGTGGACGACTTTCCCACCCTTTGAGGTTTGGTGGCCTTGCAGGTGGCGGGGAACTGAGGCTCCGGCGGTGATTACTGAGGGTTTTTTCCTTCTGTTACCTGGTTAACTTCTATGGTTTTCTCATCAGAGGTATGATGAGTTAACCATGAGTTATGGTGAAGTTTCTGGTTTTCCCCATGGGCAGGGGTCCCAAGGAAAAGCAGGCCTCTGTACCTATACCACTTGTGGGTGCAGTTCATGGGGCTAGTACGCAGCAAGGAGTGTTAAAAGGTTTTCCCAAGTGAATGGGAATTGTGAAATATAGGGTCGAGTAGCAAGAGTGAGTGAGTAACCTCCATGTGCTGATTATTGGCGTTTCAGCGATTGGGGGAGGGTTCCCGGGCTTTGGGGAGGTTACTTAATCCTCATCAATATGTTACATTTTATGAAACATCTGTGTCACGTTACTTTTGTTTTAATAAAGCCGTGGCCTTTTCAAAATCCAGCATATGTTGGTCTTTTATTTAGAGGGCATAAGGGAAGAAATACCTGAGGTTGTGGTAGCCTGGAGTATGCATCGTTTCTCCTCTCCGATGCATTCAATGGTGTCGCTTGTATAACACCACGTGGAATCAGATGAGGTGCAGCTCCTGCAAGTCAACCCAGCTCTCTGAGCGCTGTCACCAGGTACTTCAATTAGAAAAAGGTAAAAGACACTTAAATAATGTAAAGTAAATATTTGGAACACTTGACTATACTCTTATTTGGAGGGGGGTCTGCGCGAGGGTGTCATGGCCAAGCGACTGCTTTATGAAGACCCCAACCCGAGTCTAGACTTCCAATGAGACAAGGCCTCAACCTTTAGTATTTAGACGGGCAATGAGATGGAAAGCTATGCTTGGTGAGCTGGTAGGCATGTGAAGAACGCTTAGAACATGCCCCTGATTCTCATTCTGCATTATATATGAAAGAGGGGTTGTCAGAAATGGCCATTTGCGTTACGTTGTCTTCTTCATTCTGGGACATGTTGTCAAAACGGTTCTGGGGTCATTTCTTGTAGAAGGCTTCTTTTTTGTTGCATACATTGCTGGATCCTCTTTTTGTCTCTTCTACCTTTACATAGGCTCTTATAAGGAGCAACGACCCCCCCCCGCCCAATGTTATGATCTTCTAGGATCCAGAAGACACCCGGGAGCCTGTATTTAATCCTAGACAATGCGAGAACTCACAGGTAGGTAAGGAAGGTGTGCAGCCCTCTGTGTAACAACACGATTTAGCAATTTTGATTTTCCCCTTCTGAAAACCGATGGTTCCCTCGATCCCGCAGGAACTGCGTTTCTCACATGACCTGGAAAATGTTTTCTTGACCGTTCCGTCTGCAAAGAAAGACCAGAAATACAGATCGGATATTTAAATATCAGAATCAGAGACGAATATTCATTGAAAAGTACAAACTAGTCATTTGGCATTTGTGTTTTACGCTTATAAATTCCAATGATTTCTATTGTTTTGACATTAATTGTTTTTTTTACAACCTCCCAGTCGGGATTGGACGATCTAAACGTTTACGTTACCGATAATGCTTGTCGTGAGTGTGGACACACAGGCGTAACTATCCGACGGGCACCTCTTCTCCTCTCCTTCGCAGGGAAAGACTCCGTCCGATATGCAATGCACGCAGGACAGGGAGTAACCTGGAGGACAAAACAAAATTCGCCTTATTTCTAAATGCAGCGCCCGCGGGTTATGTGACGTATCCAAAAATTTAAAAAAATCATATTCATTGGACATCAATTTCCTTAAATTCCCGGCACGCGGCGGAATTTAAGGGACAATTTGATTATTAATCCTTGTGAAAGAGGGAAAAAATGAAATTTTTATTTCATTTTCCTGATTAACATCTTCCATTCTCCCCCATCTTGATTTTCCTTACCAACCTTTTTAGCTCCTTCTCTCCCTGTATGATTTTTTTATTCCTCCAATTTATTTAATTGCCTTTTAACCCTTGATAGTAAACCGACGGGTTAATGATCAGATTATAGGCATTATAATAGGCAATACTTGGTATTGCTGAATCAAAATTGCAGTTTCAGCTCTCAGACGCCAGAGGTCTTTTATAATTCATTATTCATGCTGAATCAGCGCGTCCCAAATGCTCCTGGGGGATATAGTTATCCTATATTTCAGGATATTTAGAGAGAACGTCTGAATCACTCACAGAGAATGATAGGAGTGTTTTCATCCTGATACAATAATTAAGCTCTAGGCAAACATTTAACCCCCTGCGAAAACGTTTAATAATCATCATTTTGCAAATAAAATGTTTTTTCTGTATCTCTGCACAGTACAGAAAATATATTTGTGATTCAGAACCATGCAGTATTCCCTCTAAGCTAAGAACTCTGGCACTGAAATGGTTAATAAAGGAGATCACGTTTAACTGTTTCACGCCGGACTTTCGGCTTAGGGAGAGCAATTGTGTACGGGGCCCCTGATCGCTGAGCTTATAATTAAGGTAGATAAGTGATAAATGATTACCAAATTAAATGAATTTTTATTAACCATTTAATTGCAGCGGCAGAATAGCAGGTGTATTAAATTGCAGATTATTCGCCTTTCCATAAAACGAGGGATTTTTTTTAATTATCAACCTTATTGGGTAGCTTCAATAATATTATTAATATTTATCGATTTATATAGCACCACCATATTCCGCAGAGCTGTACAATGGGGCATAGAATAAGGCAGTTTAAATGAACGCGCAAGTATTTATAACACGGTAAGGGGTATGAGTAACACCCTGACCTAATGCATCAGCTGTCACTGAAAAACCCACGCACACAAAAATAACATCGTCGTCGCCATTCTAGCAGAAGGACAAAGTCATCCGGGGAGAAAAAAATGAAATAAAGTATATAATAAATTAAATTAATTAATACATATATTATTAAAGATTAATTCCTTCCATTTCTGATATTGGATTGGTAATAATGCTGAAAAAAAAACATTTCTTTGCAGTACTGAAATCAACTTTTACGCAATAATAAAATGTTAAATATTTCTCAATCCCTTCCCGTTCTTCCTGCGTTCTTTCTGTATTTTGCAAAATGCTGCATAGAGCTCTAGCTCGTCACGCCGTCGGCTGGATGACTGCAGAGCTCTAAAAAAAATAGTAAGCGTTTGTCTCGGCCTCACATGCAGCTAATAATAAAATACAGAATAAATTCTAAATAAATAAGACATCCATTTAAATAACCTGAACAGATGTATTTTTCCAGCATTTAATAAAATATAATTCCTATATTTACTGTTCTTTTCATTGTTTTTAATGTATAACCTGCAAGTTTAAGCAACATAATTATTCTTTTTTTTTATTTTGTTTTTTAATTATTTTTTTACATATTTCTATTTTTGAATGTATAGCAAAGCGATACAATGTATAAAAGAAACGAATGGGTGTGGGTCCTTCTGCATGATAAGTGCTGAGCAATGCCTTCTGATACATTAAAGAATGTTGAGGATTCTAAAAAGAGTTAAAGCTCGAGAAAGCAGACTTACCCGGAGATACTAGGACTGAGAGGACGCAGGTGAAAAGAAGAAATGATTCCATTATGGAATAGTAAGAGAGAGGTTTTGCAGCGATTTCAGGAGCCTGAGTCTCTATACTCCAGTGAGAAGGTCTGGGAGTGTTGACATCATGTGTGGAGGATGGGTCCGGGAAGCTGCTGCCAAAGCCTCATTGCAGAGAAAGCTAGATCCTAGCTACAAATTCCCCCTATCAGCCTTTTACATGAACAAATTATCTAGAGACACTTAATTATTATCGGTTATTGGGTTTTTTTTTATAGCGCCATCATATTCCGCAGCGCTGTACAATGGTTAATAGTATCGCGTCGCATAACAAGTTGGACTTACAGAAACAAAACGAGTTCAAGGTTCTCAAACTTTGCTGGACCATATGAGAGGACATTAGTAAGGTGGTCATCGGGTTGACATTGGGAAGACCCTTCTTTAAGATAATTGGATACAGATAGGCACTTTTTGTTTTTTGCTCGCAGTTACACATTGGACCATGACGGGTGTCTGAATGGTTATATCAGTTTCATTAAACTAGCCGAAGTTGGGTTGGCTGGTCTGGTCTGGCTATTGAGCTCCTGACATGTTCTGGATCAACTGACTTCCCTTGGAGACCTTTTTCAACGCAACTAAACAAGTAGATTTGACTGGAATTGACTTGCTGAGTTGCTTCACATTGGGTCACATTGGCTTGGAATCAAGGATGGTTGACTTCCAACTCAATTCAGCTTGACTTGAATGGACGCCATTGTTTCTGATTCTTTGCCATCATACTGGTGAATCTACCTTCTACCCACCACCCTCTTCTTTCTTGACCGCGTCATAAAAAGGCATATATACCTTGGGCACTTTCCTAGGCCTTGCCCAGTGCAGGCGCTCCAACTGTCCCCTCCATGCCCGGAATATGACTTCCCAACGCTCTGTGTCTTAATGTAGTCTATGGATAATGTGCCCCACAGACCCCCTGGTAACTGGTCCATTGGATGACTGTCACCCCCTGGACCTGCTGACCTAGACCTAACAATATAAAAAGACGACTTGACCCTATTTAGGGGCTTCTATTTTTATGAGCAATTCAAAGCAATAACGCTTCCTGGAGCTTTATCTGAAAGCCTCACCGGCAGTGGCTATGGCTGAAATACAGATGAATATCTTAAGGAGAGATTTCATGGTTAACGAACGGAACGAAAGAGTGTTGGAGACAAATACAACGTTCAGAAGTACGTCACTGTGTGGGAAGGATACAGTTTCTGAGTGGAGACCTTTTTTTAGTCTCATGTGAAGACTTTAGAGGAATATATTTAGCCTCCCTGAAATGTGAAACTGCAAATGAACTCCATGGATTCACAACACGCAACTCAAACAAGTGTATTGCTGAGGAACATGGACGATTGGAATACAACTGGTTCCATGGCCCGGTCAAAGGACAACGGTGACTTTACATTTACCTGTTTGAGTCACGTGAAGATAAGTCAACAAAACTTCTTTTTGACACTAAAGCTCAATACTGATTGGCTACTTGGTGTTTTCGAATGATGTCCACTGACCGAAAAAAGAAAAGTTAGAAAAATAATTAGCAAGTCCCATATATGAGACCATAAAAATAAACAGATATATAAAAAATCATATAGATATCTGTTGCATATACAAAGACAAATATATATGAAGCTCAAACAAGTGTAAGTGGATGAGAGTGGACGCTGTTTTTAGTGTTGTCCAACAAAAGCTCTAATGGTTTTACGAGGCTTTATCCGGTCCTTACAATCTGTTAGTTGTGGTACATGAGCACAATACACACATATATGTTCCTGAAGGCAATGTATGTTCCTTCTTTAGAGAAATAATAACAACATAAAATATTAAACAATGTTGTTCATGAATTGTTCCTCTCAGAGGCTCCCACGTAACGTTATCTCCACTGAATTGGCTTTCAGCCCGACACAGTCCATCACACATCCACTGTTTATCGTCAGCTGTCCTTAAAGTGACGGGGCTGACCACCATCCCTGGTCCTTCTCTGGTCAAATCTCATATTCATATAAAATAATCCTAAGAGAACAAAACCATTCCCTCTATATCTCTACCATTAGATGCCCTTGGTTTCCAAATGCCACCTTTCTTCTGCATCAACCTGATCTTCTGGATTCTTGTGCTTGCTGTAACATTACACCCAACCACCTCTATGAAACGCCACTCAACGTCGATGATAGTTTGACTTGGCATAAGTCACCTTTAGGGAATAGTTTTGCTGATCAGATGGAAAGCATCTCTAGAATCTGCCACTTGGGGTCAGTGTACGGCATGAAAATACCCCACAGATTCTACTAAAGAGAACAGAACCAGTGATGTAGACTTGATTCAACGCAACGTGTACATCGGCCTCTGTAGATTAATAGAAGGAGTTCTTTTCATTCCCGGTAGAGTTCAAGCATAGACCAGAAAAGCAGGTAGAGGAAGAGAGACACGTGGGGCAGATCTTTCCATTCTTTTCCGATTCTTTTGGTGTTGGCTCAAAAACAAATAAATAACTAACTACGTAATTAACAAATACATTTTGGTTATGCCCGTACCTGCCTTTTCTTCGGACTTGGCCACTTGCCCACTTACACGCCTCTATTCATTCTTTTAATAACAAGGTTGGAGGCTATATTTAGCACTAATCATTTTTTGGTTTGTTTTGTTAAAATTAGCTTTATGATGATTATTATGATTTGTTGCTTTATTATAATCACACATCTGCATAATTTCAACCAAAAAAAATCAGACTGTTAACGTGAATGGGCCCCATTCAAGTCTACGGGGGCCCTCTGGTGTCCCAGGAGCCAAACTAGTGGCCGCTGATGGTGAGCAGGAGTACAGTCCGTTTTTCAATAGTGAGTATGCCAGTTGTTTTAGAGAGTGTTAACAGGTGAGGGCATGCAACCTCAGTTGGGTTGAGTTAACCCTTAACATTAATGATCTCTCAAGTAGATCCAAATATTAAAAACAGCAAATTTTGGATCCCAAAATTAGGATTTTTTTTTTTAACGAGTATAGTATTTAACCAATAACTGGAACGCTACCAATAACTGTTCTTTCGGTCTGTATGACATCCTTTGTCCAGTTCTCTCATCTTGTTTCGACGATCAGATTCCTCTCTCTTCTCCTGTCTATGAGTCTATTTGAACAGCTTATTGGTGATATTGATCTATTTGATCAGCTCATTGAATAACCCGCCCAGGAACATCAACATTTCCCAGAATATACTAAGTCGCTCTCAGATTTCATGAAGCGGCTGCAGAGACCTCTGTTCCCCGCAGCTCCGTAATTAATATCCAAGGTACCGATTCTTGGTTTCTATGCATGAAGATCATTAGAACTTTCAGACGTATGGAAAATAACTTCTTGATACTTTTTGAGGAATATAAGAGAACTATGAGTCTGCATGGGAGTTTTGGGGGAAAAAAACTGTAATTAGAAACCCAATCTTTTACAAGAGTAAACCTTTAATGATCAAACTGGCTGTCTGACATACGGCAGAGACGACATGCGCCCCGAAGCTGTTCAAACAGATAACAATGGAAGAAGGAGAGTTGGCAGCCAATTAATACATCCATACAATAAAGGACCAGACACTCAGAGGCAGAATATGTTTTTACCCTAAACAAAAGTCTCTTTAACTCTTTCAGTGGTTAGGAGTAGTTTTACATTGACAACCAATCCACTGCATCTCATACAAAAAAAAAAAATAAAAAGAAAATAAAGTACATAAAAATATGGCGATTATTATAAAACAAAGCAAAGCTGAGACAATCAAATTTAAACAAGGGTAATTTTGTTCTATCAATCTCAATAATTTTTTGGGGGGGGTTTGTTTTTGAAGTTTAATGAATAATATTGATATTGTTTATATAAAACAGATCTATCATTTCGATACACATTTTTTTTCCTAGTATACCTCCAGAGATGTCTAAAAATAATATAATACAATAAGGTCATCGTCTCATTTATAGGTCTTAAAACTTTATTTGTAACCATTGTCAACAATATTTTAGTTGATGAGTATCGGGAAAAGTCGACATTTGGTTATGTTTGATCTTGATCTTGGTTCTAGGGTTTCTGGTCATCGCGCCAACTATGGCTCCATGTCTTACATCTGTTTGCTTTCTAACATTGGAAATAACCTGGTTGTCCTGGAGATATCATGGACCTTTCGTTGAAGGTTACGCTATTGGACCAACACAGAAAAGAATGTAAACTACATACATTATAAGAACCATAGATGTTCATTCTTGAAATTGTTGCTTCTAAAGAAGAGTCCTCTGAAGTCGCAATACCTTATGTGAAGTTACATCTTTTTGTATGTTGGCCTAGTAAACGCCATCACCATTGACTCAGGACTTCATCTTTTCTTGGACCACTATGGTTGTATCCACTTTCCTAATTGAGATATTGTTGAGAAACGTTACACTTCCCAGTGTGATACATTGAAACAACCCTCAGCACACCCACGATTTACCATCTCTTGAAGAAACCCAACGTTCACGAAGTAAGGAAATAATGTTTTAGTTCTCCATTCTTGACCTTCCAAGACCTATCTGGATTTTGAGCAAACCTTTGCCTTCCATCGTCTTTTTGGTTGCTCCCACTTTGGTCACCTCCGCCCTCCCGCGTTTACTTTGGATTAAATTCAGTGAAACCAAAGCTCATCATTCAGTGTACAGGCTGGAAGTGTTTGCCATCGCTTACCAACTCGAAACAGGTTTGGGCTCCTGCGATCATGATTTACGCTCTCACTTTTATCAGCCTTCTCTCAACTTTCCTGGATTTAGGTGAGTCTATAGATTATTGCCAGTATATGTATATAATATAATGTTTATTACACCATGACCATCTGCATTGATTCACTCAGGGTAGGAAGATTTTTCAGATATCTAAAAAAATAAATGCAAGGAGCGCTGTGTCAGTTGTTGACGCTTAATAAATAAAATATAATAATAATGTTAACATCCATCACGTGAACTTATTATATTCCAATTAAAATCATTTTAGTTTCTCATATCATCTGCACAAAGAACGGCTTCTTTCGGAGTAAAACTATTTATTTAAGTTGTATGAAAACCATCTAACGTTGACGGTGAACAAACGCCAATTATATTATATTACAATATATATTTATTTATGCTTAAGTTCCACTGACCACGTGCCATTTCTAGCTCTTAAGGTGGCTAAGTACATTTTTTTAAAATTGAATTACATTTTTTTAAATTAAATTAAACAGAAATCTTTAAATGTCCAAATCTTGGTTACAAACAAACCAATTTTAAGTATTTTTTCTACTTAAGTTTTACTTTTTTGTATCATAATTTGTATCAAGGTGTAATTTGTTTATATACAGCATGTAACATGGAAAAAAAAAACTGAAAAATGTCAATGAATATGAAAAATGTAAATATTGGATTATCTGTATTGATCTATGGGCTAGGTCTTGGTTACCTGTAATTAAAATGTATTATTGGCCCCCCAGGAACTCCTCTTTCTTGTATCTATTGTATGAATACGAGTGACACTCAATGTTCTGGTAAAGCCGTCTCCTGCCCTTCAGAGGAATACGCCTGCGCGTCGGGATATGGAATGACGCTCATGAGTATGTGAAATTAGTGGATTCTTAATTTTCATGAAATACCATTTATTAAGACTTTCATTCTTGTCTTGACTCCAACCACGAGAACTTGGTTTCATTAATCCAATGTCCAACAATTTGCCCAAACACCGCCATTAAAGCTGCCCCCCCCACCACCACTCACAGACTAGAATTGATTGTTTAGTTTAAGTCGTGTATTGGGAAATTTTATTCGTATGTCCAACATGTGAAAAGTAGAATCTAGAGGACCAAGATGGCAGGTTCTACATCAATAACAGAAACTCCTGCTGAATGATCCACGCCTTAAGGAGTTTCTCCTTTCTACCCATTTACAAATATGAGCATTTCTTGTAGAAATGTATAATGCTTGGAAATTAAGAGTTTTTTTTTAACTTAAGTTGTGTTTTTCAATGTATTTTTACGCAGCAAACATGGAAGTATCCAAGATGTTCCTTAGATTATGTGTGAAACGCTCCATGTGTGATCAAGCTTCAAGCGTCGGGTTTTTGGGGGGCAGAATGAAGACTAGCACCACCTGCTGTTACACCAACAACTGTAGCCCTCCCATGCCTGTCTGTGAGTATCTGGATGTCCAAGGGTGCGGAGTTGCTGGGAGTAGACATGATTTGGACTGGGCATGGTGGAGCGACCAGGCTTATGTCCTTGTGTAGCAATCTGACAAACAAAAAAAAAAAAACTGGAGTAGAACTTTGGGAAATATTAAAAAATACTTCCCATGGAGTTACCTTGAAAAACAGTTTTTTAACCTGTTTCCATGGTAACTCATGGGGGTTCCGTCCGGAGACTCCAAGAGTCACCACTGGAAATCTTCCCGCCCATTTGATGTCAGCGGGAACGCCCACCGACGTCAGCGGGAACGCCCACTAAGGGTCGTAATTTCCATCTGTGGTAATGACACTGCATGCAATATTTCCTGAAGCGAGTGTTTATCCAGGAGTCCCATGTAAATTACCGGTATATTGAATTATTTGGGGAGACTCATCAGGAAATTCGATTTAGACCCTGTATAAAGCCCCCATTGAAACCTATCCCCAAATAACTTTGGCCAGTTACACTCAGGTAACACCCCCAAAAACTATAAGGACTTTTCTTTAAAAAGAAAAAGAAAATTATGACATTTGGCCTTGAAACATGAGAAATTCTGTTTTTTTTTCAATTTCTTTAAGTGTCACTCGATATACCACAGAAAAATGGAGTGTCCTGTAAAACCTGCTTCAAAATGATGGCAAACAAGTGTTCTGCTAAGACTATAATGCATTGCACTGGGAAGGAGGACAGGTGTATCTCTCAGGTTTCAAAAATATCAGGTAAAGTATTATCCACCAAACCCCTTTTCTCTCCTTTTCTCCATCCCCTTATCCTTCTGAGCTCATACCTCACTCCCTTTTCTTTCTTCTCCCTTTCACACTCCATTCCACCCATTCTTCTTTCCTCTCTGACCCTTGTCTCCATTTTCCTCCAGTCAATGTATTTTCCCCATCGACCATTTTAATACAAAGTCTTTCTTCACCCCGACTCCCACCAAAACTCATCCCTTCTTTAAGTTACCCGTCCCATCTCCTTTTCACTCAGAATAAGACTGTCAAAAAGTTGAGAGAAGTAATACTCTCTTGGCCGTGTTCTCTCCAGGGCCCATGTCTTCAGTTCTGGCTCTACAAGGCTGCGCAACCAAAGAGGCCTGCGAAGGAATGAAAGGATTCGACCTGGGATTTCTCAAAATAGAGTCACAGGTCAAATGCTCCAATGGAAACGCCAACCTGCGGCCCTTCCTGCTTACCCTGCTGCCTATTTTCTGTTTCATTTTTAAACCATTAAGTGAATATTTTGGTTCCTTTTGATATTCGACAGACGGTTTCACAGGAAGACATTCGGGAAGGGTGAGCTGGGGCTACATAACTCGACTTCCGAGGAATCTGGATTGTTTTGGGGGGAGGGGATAATTAATATTTCCAAATTATCATCGAATGACAAATCGTTGTATATAAATATATTTTTACTGAGGATATCTGTTACTAAATGTTTTCCTTAAGGTTTCCTTGTCTGTTGATCAAGCAAATTAAACATAGATTTTGCTCTTAAAATGTTGTCTGCCGTTGATTATTTTTAATTGTACTTTTTCTCTGAAAAATGCTACTAACTCTTACATTGTTAATTAGGTCATGTTATGGTAATATGTTTTTCAGATCTCCTTATTCCCACCCAAAAAAACGACGCTAACATAAGGTGCGCGGTAGAGGTACATAGGATGCCAACGCTCATAGATCCAGACGCTGAGCAAACCTTCCAAAGGAGGCCACTTTTATACTAAGGGGTGTGGTTAGAGGCGGGGTTGGGGGCGGGACCTTACCAATTTTATTGTGACTTATTGATAGCTACTTAGGTAAAGAATAAGTAATTTAAAAGAAAATGTGTATTTTCAAAAAAAATGCTGCAGAACTAAACCAAACCATACGTTTTTTATGCAAGGGCATGCAGGAGGGGGCAATTGAAAGGTAGTTTCCTACGGTGACCATCTGAAGCATAGGTAACCCTTTGTATTCTGCATTGGCCCTTGGGGCCCTTAGCTTGTTGGGTGACTGATTCAATTATTCTTCTGTTAGCTCGCCTCTTTGACTAGGACAGAGTCCCTCTTTAGTTGTAACTATAAAGTCTGCCCCCACTTTGGTATCCCCCTCCTCCCATTTTTAATTCCAGTACGATAGCCAAGAACCAACACCCAGCGCATAGCATTTCATCGAGACCTCGAGCTCGTAACACCACGGTCTGCGTCTGTATCGCCTCCAAGCAAAGCACCGATCGCCATGAACTTTTTACTCCTATTTACTATTATCTTCTTAGTTCTCACAGCCCGGGGTGAGTAGTCTCATCATAGACTGAGAAATGTTATTACTTGTTATGACAGCTCTAAAACGAATTCATATTTTTAGAATTGAGTATCTTTCCACAAATAAAATGAATTATTCATTTTTATTTTTGTTTTTCACAAAACAAGAATTTGGGATTTTTTAAGAAAAAGTATACCCCTAAGGAATGTTTTATTAGTATTTTTTCACTGCTAAATTGTTTTAATTTAGATACTGGGGTATTTTGATGGAATAAAGATATTTCTGGCTCTTATTATCAGAATGAATGCTGAGTATTCTATTTCTGTGCATTATATTCATTGATATTATAAATAGTAAGCTGTATTGTACACTTTCAGAAGTAATTAATTAGTAATAAAAACACCGTATTGATTAATTAACAGAAGAATGTGTAGACAACTCACCCCTGACACTCTAACACCATACACTCACACACCAAACACTAGCATACACACATGCATACTAACACCAGATACTCATGCTAACACCGTTCACTAACACATGCACACTCTAATGTCATACAGTAACACACGCTCACACTACCAAACACACTCTCCAAAACCATACACAAACACACTCACTCTAATATCATTCACTCAGGACGCACACTCTCCAATACTATACACGAATGCACACACTCGCTCTAACACCATTCAATTAGAGGGACTGGCTAATGTAAATAAGGGGAGCTCGGAAGGTTTGGCATTCAGCCACTGGAGGCTTTGTTAGAATCGAGTGCAATGTGGGAGGACGCAGACAAAGTTGGAGGGCGAGGCGGAGGCAGTATGTGCGACATCAAACAGGAAAAATAAGGACACGCATTCCACCAGTAGTAAAGAAACGATGTTGGCGACCATTCTCATACCTGACATTACTGCCGGCACGGAACGGGCCAGGGGTCTGAAATACCTGTTAATACAGATCTGGATGAAGCTATATCCAGAACAGGGCTGTCTGCCAAAACTAAATTTAGAATCTAACTCTACAAGTACCCAGCAGAGACGTCGCGGATACATTTTCACCAGCGAGGGGGGGGTTCATAATCCTTTAATTCTGCTGTTATCTGTGTTCCAAGTAGGTTTTAGCTATAAAGGTTACTAACATTATTAGAAGTCTCCAAATGTTTGGATTGTTTTAGTTTTCCAAAACTCCTGGGTCACGTGTGAGGCAACAAAGAAGACATATATAAAGTAAACATCTCGCTTACTTTTTCAGGACATGCTCTTTCGTGCATTCAGTGTGTGAATCAAGATGAAGCAAAATGCTCCGGCCCTTCGATGGCCTGTCATCCGTCGCAAAATGCATGCACTTCAAGTTATACAGTGATCACGATAGGTACGGTAAAAAATAAATAAATAAACATGAGAGGTTACTGCTACTATATATAATACAATAGAATAACTATTTAATATTTTATGTATATAAAATCAATTCTTTAGTATATTGTTATCCAAAATTTTTATGGACAGGTCTACCAAAAGTATAGTCTGGGATGCAAGAGGATAATGATGATACAATCTCATAACAAACAGTTTGTTGAGAGAGACAACATCTGATAGTGGAAGAGTTGATAGACTTCTAATATCTACTGCTAAAAGATATAACACAGAAGAACCAACCGATATACATCTATAGAAAAGGTCAGCACTTTGACAGTCTAGTAGTTCATGTCGATGGTCAGCATAGATCTTAGATGGTCAGTTTTGAGGTCCATGTCGGTGGTCAACATAGATCTTAGATGGTCAGTTTTGAGGTCCATGTAGATGGTCAGCATAGATC
>VKOC01000255.1:3010-16034 GCA_009364415.1 Spea multiplicata
TGGAATCTGGATAGGCCTGGGCATGATAGGAATGTGATTGCTGTTCCGGCACTCAGCTGTGAAGCGCGCACCACGGGAAGACGGACGCCTCCCGCTCCCACTGCAGGACTCAACAAAGTAAGTAAGGGGAAGGGGCAGAGGTGGTAGATAGTGATACAGGGGGATAGATAGTGAGAAAGGGGAGTTTTGTTACAAGTTTTTATTCCTTTTTTTGGATGGGGGGGGCGCCAGAGGAGTAGTCCGCACAGGGCGCCAGAACACCTAAGGCCGGCTCTGACTTGGCACTGTCACTGACCAACAGGATGAAACGCATAAAAACATCAACCTGACAAATGTGTAATTAGTACCAAATGCATAAACTGGATTTATAATTTAGTTTTCATTCTTACTGTAAAAATGACCAAAAAAACTGCTTTAGTTAGCTTTATTCTTGTTATCTATATCAAATTAGATCCTGGCGTAATTTGCAACACAAACAATAAAGAATGAACTTTTGGGTCTGTTGATAAAAGGTTGAATTCAGCTATGTAACCTTCATTTTTGCATAGTGTAAATAAAGATGAGAGTTATGCTGGGCCATCCTCAATGTTTGGCTGAGTATATAGGATTTTAGCAGACAACAGTGGCATGGAAATGGGACCATGGTGGGTGGGTGGTGTTGTATGTGCTGTAGTTTCTCCTAAAAGTTGTTTATTTACAGGTTGAAGAGAGCACATTAAAGTACTTACAAAGTACTGAATTGATTACTGGAGTGTCCCTTTAAAAAGTATTAATCATCAGGGAGGTATTGCAAGAAGATCCGTAATGACTAATTAGCGTCAAAAACTTTTATTATGAAATGTGAATATAGTAATGTATACTAAAATAAATATTATATGTAATGAATATAAGCAAGGAGTATAACTTTGTTCCTTCTACTAATGAAGACAAACAACTTCTTTGCATCAATTGTATGATTTGTTTTAATGAGTTATGAGTATTATATTTATTTCTTCATTGATACCCTGTCCTTTCATTTTTCGTTGAAACAATGACTTTAAACTTTTTGCCCCCATGTTCTGACAAGATCTTTAGCATGCTACAAGGAAGAAGGAAACTATTGGGAAATTGAGGCAAGAGAAGGGTTGAAGCTCCAAGTATCATAATTGTATTACAATTAGGTGTTTCCTTTGCTTTTTCTTTGTGTGAGTATACTGAAGGTTCTGGAAAACTTATCTGAAGAATAAAAGCCTACCAAACTAAATGTTGTTTTTGTGCCACTCGATTGTGTGTGTCACTCGATTGTTATGTGATATTCAATTCATAGTTTAGATTTTTGTGTTTTTACCTGTGTATTGTACACTGAAGGAACATGTGATGATTTCTTATTTAATTTAAGAAATTGTGTGAACATCAACTGTTTTCCTATGACAGTAGAATGAATACATATATTTGTGTTAGTCATCTAATATCCATTGCCTCATATATAAATGTGATATATATATAGAAAAGTAACATTTTCTGACTTTTTGGTGTATTTAATCATTAAATACAAGGGCGTACCTAGAGTATTTGGCACCCAGGGAGGATCCTGCATGTGGCACCCCTCTCCCCCCAAAAAATTATGTTGGCAAGAATATTTATTTCACAGATTTGTAAACTGTATATCAACTGGCAAAAAAACTAGGAATCTGAAAAAGATAAATTAATAACGGATAAATTAAATGTTTAAATAAATAACAGAAATGGTACAGCATAACTCCCATTACTATATGCTGAGCCAGACATTGACGGTAGTGCAGCATAAACCCTATCACTATACGGTAAGCCAGACTTTGACGTGGAAGGCCTCTGCCCCTAAAACAGCCTCCCCATGCCCTCACTGTGCCAATGGTGCCCCTTAAACAGCCTGCCTGTGCCACCGCTGCCCTTAAAAAAAGCCTGCATGTGGCACTGCTGCCCCTAAAACAACCTCCCCGTGCCACAGCTGCCCCTAAAACAGCCTGGCTGTTTCATCTCTGCCCTGAAGCAGCCTGGCTGTGCCACCTCTGCCCCTGAAGCAGCCTGCCTCTGTCGCAGCTGCCCCTAAAACAGCCTGGTTGTGCCATCTCTGCCCTGAAGCAGCCTTGCTGTGCCACCTCTGCCTTGAAGCAGCCTGGTTGTGCCAACTCTGCCCCTGAAACAGCCTAACAGTGCCAACTCTGTCCCTGAAGAAGCCTGCTTGTGCCACCTATGCCCCTGAAGCTGCCTGTCTGTTCTGCCTCTGAAGCAACCTGCCTGTGCCACCTCCGCCCCTCTAAACAACCTGCCTGTCTTATTTCTATGGCAATTATTCTGTCACATTATTTTACAAAAATCGGTTAAAATATTGCCTGCTCCCAATCAACGTGACCATTGGTACTATTTCAGAGCAGTCATTCTACATTTAGACATTGGCTACAGTTTATGCTTTTTCTTCCTTCTTGCTCCTCTGATTGGCATTGTCTCTGTTTTTGACCCCAGTTCAGCTTTTTAACTGTAAGTTTTCCTGCTCTTGAGTGTCTACCTTGACACCACCATTGCCCTGTTAACTATCCCTGTTTTAACCTTATAATTTCCTCACATCTAGACTCCAAACATCCAAACATAATTTAAGCACCTGGAAGCTCAACTGAAGGGGAAAGGCAGCTTCTTGCTAAAGAGCTGTTGTAAACCAGACCTGATACCGTAAACATCCCTACTCAACTGACCAAGCTTGGCCACTCTCTCTCGCTAAAAGTTGCAAGCAGCACTTATATTCATTAACATATGACCTTAAATTTCTCTAGCCAAAGGGGACAGAGATGGGCTCTATGCCCCCTAATGGTATTAATAATATTTTAATCCCCTATTCCAAAGGAAAGGCAACAGTCGACATGAGGAGAGCACAGAATGGAATGTGGAATGTGTATGACTACACAGAGTCAAGACCAATGGCTGATTTATGCTTGAGTCTTACAGCAGAGTAGGCCAAATAATTTTTACCTACCATCAAATTTTATGTTCCTCCGTTTCATCACGTTACATCACGTGACATCATGTGATGAGGAGAGAAAAGGATGGTTACAGTGTTATATGGTTCTCGTTAGACTTGGTGCATACAAACATGTTTTTGTTTGTTTACTGAGACTATAGCAGGATGTTAACCAGGATTAACCAATGACTCAAGCAAGCACCATGATTTGTGTAAATATTTTATTTACAGGCACATGCTTTTTATTTAAATGCTGTGTATGGACCTTGCATATTATACCTTGAATATTATATATATACAAATATACACTAATACACCATGTGTAAACTATAGTATAAAGGCACATAGATAGCATGTAAATAAAAAGCATGTGCCTTTATAGTTTACAAATGGTGTATTAGTGTATATTTGTATATATAATATATAATATGGAGTTTAGCTATCCACTTTCAGCCTTGTACAGGCCTTAAGACAAGTCAGTAGGATTTAAACTGCACAAATATACAATCAGAGAAAAGTGACCAGTGCATATAGTAAAATATATGATGGAAAGTGTTAAGCAGTATCAAAAGGTAGGTAAGATGAAATGTATTATTAAAAATATCTTGAAAGCTGCTGAATTATGAAAAAAAGGTTACAGTGACTGATTCTCTGTAGGTTTGTGAATAGTGCATTAAATAATACATAGATATATAAACAGAAAACAAATTTCTAAATGGCATTTTAATCGAAGCCAACATCAAGAGTCTCACTCGAAAGCATGACCACAGGGAAATCTGGATTAAAGGAACAGCCATTTCCCCATTGCTCCACAATGAAAGGATTGTGGTTCCACATCTTTTGGGGGTGCTTAATGACTTGCTTAACAGGCTAGCATGCCTTTTCTCAGATGGATACAGGTAGAGTTTAATGTGGAACCCTGACTCTAAAGACATACTTTTGGAGTAGTCAGGCAGTCCCTGGGATATCAGTTGCCTGGAGGCTGAGGCACAGTGTAACGAGTAGAAAAGCTGGTTAAAAAAGGAACCTCGAACATTGCTGCTGTGCTTATTGCATAGACATCAGTAGTATGTAACGCATCATCAGTTTTTTATGGGCTGCATTATCTTCATATTAGGAACAGCACAAGGCAAGGTGAGTTATTCTGTTTTTTGCTAGTTGATGTAGAGCTGGGCATTTCACCATGGTGTTTCAATGGTTTATGTAAGGTAGCTCCAGAAAGACTACTGATATGGTTATGTGCATGTATTTTCCCTTCAAATAACATACATTTTGCATGACCCTTGCACTGCCCATACCCAGGAGGTTCCCCATTTCTCAAACCCGAAATAAGAGACAGACACCAGCAGGATTGGATTTAGAAAAGGCCGAGACATTTATTTAACAAATGTCTCGACATAACTTTATTTAACATCTTATAAATTATTGTAAAAACACTTTAATAATAACTTCTGTATAAATACTATACAGTCTTCTGTACACCTGTGTACAAACAGCTGAGGGTTGCCAACCTAAACACAAACAATGGCTTCACACTACCCCTTCCGCCGGATACCACAATCGCCCAAGCGACCGCGGGTCGGATAGGGGAGCTCCACCTTAACGCTTTGGTTAATCCTGTACAGGGAGGGCATTAACTCTAACCTCTAACCAAACCATCAACTTGCCACTCCCATTATCATTCAAACTTCTCCAGGGAACTCCTCCGCCACAGCAAAGAAAACGGATCCTGCAAAAAGAAAGAGGGAAAGGGGGAAAGAAAAAACACACAAAGCCAACACAAAAACACAAAGCAAAAGACAAAAAGAGGAAGGGCGGGCGGGAAACTGCTCCTGTGGTGTTCAGTAATTGCCCCTTGCACGTGTGCTTAGAGGGGCTTTATAGCCCTGTCCCCTTCCCCCTACAGTCACGTTCCTTGTGACTTCCCCCTCGTTCCCTGTGCATTCTCACCTCGTGCTAACCCTTGCTGAGTTAACCCTTTCCTGCCCTAATACCATGTGCACCGTCCTGTAGTGCTGGCAGGGTCATGTTCCCCTTACGCCTATGACTCCAGGGTTTCTTTCCCCTTACATGAATAAGTACTGTATATTGATGGCTAAATGAATAGAGTGATTGCACATCTCTGGGTGGTGATCAATTGTTAAAACATAAAATAGTAGCTGGTGCACCATCAAGTGGTACAGATGTATTGTTATTATGATTGTGATGAACCTGACCGATGTCACATGCCCTCACATGCGCAAATGAACTTGTATATTCAGTGATGTATGAATTAGTAAACGTATGTAAACGTACATATTTTTCAAGTTAGGTAGTGTTTAAGAAGATAAAAAAATATCACACAGTGAGAAGCAGCTAAACCTGTTGGGGCCAAAAGTTCCCAGAGACATAGATGAAATACATGGGTGATGTTCATGGGGTGATGTTCATGCCTCCCCAAATGGTTATTCCTGCCTTAATCCTTTCCATCTACTTACCATCCAATGGATACTTTTACATATGACAAAATGGGAAGAGTGAGGGTGCTATAGTTGGGCCTTACACCTATTTTTTATTTTATACCTGAGGTAAAAAAAATGATATACATAGAGTATTAAAGGATATATTACATGTATCTATATAAAATCAATACGACTTTATGTTAGCAAAACATACAGATACATTTAAACCTACAGTGGTTGTCATCAATTAACAAGGAAGATAATTATTTTTTTGGAGGTCCAAGACAATATATCATATATCATACTTCTTCTCCCATAATGTATGCAATTCATTGGAATACATTATTTTATTATAAACATAATACAATGTGTATTTGTCAAAGCTTAAATTTCGAATGTATTTAATTATGAAGCATAATTAAAAGGATGCTTTTATTACGATTACTATTAGATAATCTAGAAAAATAGACTTGTGCATTAGTTTTCGTACTAATAAGCTTTTGTGCCAAAATTTACAGTTTCGTCCATTCATCCAAATAATGAACAAATGAATGCCACATTGGACAAAAGAAACGCCGCAGCCGCCACTTTAACTACACCACGAGGAGGAGAATCTCATCCATTTTACCTGCAGTAAGAGGAGGGACATTGAGTGAGCTGATCTTTGTTTGTCCAATCAGCTCATTCCTCTCACATCATGCTGGCAGTTAGTCCAAAGACTAGTAATGAAGAGAGTCTATATAAGAGCATAGCAGGCAGGGGATCTGTTCATTTCACTATGACTGCTTTATGTAATAACACTGCTGTGCTGCATCTGAGCATTTTACAGAGTGAGATTGTTCTGTGTGAGACTTGGAGAACCTCAGCCTGCTATTTCTCTCAGTGTCTAAGACTCTTTAATGTTTTCTTTTTAAAAAAAATGAGTCCACTACTATCCTATACCTTAAACCTATAACTCTAAGCTAATTTTGACCTTTTTGTCCCATCCATTGGTCTCAAATTCCCTATTCAACTTGCACAAGTGGGATTTCCAGGAACAAAAAGAGACTGAAGAATTTTGTCAAATGAGAACCGAAATGAACCTAAATTTTCTGCCGACACCTAAGTCTAGAACATAAAATGCAATATAAAAAGTGTCAGGTATCAAGGTATCAAAAGGCAGGGAGCCCACTTGGAAAGGCAAAAAATGCAGGGAGCCCACTTGGAAGGGCACGAAAGGCAGGGAGCCCACTTGATAAAGACTCAAAGCAGGGAGTCCACTTGATAAGGACACAAAGCAGGTAACCAGGAACGGTACAGGTGCAGAGGCGCAGCAGAATGGTCCACAGACTTCAATACAAACGCCCTGACTGAAGGGTAGAGCTGGATGAAGTAGCCAGGATTCAATCCCGGAAACAAGGCACAGCTGGATGGAATGATTAGGGCTCATCTCAGGTAATAAGGTATACCTGATCCTGGTAATTGAGTTCTGAGTGCTCCAGAGGGCGGAGGGTGGCCACTAGTGGTAGCAGATTGATATGCCACATGTATGAAAAAGCCATGGTTCAGGCAGCGAAAAAGTGGACCCTGACACACATGTAACTACAGCTTATTGTAAATTGAGGACACTATCTTTGTACCTTTTGATTTTTCTCTGCATGCATGCGTTTGATAGGTGCATTAAAACTAGGAATTATAACCTTGTGTTTAATATTAATTATTGAAGAAGTTGAACGTTATCTTTGGTGTATGTTTCCTCTATGTACGTGGTTTTGCTTTAAGCGTGCAACTCAACATCTCTTTCCAACTGATATATGCTGCCTTAAATGAGCATACAGCTGCGTCAGGGCCCATGCCTCTAGGGGGCCCGGTGCAGCCCCTGTCACCCCTTGTTACTTTCTACTCATACCGATTCCAAATAGTTTAGAAAGGGCCCTTCGAACCTGAACTGCACCGCTCAAGATCAGAAGGGCCCTTCCTAAACTATTTTGAACAGGCACAGGGAGACTGGAGCGTATCAGGGTCATGTTACGTCACATGTTTCCACGTTGAAACCGAGGCTGCCCACACAGTGTGTGAGATGGAGTGTGTGTTACAATGTATATGTTTGTGTGTTTTAGTAAGTATGAGTAAGTGTGTGTAATTTGTGTAAGTGTGTTTACATATGTGTGCCAGAGTGAATGTTGGAGGGGGCAAGGCACAGACAAGTTGTTTGGGGGCAATGATGGCATAAACTAGGTGTTGGGCCTTGTGGTTTCTAGTTACGTCCCTGATATGTAGAGATCATTGTAAGTGTATCTGCACGCACATGCACTGATATAATCGATCATACATATGTAGCGGTATCGTCATCCCTACCCAACTGTGATTCCATTGTATAATAATTATTATATCTTCACTATAAAGACGTCTATGAAAGCATGTGTAATTGCTTCAAAGAATGAAATCATTGCTTGCAAGAGCCAAATACAGAATAATGAAAGGAAATTGAAAGAAGAATTCTAGAAATGGTTTTACAATATATACTGTAAATGCCTAGTTAATGTGATTCACATCAATGCACCTCACATGCAACTCACTCGTTGGCGTCATGAATTGCACAATACCCTTTATTTTGATAAAATCACTTGCATACCAAAGCATGACAGTTTTGTTGAATTCCTTGAGGAATAGATACCTTGAGTTTTATAACAAAGTTAATAAAACCAGCAAAAAATGCTGATGTACTAGACCATTGTTTTCTTTATATATTGTGACAGTTAAATATCACAAGCTCTTTTAACATATCATTCATGGCCCTTATTCATGAAAATCCTTCAGTAAAATGGTAGTCATCAGGTGAAGATATCATTGTATTTTGTGAATATTTGTGTCGGTTTCTATCATTTTCCATATCCACTTCACTGTTTTCACTAAACATACAAAGATGTACCCTCATCTTTTCTGTTTCTTTCTTCAATATCCTTTTCTTGATCTTATACCTTTTAAGAAAAAACACATCAACACACTTCTCCAAACAAATTGAATGTTTTATTTCCAACTAGCAATTTACCAAAACTTTGGTAATAAGGCAATGGTATGTTCTTTTTTTCTTTTTTGCCTTTGGAGACCTCTGGTTTCAATAACTAATATTCATTTTTTAGATTGTGAATTCATCTAAGCAGGATACACCTCACCTTTTGTTTCTATAAATCCAAATTATGATATGACACACAATGTGTTTACCCATTATACAGCACTGCAGAATATGATGGTATTATATAAGTTAACAAATAACAAGAGTAACATTTTCAATTAGAAAGAACTATTTTTGCAGATTGGTCTTCATTTATACAATAGTTTCAATGATTTGTAATACAAGATTTGTGGTCAAATCTAAAAGCAATTTAATTTCTGAAAAATCCCTTCTGGCTCTTCTTTTTTCCTCATATACCTTAAGAGTTGGTGACCACAGAGCCTAAAACTGCCTACAACTGTTACATATTTTTTACAACCTGGTCACAACATAGTAAACAATCTGCCAGCTGCATTTATTGGTCATGAATGGTTTGATGGAAGGTGAAACTATTCACAGTGAATAATGCTTTATAATAGATTGAGTATAACAAATATCTTTAAAAAACTGATCATTTGGATCAAAATAAGTACCGTAATAATAACAAAACAGGATTTATTTACGAAGCATTGACTGCATGCAAAAATCGCAGTATATACAAGTGCAGGTAAGTTGCATGGGTCATACTAAATGATCAACTCACATATTTACTATGGCCAACTCCCAACTTGTATGCTTGCAAATAATTCTCAATTTGCATCAACTCAAGTGGAGTCCAGTCACGTTAAATCAAGTTGAAGAAATCTATTAACCCACAAATTGCTTGTGAGTTAGAATTTATACTATTCTATAGTGGTGAATAGTTGCCTTGCCAGTGTTACAAGGGCATGCAAAAGTGACTAACCACTTAACATTCTATTGAGTCGATCTCAATAGAGTTGTGTTTTACCATTCCTATGTTAATTATGATATATAATCTGTGAACAGCCGCTGTATGTATACACAGGAGATCTAACACCTACTGAAATGTGCATAAAATATGTCTATGACACAGAGTGGATTATGAATGCCCATAAAATGTGGAAAACAGATAAATCAGCGTTAAACACAGATTAAAACAACTTTGTTATGTACGGTCCAACTTATTACTAATGCATGTATGCAGGCTGTACTAAACAACATTAAGGTTAGCTTTAAGGGAAGTTTGCATTATATTTGGGATAATGGTACCATGGATGTCCGCAGGATTTTTACAGGGAGAGGGGCAAAATATCATCCCCACCTTTCCCCTCCACTGTCTACCTTTGTTGGCTCAGGAGAGGGGTTTCCTCGTGGGAGGCCAATGTTACTTAATTACCCATTAATAGGAAAAAATAGATGGTGGTAGTAGCTAATAGACCAGGGGTGTCCAAGTTTTTTCTGCAGTGGGCCACTTCATCAGAACTGTATACGTGCGCGGGCCGCACTCATTTTTCACTGTGAGAAAATATGGCCTTTAATAAAATATGCAGATTAAAATAAAGTAAAATGACAGCATTTACACATACACATCCATGCTATCACACACACACTCATTCATTCATATACTCATTCATTCACCGATTCATTCCCTCAATCACGCATACTGATTCAAACACCCTCCCTACCCCCTTACCTGCACTGCAGCTCCTCGATGCCGCTCAGACTTCAGCAGGGGGCGTGGCCTCCCTCTGCGTTCTCTGGTAAAGCACAGAGGAAGCAGGACTGGAGCAGAGTCATGTGATTCACGTGAACTCTGCTAGGTTCCGCTTCCTCTATGCAGTACAGAAGACCCTCCACAGGTAAGTAGCAGGTCTTGGGGTGCGGCCCGTGTAAGATTTTTACGTCTTACGCGGGCCGCACCTCGAGGTCTCGCGGGCCGCATTTGGCCTGCGGGCCGCATGTTGGACGCCCCTGTAATAGACCATCATCGACCTGCGCAACAAGATGCAGCTGGTCAGGTCATTAGCATATAGGTTAATGACTGTTCTGATAGGTTGACCTCTAGAGGCTGCAACAGACATTACAGTGAACAAATACAGAGTCCGGAATGGCAGAGTGGAATCCTGTGAGCTGCAGTCAACAACAAAAAAGTGTGTAATATAGGGCAACGCAACCCCAGTCTATAACTACAATTCCCATAAAGTTCAGCCAGCAATATGGCTGCTGAATATTATTGTAGATGAAGTCAACAAAATTAGTGTTTGCACTGTATACTTAGTGTACCCCCCTCCTCTCAAAGCCCGGTCTAATTGCTAGCTACTATTACCATAATAATAAACTAGCAGTGTTTCTGGCTCAACATCATGGTAGTTGGAGTCAAGAAAAGTTAATGTACTGTACTGTAACTATATGATGCACAGCAAACATTCTGAAGTATTACAAAAAAGAACGTACTTAGATGGTAGTAAAAAAAGGGACATAAGTTTGAAACCAAAATTGGATACCTGGTAGTTTTGCAGCTGTTGTGCCTAATATTTGGCACTAAAAGTGCTGTTATTTCCTTTCTCATGATGTTCAGCCAACCAAATGGATGGCTGAGAATCATGGGATGTGCATAAAAGTTAACCTTCGTCATTCCAGTTGTTGAGTATTCACTTTTCCATGATGCTTAACGTACCAGACTGGCTGGAGAGTCATGTGTAGTCTCAACAGCAGGAGTATTGACTAACCTTGTGTCTGCAGCATGCAAACTGTATCTCTGCCCAGGCAGGTAACGAACCTTGTTGTCAATTGCCTTGTCGATATATTATATATTATATTCATAGAAACAAGTGTGTTATTTAAATGTGCTTAAATCGTAAACACATGTAATAAACTGTGCTTAAAATCTGCTTGAATTAATAACTATACAATAATGGAAAACATGTCCTAATTTATTCTATTAGTGAATATCCTGTGCTTAATGGTGCTGCTATAATCGGGATATAATTTATAATATTTAAATAGGTCTCTTTTGAGCCTTATTATTCTTTCCTGTAGTGAATGGTGCTAACATTACTAGGAAATGGATCATTAGGGTGTAATGAGGCTTTCTGGGAAGTATGTCCCCTAAGGCTCTGCTAGAAACAATGTAAAATCATGAAATGATTTTGACTGGTCGACTCAATAAAATGTTTTGATTATTCAAACACTAGTCGCACCGTTCATATTCCTGAAGACATTTTCTCTCTCTAAAGATGTTTGTTCATAGCAGTACTGTAATTCTGCAAAGGAATAAGCAGACAAATAGCAATGAATAATACATGTGTTGTTCTATAATAATAATTTCATGTTGTTATATAACAAGAAAATGACATGACATTTAAGTAAAAATATGCACATAGTGAAAATTCTACAACTGTGCATGTTTATTGTATGGTCATATTTTTCTATCAAAAGGGGCATTTTGTTTGTTGAGCTTTTCTTCTTGATGTGAACCAACTCTTTATTCCTCAGATCGAGCATCAATGTGACTCAACTCATTATTACTGTCACGTCAGCACGGAGGTCCTGAGCGGCATGTATTCACCAGGATCCGTGTCGGATGGATATGCCTAGTGGTGCAAGTTGGCCAAAATGTCTGAATTGTTTACTTATTATTATCCAACCAACAGACCAGGTTCGCAGCCTTGGTGTCACCCTTGACTCTGCTCCTTTGTCCAGTCCCTCATCAAATCCTGCCGCCTCCACCTGAAAAACATCTCCCGAATCCGCCCTTTCCTCACACAAGAAACCACCAAGTTACTAATCCACTCCCTTGTGATATCCCGCCTGGATTATTGCAACCAGTGGCGTCGCTACAGGGGGGCAAGGGGGGGCAATTGCCCCCCCTAGGTTAATCCTTGCCCCCCCTGTTGCCCCCCTGCCGAATTTTGAATAAAGTCGCAATGCGACTTTAAATCCCGGTTTTTTTTTAAAATTTATTTTTATTAATTGGAGGAGAGAGAGGGTGCAGCCCGTGTAAGATCGGCAGTCAAGGCAACCGATCTTACGCGGGCCGCACCTCGAGCCCTGCTACTTACCTTCTGCACTGCATAGAGGAAGCGGAAGCCAGCAGGGAGGCCGCGCCCCCTGCTGAAGTCTGTGAGCGGCATCGAGGAGCTGCAGTGCAGGTAAGGGGGTGGGGAGGGTGTTTGAATGAGTGGGGAGGGTGTTTGAATGAGTTTGAATGAGTATGAGTGTAAGTGCTGGAACCTAGGCATGATGGGAGTTTGATTGCTGTTAGCAATCACACTCCTATCATGCCAAGTCAGCCAGTACATGCTGGGGGCAGCTAGCTAGGTTTCAGCATGTACTGGCTGACTTGGCATGATAGGAGTGTGATTGCTAACAGCAATCACAGTCCCATCATGCCTAGGTTCCAGCATTTACTGGTTGGATGTGTAAGTGCTGGAACCTAGGCATGATGGGAGTTTGATTGCTGTTAGCAATCACACTCCTATCATGCCAAGTCAGCCAGTACAAGCTGAAAACTAGCTAGCTGCCCCCTTGTGTATTGATGCTGCCAGCAGTATGGGGTCTGTACCAGCATGTGGTGGCTGACTTTGCATGATAGGAGTGTGATTGCTAACAGCAATC
>VKOC01000255.1:22184-65339 GCA_009364415.1 Spea multiplicata
GTCATATTTCGGCGCTCAGCATGACATGCCGGCACCGCGACAGAGTTAGAGGTGCCGGCATAGCAGGAAGCAGTGGCAGGGCAGAAAGCAGCGGCAGAGCAGGAAGACGGAGGCGTGCTCCCAGATGGTAAGTCCAAAACCTTTAACTACAAAGGGGGAATGGGTAGATAGTGAGAAGGGAGGGAGAGGGGTAGATAGTGAGAAAAGGGAGGGGTAGATAGTGAGAAAGGAGGGGGATAGATAGAGGTGGGTAGATAGTGAGAAGGGAGGAGGTAGATAGAGGTGGGTAGATATTGTGAAAGGAGGGAGGGGGTAGATAGAGGAGAGGGGGTAGATAGTGTGGAGGTGGTAGTTAGTGAGAAGGGAGGCGGTAGATAGTGAGAAGGGGGGAGAGGGGGTAGATAGTTAGAGGTGGGTAGATAGTCTGAAGGGAAGGATGGGATAGATAGAGGAGAGGGAGAGGGGGTAGATAGAGGGAGGGAGAGGGATAGAAGAGGAGAGGGAGAGAGGGGTAGATAGTGAGAAGGGAGAGGGGTAGATAGTGAAAGAGAGGGGAGGGTAATAGTGAGAAGGGATGGGGGTAGATAATTTAGAAGGGGAGGAGGGTAATTAGTGAGAAAGGAGAATAGATGAGTGAGAGGAGGGGGTAGATAGTGAGAAGGAGGAGAGGGGGAGGTAGAAGTTGAGAAGGGAGTAGAAAAGGGGAAGGTAGATAGTGAGAATGAGTGAGAGAATGAATGAATGTGTGGATTGTCTGAATGAGGGAGATAATTAATGCGTTTGTGAGATAGATGTATAATTGATTTGAGGAAAGGCAAAGATGGCACAAGCAGGATGTTTGAGCCTTGGGAACCAAGATGACACAGACAGGGTGTTTATGGGACAAAGATGGCACAGGCCGGGCTCTTTGGGGACAAAGCTGACTCTCCCTTGTTCTGAGATCAGGAGACCACTTAACTGCCTCTCCCATCAATTAGTGGAAACAGGTGAGTACTAGGCGAGTATCCGTGAATCTCCAGACTGGATTCCCACCTGCTGGTCTTTGGCTGCTCATAAAATGTGGAGTGGAGCACTGGCCTGCCCTATTCTCCAAGTGCTCCACCCCAGGGACCCAAACTACACAAATAACACACATGAATAATTCCAGATATCTCCATGGGGCTGGTAAAAGCTATTGAGGGTAACCACCCTGCAGAATATAAGGGGATATATACACTCCTTCCATTATTAGCCTCTGCCTTCTGTCACAATATATATAATTATGTATACTATAAGACAGCTGTCATTTTCCAAACCCAGCCTAAGATTGCTGTCTGCTCCTAATTGGCTATTATGATACCTTTGCAGGGTAAGTGACACCCCTCATTAAAGCATTTCAAGAGATCTGATAGATAGAATGTCAACTTTCTCTTAGATCATATTCTGTCTCCAAACCCCTAGGTCTTGACTCTTTCAGGATAATTCTTCCTGTGAATATCGAATCTTATCCAGTATTATCAGCTAAATGAATTAACCATCACAGATTTAATTCATAGCTATTGAGTACGCACTAAAAGCTTATAATATATGTAACAGGACATCACACACAATTTTGAATAGGGTATTTAAAAGGAATCACAAAAGCCATTTGACAGCCACATTAAGTGTATTACCTTGTGAATGGTGTGCCTGCAAATTTCGTTGTGAATAGTAGACACTTAAATAGAAGAAGTGGTACATAAACGTTGTATTAAATGAGTTTGAAGGTGGTTGGCCAGTGGTCATCTGGATTTGATGTTGACATCTTTGGGATTAGGGAACACAGATAGGATGTATGGCAAGAACAATGGTGGGGTGAAAGTCACTTGAGAAGAAAGTGATATTAAAGTAAAGGGGTTCTGAGTAGAAAGGAAGACAGAAGGAAAGATGGGGGAAAATGTGTTTGAGGAGATAATGGGGGAAAGGCTGTAGTGAGATTAGGACAGAGAGAGAAAATGAAGGAGGACATGATAAACTAGAATAAACTGATGTAGAGAGGCATCAATGGACCACATAGAAAGAAAGAGAGGCTAATAGGCTGGGTAATTCCAGAATAATGGAATGCCAGTAGTTTTTAAAAATCACTTATGCATTGTTAACCTTTATTATATTCTAATGAGAATAACATTGGCAAAACTATCCTTATATCATAATAATAATATTTTAAAAATATATGTATTTCACAGTAGGTTACAAGCTATCCACGCAGTGTACATTTTCTAAGATGTAGGCTGAATCGTAGATATGAAAAGCTACAAAGCTAGTACCCTTTTGATGAGCTATGTTGAAGACAAGAAAAACATTGACAGTTAAGTATAAAAAAATATACCACAGCTGTATCCATTTTAAACACCAAGGATACAACTTGAAAAACATTGTGATGCTTCCATTTGATTTTAATTTAGGACAGAATGAGATGAATAGGGGAGATCCCCTGCCGAGCTAAACATATTTTACATGTGTTGCTGACTGTGAGTTGTTCAGAACATGACAGCTGATTGGCTTTCAATACAGACCCTCTGTTGGTAATCTTTGCTCTAATTGCTATAATTATCAGCAATCCTCTGACACCGAATTTGCATATAAACATCCTTACATATGGCGACAACACACTGTGATGCCATCACTAACATTTTTGATGGCACCAACACACCTCATGGGTAGACTTAATTGATTGATTTATGACAGTACCGTTTGATATTGTACTTTTTAATCTTAAAATCTATACCTTGTATATATTTTTTTTATTTTTGGCCTATAGATTAATAACCTATTACAGTAACAAAGGTAAAATAATGCAATTTGCAAAAGAAAGCATACATACGGGCATAACTATGTCTTATCCTTATTCTTCTAAATCAACATATATGGGTTGATTTAACTCCTTACCAGGTACTTTGGGACATTAAAGACAGTAGCCAATTAACACCTCTTGCAGATGGAATGTAGATGGAAATTCCAAGTTTTGATCCGCATTGCAATACTTATGGTGACACTAGTCCCTAAACAAAGATTGCTTCAATACACAGTGGAGTCAATTTTACATTTCTGGTTTCTAGCATGCAAATCAATGTGTTATTTTTTTATTGGTTTTAGATAATGACACTTTCATTTTTTTTTCTTACTTCCTACACGCTTGATATGTAAAACTGCGCTCAATTCATTACATTTAAAAAAAAAATATATATATATATATATACGTAATTTCGTGCTATATAATTCCTTGCAGTCATTGTCCAATGGACTCAACATGCAAGGAATAATTAGGAAGGAATGCTACTTTAATTATCTCATTATCTTTTTTTTCTTGTCTCCTTGGCAGTCACCTTTAGAGAGTATACACATATTTTCTCCTCCCCATTACAATATAGGATTTCTTCTCTGTCAGGGGTTTGTAACCTTTTGCTTTATTTGCAACTATAACACATCAGGCAATTCCTCTTAAACCAGTTGATTTCCTTCCAATGTAATAATGGACAATTCAAATTTCTATCTTAAAACAGAGCACTTCGTTACAAATTCTATAAATATCTTGTGAGAGATGAGTGTAAGATAGAAGGGCTTTATCTTACAATGGGTGCTAAGGCGATGTTTAGATGCATGTATGCCATGTCAGTGATTCTAGGTCTTTGTGTTACCTTTACTTATGTGATTTCTTAGATGTTAATCTGTTTATGTATGAGACATGAATAAACAGCGTGGTAAATGTTGCTAATTTTATAGTTTTCCTAATTTAAGAAAGCCACACTTTGAGGATAGCTCCAGCCAATCATCTCCAGTCTTAATGAATGGTTATTACAGTTGTAGATACGTGAGCTAATTTAGAATGGCATTATTCTCCAGAGAATAAGGGTTGCTCCTTGTGATCAGTTTAGAATTATTTTTCATTGACCATATGTTTCTTAGATATACAGTATCTGCTCATTAGGGCTTTCACAATTGACCAATGTGCTTTTGAGCTTGGGTGTCTCACCTTCCAAATCCATTTGACTTGATGTTTTATATCTTTATTGTCTCAGTTGTTGTAGGCAAGGCCCATTAGCCATAAATACGAGACAGGTGACTTTCTGACATAGCAGTTAGCAAGGATTATTATATAATTTGTCCTCATAGTAGGTATTGAATGGCAGTAATGACACACATACCTTCCAGCATGTGAAATGGCCAAAGAGAGACACTTCTCTCTGTGTGATTCGATGTGGGCTAGTGGTTGGGGCTTTCCTGAGGCTTTTTATGCGAACGTATGACCTAGTAAAATGTATTTATAGTACTGAGTAAGTCATGTAGAGGAATAATGTATTTTAATTGATTTTTCAATGTACTACTGTTTCATACATTATTGTATTGTAGACATTGGGGCAAATTACTAATATTTATACAATTTAATTTATAAACATATTTTCTACTGTTTCCATACACACTATTTTGTAATTTAGGGCTGTGCACGACTGTGACAAATACCCAGCAACCATTTTGTGCTCATAGGAAGGTAGGTATCAGGGGAGGAAAGAAGGACAGAGGTAATTGGGCCCTAACAAGGAACTTGGGATATATATACCCAACACACAATCTTTCCAACACTATACCCAGTGTATTTTTTTTTAAACGTAACTGTAAACTAATATGATGATCATCAAATTTGTAATATATACCTCATCATTTTTACTTCTTACATTTACCGCAACATTCTACACTTCTTACTATATATATATATATATATATATATATTCAAGGGATAGGACAATACTAAAACTTAGACAGACTAAGACAAACCAATACATTACATGGAGGGGCCCTGCTTGCAAGCTTACAATCTTGAGGGAATAGGGTGACGAGAAACATAAGGTGTGGAGAAAGGTGAGAGGTAGTGTGGGGGTTGTATGAGTGACAGGGAAGTTCTAGCCACTAAGATGTTATGCTTCTCTGAAGAAGTGGGGTGGAAGCTGTAGGTTCGGTGGAGGTAGGTTCCAGAGGTATGGGGCAGCACGAGTGAAGTCTTGTTGACGGGAAAAGGAAGAGGTGATAAGTGAGAAGGAGAGCCTTAGCCAATGGGATGAAATGTATGGAGGAGCAGCTTTATGGAGGGCTTATATGTTAGTACAAATGGTCTTATATGTTAGTACAAAGATTTTAAATGTAATAATAGGGGGCTTTTAGAGGATTTCACAGAGTGGGGAAGTAGAAGAAGTGCGGCGTGCAGGGAAGATAAGCCTAGCAGCAGCATTTAGGACAGGCTGCAGAAGAGAGAATCGAGACAATGGAATGCAAACAAGGAGAGTGTTGCTATAGTCAGGACGGGAAATGATAAGGGAATGAACCAGAGTTTTTGTGGATTCTTGGGTAAGGAATGGGCGGATGCGAGAGATGTTTTTTTAGGTGCAAGCGGCAGGATCTGGTGAGGGACTAAATGTGAGGGATGAAAGAGAGAATTGAGTCAAGGATGATCCCAAGGCATCGGGCCTGGTTAGTAGGAGAGATAGTCATGTTGTCAATGGTGATAGAGAATTCAGGTACTGGGGTGGAGATGGAGGGAAGGAGGATAATTAGTTCAGTTTTTGAGAGATTAAGTTTCAGGTAGCGTTGTGATATCTATGAAGAAATAGCAGACAAACATTTGTTATAACAGAACATGAGAGATGGAGAGAGATCAGGAAGTCAATTTGGGTATCAACTGCATATAGATGATAGTGGAGGCCAAATGAGTTGATTAGTTTGCCAAGAGATAAAGTATAAAGGGAGAACAGCAGAGGTTCAAGGACTGATCCTTGGGGGGCTACAACAGAAAGTAAAGGAGGTGATCTTGCCAGAGAAGCAGACAGAGAAAGAACAGATATGAGGAGATCCAGGAGAGCTGTATCTTGAATGCCAGTAGTAGAAGGTGACGATCAACAGTATCATAAGCAGCAGAGAGATCCAGGAATATTAGAAGGGAGAAGTGAGGGGCCCTTTTCAGCCTTTTTAGTGTTTTAATACTAGTTGCAAAGTATATAACAATGTGTCAAAAACATTGAAATCAATCAGCCAATCAAAACAAGCTTAGGTGCATGATGGTTAACACAATACAACGAGTTGTGTATATACAGTAGAAATTTGCTATTACATATTTGTAAGAGTGGTAAGAAATATTGACTTGGCATATTGATTTTCACAGTTTGCTGATTACTGAAAACTGTGCCAATCAGGGACAGATCTGTTTAAAGGAAATGTGTTTTGTGTGCTGCATTTCCCACCACAGCTGCTCCACCTGGAACATATTCGGAACAGTTAAACGCAGTAAGCTTCAGTTATAATATACAGGTGGCACTAATAAGGCACTTTGTCATCATATTAGTTATGCCATGTACATGTATGTTTTTATCCAGATACAGTGCTGCTGTGAAGTTTATTTTTTTAGCAAAATGTGGCTTGTTGACTCTGAGATTATATTATGTGAGTTTATCTGGTTTGTTCTTCCTCTGCACACTTGTTTTAAGGATTGTGTGGTTAGACATGAGTAGAAGGCAGGTCCTTTTTTAATTTAACCCCTTCAATCCCCTATGGACGTACCGGGACGTCCAAAAAACGCCTCTCAAAAATCCCCTATGGACGTACCGGTACGTCCAGCCCTTCCACAGCATCAGGGACACATTTTATTTACATAATCCAGTTTAGAGACAGTATTGTAGTATTTGGGGCTGAAGAACATTGTGACACAATCATACACAGCAAACCTTCTGAGCTCTTGAAAATAGGGAGATAAGGAAAGAAAGAGGCAAGTGTTGTGGTCTTTGATCTGTCATCTTGAAAACATCTCCAGAAGTGCCTGCACATAAGGTTATTTTTTGTATAATGTTACAGTACATAACATTTATAGAGTACGAGAAAATAACATTAACAAATATGAAAGGGGTACTGCTACAGGAGAAGAAGATGGGCTAATCTTATGAGCTTACAATCTATTAAGAAGACAATAAGCAACTGTATTGCAGGTTTTTGGGATAGCAATGTTTAAATGGATAATGTTTTTCAGTGGTGTAACAATAATGGATCACAGAGGGCTCTTAGTCTTAGGGAGTTCGGCTGCTTGCTAAGCCTTTCCCTGGTGATCTAAATGATAGCAAGGATATCTCTGCCTAAGCATCTACACTCTCTGATGCAAGGCATATTACTAAAGTCTACGGTCGCAATTGATGACATATTAGTGAAGCTCAGTTCTGTGATCTGTATGACCTTTATTTGGATGTATATATTTTTTTTAAATTAGACTTAAGACATAATTTTCTTCTTGATTTTGTAAATTTGTTTTGAGTTAATTTTAGGTCTTTTTTAGTTATTTGGGGGTTTTGTTGGGCAATTGCAAACAAAAAATTGGAAAAAAAATCCCCTAATAATAATATTGCCAATAATCATGAGTTATTAAGCCATTGAAATACAGAAGGTTCATTCAAAAAAGTGAATTTTGACTCGTATAGTGAAGTACATTTTACTCTGATTCTACCAGATACCCATTTGTCATCTCAATTTAGTTATGCGGAAATGGGATAAAAGATTAATAGAATAGAAACGGGACACAGGCTACATTATTTAAATGATAGGCACATATACTAGTATTAAAATAATGTAGAATAGAGAAACTACATTTATTTTATCTCCTATGAAATCTAATTATAATTTGTTGTTTATAAAGTGTGGTTTTTTATGGTGTTAGCATCAATGCTTGCAAAATTGCAATTATATTTTATTTTTCATTCATTTTACAGTTAAAAAAGAATATTATGCTTAGCTTGATTTAAAGTTTCTACTTTAGTGTGTAATTTGCGAAAATAATGACAATGAAAATAATGTGGCCGATTGATATCGAATATAACAATAACACTAAATAAATACATATGGGTGGTTGTTACTAAGAAATCCACCACAGGCAGATGAATTACTAACAAGCATGATTGTTAAGTTAGCATTGTCTTGAGCTAATATAAGCTGATTCTAGTTTTGTTTAATCACACTGTTTTTTCTTTTTAATTTTCTGCATTTATCAAACATACAATACATTTCTTGAAATAGTGCCAGCTTTTCGATTCACTTCATGTTTGTTATGCTGCCAGCAAAGCTGCTTAATAATACTTAGAGTTAATATATATTCAAGTGTGCCTCTCATGTGTTAAGTGTCAAGTTAAGTTAAGGGTTGACTCAACTGACCAGACATGACTGAAGCTGCATGTCCCCACAAGCTACCATTCTCAAACAACTTGCAAGCACACATGAGAGCTTTGTAAGTATCTGTAACTGTGCTCCCCCCTCCCCAACAAGCAAAATCAAGTATGTAAATAAGAGTCATCACACCAAATTATTCTATAATATTATATAGTGAATGTTAACCAGTGCACAAAAATGAACATACTAGCCCAACACAAAAACAAATACAATATAGATAAAATAAAGATAAAAAATATAAGACAATTACAGTAAGACAATAAAGAGAAATGTTATCTATTCACTCCTAATGTTGGTAGATTTGTGAGTTTGATATTTTAAGTTAAGTTTTCTTCAATTCCCTTGCACTTGAAAACAAATGTGAGGGCATGCAACCTTAATCAAGTTATATTGGACTGACCACTTGACTTCTTAACAGGCTCTCTTGGGGATACACATTACTTACATATTCCTTGCCAGAAGATGGCTTTGTCTACCAAACAAAATCTTGCAAGAACCACTGCTTAAAACAAAGAAATGTTATGTTATTCTTTATTTCTAATGTTCTCTAATGTCACTAATGTACTCAAGGGAACATAAACATAATGTCTATCACTAAATAATGCACTAACTGGTGCAATTTCAACTCTTCAACAACTGCATTACAAAAGGACCAAATAGTGAGTTTTAAAAGGATGAGCTTACCCTCCATTATGCAATGTGATGTGAGAATATTTTCAAGAAATATTGTTCTTTTTAGTATGCATTGCTATGTGACCGCTAATCTTGGGAGGGCCGCTGTCAGATTTCTGAGGACATTTCTACAGTACCTTGCAGGCAGTCACGTGATATTCCACAACATTGTGAGCTAATGTTACGTTCTTGCTGACATCAATGATTCTAGTAAGGGCAACAATCATTAATGTGTTTTTGACAGCATTAACTCTTTTGGGTGGTGCTGGTGGTGGGGGAACAGCCAGGGTTCGTAACTAGAAACTCTCAGGGCCCAAGTGCGAGAAATCTGTAAGGGGCCCCCCCCCACCCCCTCATCTACCCTTTCTCACATCCCCCTCTCCTCCCTAACCCCCTTTCTCACAATCTCTCCCTCATCCTCCCTAACTCCACCCTTTTCTCACAATCTCCCTCTCCCGTCCCTAATCCCCCCTTTCTCACAATCTCCCCCTCTCCCTGCTACCCCTTTCAACAATCTTCCACTCTCCCTCCCATAACCCCCCTTCTCACAATCTCCCCTCTCCCTCCCTAACCCCCGTTCTCAACAATCTCTTCCCTCTCGCCTCCCTAACCCGCCCCCTTCCTCAACTCCCCCTAACCCCTTCTCACAATCTCCCCATCTCCTCCCCCCTCCTCACAATTCTAAACCCCCCCTACCCCCTCTCTCACACTACCCCCCTCCTCACAATCTACCCTCTCACCCCCTTCCCCGGTCACTTACCTTCAACTGTTGGGAGCCGCCGAAGCCGCTGCCGCTGCCCAGAGTGCAGCGTGAGGAGTTTGTCTCGGGTGCCGGCGCTTCATTGCTGAGCGCCGGCATATGACGTCATATGCCGGCGCTCTGCGTGAAGCGCCGGCACCCGAGACAAACTCCTCACGCTGCACTCTGGGCAGCGGCGGCGAGCAGAGGAGTCCCGGACTTCTGTCAGTCAGGGGGGCCCAAGAGTTGCCGAGCGGTCGTTTTCACCGCTTGACACCCCTTGGGCCCCCCTGACTGGCAAAACTCCAGGGCCCGGTCGCAGTCGCGACCCCTGCGACCCCGGTAGTTCCGCCACTGGGAACAGCCGTTATGCAGACTCACCTGCAAACCCCTACTTAAAGATCCATACGTGCACATCTAAGAAGGTCCATCATGTGTCCGCTGTTGAACGGCATTTAAGAGAGATACAACCACTAATCCTACTGGACACAGAGCCAGTAAGGGCCTTAAGTGTTCTGGCGCCCTGTGCAGACTACTCCTCTGGCGCCCCATACCAAAAAAAAAGAAGGGAACAAAATCTCCCCCCTCTGCCCCTTCTCACTATCTAACCCCCCTGCCCCTTCTAACTTTATATACCCCCCTGCCCCCTGTCCCTTCTCACTGCCTTCCTGCCCCTTCTCACTATCTACCCCCCCGCCCTTCTCACTGCCCCCCTGCCCCTTCTCACTATCTACCCCTGCCCCTTCTCATTGCCCCTTCTCACTATCTATCCCTTCTCCCTATCCTTACTTACCTTGTTGCCGGAGTCCTGCGGTGGGAGCGGGAGGCGTCCGCTTCCCGCTCTGTCGTGGTGCGCGCTTCACAGCTGAGCGCCAGAATAATTCCAGCGCTCAGCATGAAACGCCGGCACCGCGACAGAGTCACGGAGAGTGAGGGGCGCCGAGCGGTTGCTGAAAACTTCATGAGCGACCGCTCAGCGCCCCTGCCCAGGACTTAAATTAAAACACCTTTTTTTTTGTTTTAACTTTATTTAACATCCCTCCGTATTAAATAAAGTAAAAAAAAAAAAAACTTTATTTAACATGGAGGATGTTAAATAAAGTTGTTTTAATTTAAACCCCGGGCAGGCGCCCCTGTTGCCATGGCGCCCTGTGCGGCTGCACAGGTCGCACACCGCTAAGGCCGGCCCTGATTGGACACATGTACAGGGATATATACAGAAAATATTTTAACAATGCAACCTAAGCTATGTATACATATGGCTATTAAAATCATAAAAATATAATATCGTATCAATATGTAATATATTACATAAAAAAGAGCTTTAATTGTATAGTTAATGTTTTTTTTTAAAAAAAAGCTTTTATTGAAATGCGGAAATGTCCTTCTTGAACTACATTGATTGATTTGATTTAGGCTTTAGAGATAAAATAGCTTATGGGTACAAAAGCATGAAATGTCTATCATTTGTCGTGTAAGTCTTTTTGTAGCCGCAAGCATAGTATATTATGGCAACATAAAGCTCCAAAAATATTATGTAACATAGTGAAGAGTCTGTCACTTCTCGATTGTGAAGGTCACTGCAGGCTCCATCACGCTGTGATAGAAATGTATACTCCGATCTCCTGGGAGATTTGACTTTGTTTGAAATACAATATTCTCTACAAAAATGTTAACGAAGAGTAGTATTCTTATGACACTTATTTTATTTTTTTTTCTAATCTGCATTCAGCAAATGTAGCCGACATGCGAGTGCATCTGGATTGAAACACCGCTTTTTAAAAATCACATTGTATTAAATAAGTGTTTGTGGTTTACAGAAAAGAAAATTGGAAAAGAGAAAGTAGAATATTTACATTTAAAATCACCTCTAAATGAATGATCACTTGAATTATACATTGGCTCAAACATTGTCCTTATACTGTATTTTCTTTTTTTTGTGATTATAGTAGTATTTCAGGGATTACTAGGTGACGGACAAAAGGCCAGCCAAGTTTCTACTACTGTTCATTATATCATGTTCTGTCTCTGCTACAAATCCTAACAATCGGTTATTTAATGGCTCCTTAGCCAGCCTTATACAGTGAGTGCTCACAGCTCACATATCTAGGGGGAAGAATCAAAAGGTCAGGTACTACAATGTAGTGAACAGCCTCACTCAATAAGAAAATACACAGAGTGATCGACAGCACTATAATTTTAAGCCATTGTCATTCATCACGACTGATAGAGCATCATTATTCTCTTGCTTTTGTTCCGAGTCTTGCTCCAAGTCATCCAAACTTTCACTGATAGCCTTTTTCTCCTCGGAGATGGCAAATAGCATTGAGTCGAAAGGCAAAACTGAAACAATATCTCAATCTGTCATGTAGCAGAGTTGAAAGGTATTGATTTAGGGAAAAAAAAATAAAATTGCCCTTTTTTCCTAGATCAGAAATAGACCAAGTACCTGTTAAACCTGTCTGGTGGGGATTTTAGAGTAATTGTCAGAGGGGAGTGTTCATTAAGTTCTTTCTTTAGAAAAATTGGAGCACGGCTAATCCACAAGACACTGTTTGATTTGTCAAGAAAAAAAAAAAGCGTTGCCTTGCCCATCTGTAGAGCTGTAATTCATATAAATACATATAAAACATTTATTTTAAAATCAGCCGTGCAAATTGGTTTTATCCATCAGTCTATACAGCGGGCAGGCGGGCTTAAATTGCGTTGATCTCTGAATCACAAATTCTAAATTTAGTAAGAGATGAATCTAGGCCATATTTATAGGTCCAGGCCATGTGTTACGGAGCATTGTAGAAGGCACAGACACTGCGGTTAGCTAGGTTACTTTGTTCTTCTACACCCTAGCAACACTGCAGAGTAAAATGATTTGTTTGCACTAACGTCTGACTGCCAAACCGTGGCATCTCATACTGTTTAGGAAAAATGGGAAATAATCACAGCCAGTGCTTTGCTGTAACAAAATGCATCTGCTAGTATGTCTTATCTCCTAGGGAAGTATATTTTCACAGGACTGCTCTTTTATGTAAACCAAGATCAATACACGCAGTTAAAAAAGACGCCAATGATTGTGTTGTAGAAATCACTGAACAATATGGTATGGTTTATTGTATAAAGCAAACAGCAGGGAATTAAGTCTGGGTTGGTAGACTTTGTGTGTGTAGGTTGTCCATGTGGTGCACTGACCTCAATCAATTTTACAGCTTGCTGGGCAAGTCAGAAGAAATCAGAAGATCCCTCCAACCAGCTATGATTCCAACTGTCCCCAAAAATTGGACAAGATTTTTGGGGACAGTCAAGCTCAAAAGGCCCTGTTTGGCCGAAACGTTACTATTTTGGTATGCTTTCTGTTTTTGTTTTGCCCTTTTTTTCCTGCTAGCTCCCATCTTCCTGGGAGTTGAGTGCTGAACCATTTCTTCTTTTTTTTTAACTGTCCTGGTGTGTCTGTGTGTTTGGATGTCGGTGTGGCAGAGCCTGTCCTGGTGTATGTATGTTTGGATGTCGGTGTGGCAGACCCTGTCCTGGTGTGTGTTTGGGTGTCGGTGTGGCAGAGCCTGTCCTGGTGTGTGTGTGTGTCTGGGTGTCGGTGTGGAAAAGCCTGTCCTGTGTGTGTTTGGTTATCTGTTTCATTAACTTACAGTAAAATGGCCTCCTGAAGTTGTAGTGACTTCAGGGGACAAAACATTCAAGGCCCTGAAATCATTTAGTGGAAAAGATTAGGTATTGTGTTATTTACTCTATAATATTTATTTCAAGGATTAGTCACACTAAATTGTGGCTTCAGGCTTCCCATGTTGAATGACCAAGTATTATGTATATGTATGTACATGTATGTTTTTTTATAAAAATGGGCTGCTCAGTTTGAAATGCCCGGGCCTATTTTTTGTCCCAGTCCGGGCCTGCTATAACATGACTAATTTACTAAGATAGATAGATAGATACTGTGTGAATACAAATATTGTATACATAAAAATATTTTATTGTACATGCCCTCTAGGACATACTTGAAAATGAAGGTTGAACATTTTCTGAAGAGATAAATCCATTTTAAATGTCATACATTTATTTCTGCTAAATTGTTTTTGGCTAGCTGAATATCTAAGGATAGTAACAAGCATTGACTTCAATTTATTGTAATCAATAAAATGATGGAAGTTAAAAAGATATTAAATGTTAATTAAATGTATTAATATATGAGCAGTTTTGTGTAAAGCTGAATGTGTCAAAAACACTGCTCAACTCCTGAAGAAAATACAGTCCTTTTTATATATATATATATAAAAAAACTCTTTGAGATTTATTAGTGAGCCAACTGGGAATCGAGTGACAGATGAATAAATGGGTTTTGAACTACAAGGGCCAGAAAATGAGTTCAACATATCAACAAAGTGAAAACAGAGGAGTCTGAATGAAAAACTGGAGAAGGCCAGAAGAGGGAGTTGGTATTACATGAATGAGCTATTACTGAGAACAATGGATCCCAAACATTGGCTGTGCTTAGAGTAGAAGTATTTGACAAGGTGTAATTTGTTCATCATCCCCTGCTATTGTGCAGCTGCTATAAAAAAGAAAAACCCCAATGCCGATTATTCCGTTCTTTTTAGGAATTATTTAAATTAAATATCATATATAAATTAAAAAGAGCAACAATAAATACAATTGCAAAACTGTTTTTCCTATAAAATAATATTACATATGAGATAGATGGCTAAAACAAGATTTTACTCCAAACCACATAGATTCTTAGTTGTGACTTTGTTCTTTCATGCCTTTAATAAATAGTTTTAAAATGATCTGATGGTGCCCAGTGTTAAGTAGTGAACCATCTTTTGATGGTAATGTTTTATCTGTTGTGGGACCAATAAGATAATGATGATAAAACTAAAACATTTTTAGCAACATAACTAAAGAAGGAGCAGGAGTGCAGCTGAGACCAAGCGCAACATAATAATATCTCTGGTGGTCCTTCATTATGTAGATAAACAGGAAAGGGCAGTGAGATCTCCAGTGACACATCTCTCTTTTTCCTGCTCCCTTGCCAGCTCGTTGCCGTAACACTTCCCAGATACCACAATGCTGGAACATGGCATGTTCTCAAACCATTGCTGAGTGTACTAACGCTGCCCTGGGCCAAAATTCCCTTAGACCACGAAATGTTGTCAAACCCCTGCCTCCTAGACATCTGTGACAACATCAGATCATCACGATACTCTCTAGTGTTTCATTTTGCTACTGGATACCTGAATCATTTATTTTACCAGTATCTACTATACTTGTAAAAAAAATGCCAAATTTGGATATGCCAGCAGCAAACATCTAGAGAATGGTGCAGTGTCGTAGAAAGTGGTTTAATTTGGTAAATAGTATTGGGGCTCATATTTACCTTTTCGTGAGTGAAATCTAAATTTATTTGCAACCAAAATGTATTGGATAGATTTACTTTACATTTACATTAAGGAGTGTGGGGGCTTTTAGGAAAATAATTTAGTTTATGTCACTTTTAATGTTTGGTTTAGGATTTGTAGGAAATAATGGGGGAAAGATATATGTTTGCCTACAACAAATAGCTTAATTTGTTCTGATGGCTCTGGACTTCAACGGGAATAAAATATTTGAATTCAAAACAATAAGTGAAATACTCTTCGTTAACCATGTTTTTATTGGTTAAGAGCACCTGAAGTAACCCACCCAACTGTGTTGTAATGGATTATGAAAGATATTCCCATCAAACATATACAATATTGATAGCAAGTTGTTTGCTTGCAACTTGCAAGTCCCATATTTGAAGGATCACTTCAGAGTGTCACATTAACTAATGCATACTGACAGGTGCAAACCAGCTAACTTGTGGTCCATGTCAGCAGCCTGTTGCAATGGGCACAAAATACAGTAGGGAGGATGTGGGTACTAATAAGTTTAAAATATTTCATTATTTCTTTTGGTAAGAAATTATTACAGTTAATGGGAAATAGCATTGTGTTTTTTTGCTATTGGCAAGGTATTATTTAGAACACACTGGTACAGACACAGTTGGTATATAAGCCATTTGTTTATTAAAAGTTAAAGGAAAATTCTACAAAGCAATTTCTACAAAAAGGCTTGCTAAGGAGCATGAGTTTGCATGGGCCTTAAAACCCATTCTTGTAAAATTAAGGGGTGAATAGTCATGAGGAGTTTTCTATTATAGTGCATGGCCATTTCCACTGGCTTTATGTCTCATCTTGTTTTTTGTTTGCATACACATGGAAGATGAGTGCATTTTTTATGTTATTGCTAACTTGCTTGGTTTCTTTTTTAGTAAACACAAATGGTCAGCAAACATTTTTTATGGTTTTTATGTAACTTGTATATTTCCTGTTTATATATAAGTAATAAGGTTACACAAAAAGAATTACGGTAGAGTACCATATTTGCTCGATTATAAGACAATGTTTTTATTATCAGGGTCGTCTTATAATCAGACCTCATATAGGTCTGACTATGAGACTAAGATCCAGATCCCCCGCAGCGCTGCAGGGGACCTGGATACTCCTGTCTTATGCCCCCCATTTAACACTTCCCCCCAAACTTACTGGTGCTTCTGACTCCCTGGTGTGTAGTTGGGGCAGCAGGTAGATGTCTATGACCTTCCCCGGCTGTCAGAGAGGAGAGTTCCTCGCACCGCTGTGGGGAATTCTCTCTGACAGACAGAGGGTGTATGCGCGATGGACACAGACCACCCCCGCTGCTAACCACACCTCCTTCCAGCTGCAGCAGAAGTTGCCTACTTTGAGAACAAAATGTTCACTTGCTGCCTATTATATCCCACCAACTTATCAGTGTTATTCACTTCACCTGAGTGGCCATAATGTTATGGCTGATCAGTGTATCTTTTAATGTCAGTAAAGCTTGGAATCTTGTTCTTTGTAAGAATTAGCCACATCGTGTTTCAAAGGAGTAGTCAGTCCTATGTTTGCTAATATGGAGCCCTAATAAACAAAATATTTAGTAAATATCCCATTATTTTGGAGTACTGTTTTCTCATTCTGGGCAAAACTCTGCATGGTTCCTGGTAAAGTTGGTGTCAAGAATAGGGATTAAGATAATGATTCTGGTCAGAATCCATAGACTGGGAGCCAAGTGCAAGCACAGGATACTGGAAACAAGGGAGAGGAATACATGAGCCAAGGGAACCCAGGATAGATCCTAGCATGATCTGGCAAAGGGAGTGTGGGAAAGAGCAGGTATACAAAAGTAATAATTGCTAGCAGATGCCCAATGAAAGGCCTGAGGCCTAAAGCTTAACACCTGCATTAATGCTCAATTAGCAAACCATGTAAAGCATGCTGTACTATTGGTTAAATGCTGGATGACTTTGACAATCTGTTGTGGGTTTCCATGTCTTTTAGAAATGGTTCTATGCCAGCATGGATAGGGTTTACTCCATAGTCATCAGGCAGAGGATAGTTGGAAGTGTATGTATACATAGAATGTGTAAAATTGCCCTTACATGATAAAAATAAGAAAATAGTTACAGTCATGTAAAAAAGAAAGTACACTTTCTTTGAATTATATGGTATTAAATATCAAAGCATAATAACAATCATCTATTCCTTAGCAGGTCTAAAAATTAGGTAAATATAACCTCATGATTTTTTCAACATAAATAAAGCCAAAATGGAGAAGCCATGTTTGAAAAACCCCCTTTTGCATTCATTGGAATTAAGATGCTAAGTAGCAGACATGTGCAAAACTCTTCTGCAATACTCTTCTGCCCTATGGGCAGATTCATCTTTAACAGAAGGAAAAAAAGGACAGCTGCCTTGGCCCAAACAACCTCTGGACTGGGGACTCTCTATATCTACCCATTGGTAGTCTTCCCCAGACCTAGTAGATCCCTGTATGTTAGGTGTAATTGGAGGCAAAGAAACAACAGTTTATAATAACTAAGCTAAGGAGCATTGATTCTGCCTACGACAAACACCCTTCTAATGTTCTGGGATCAACTAACTCAGCACAGAACCTGTTACTGTCCTGGGTATTTAGGGCAGGTCTTTTAGGAATCTCCCCTACTACCAAAAATAACACATTCATTAATACAATACAAGCATGAGAGACCACTGGTACAAATTGTGTTTACTCCGAGTTAAAACCGACATTTTGTGTGTTTTATTATTTCATTAGCTTTAGTATTTGGAGTTAAGCTACAAAGAATATTTCTGTTAAAGGAGCTTCTTAGTGGCTAAATATTTTAAGCTATAAATAGGGATGGTAGATGAACCACCTGTCTAGCTATTGTCTCCCTTCTCTCCAAGCGAAGTTTTGTCTGACCGCTGATCCCGAATTGTTTGGATAACAATTCTACTATGGAGAGTTGGATGCCTGATATTTTCATTGCAACTTAAGTTATGTACAGCTGCTAGACAGATTCTGACAAGCTGCACGTGTTTTACAATATGATACCAGATTCCTAGGCGTAAAAGGGGAGCAGTGTTACAAGAGGTCACTCTATTGTTATGTGGGGGAGTAAAAGAATTAGTTAGATGAGTGTGTTATCCCAAGCACTGATTAACACTGAATATAGTATCTAATATGCATATCTAAACTGTAGATTGATCATAGTTTATTCCTGCAAGTTTATAATGAAGTCCAGTCTAGCTGTTGGGTGCTGTAAAATATGTGCTAAACCGAATGCATGCCAGGAAAATCAATGACCCCAAGGTTTAGAGACATTTCACTTACAACTATCCTTTAGATCAATACTTTCTTGGTTTTTTTTCTTAGTACTCAGTTCTGCCAGAGCTCACCCACCATATAGGTGCAAGGGGCACAACCGCAAGGTGCCCAGATGGGACAGGGATGTTTAGGGGGATTTATTCCTTCCTGTTAAATAACCCAGCAGCACTTAAAATGATGAATAGAGGAGTGTGCCAGAACAGACCTTCATACCCGCATGCCCTCAAATAATGTGCAGGCTGATGATGCTGAGCAGTGGGATGTGATGTCATATGCAGGCACTTAGCATCAACACGTTGTATGAAGGCACACTGGTGTCAAGGTTGATGCCAGCACATACCTTCTTTCTCTCCCTAGTTTAGTTTTTTGTCTTTTAGACTAGCAGTCAGCAACCAGGGAGAAAGCCAGAAACCCTAGGGTCCGCCCTGATTACTTCTAGTGATTTTATTTTTAGGTATGTCAGATAGCAACAAGTATGCTTAACTTAACGGTCACTACTTAAAACATGTCATTCAACTTATACTGAAGTACCAGCCAAGTCCAAGTTTAACATACCATAGGGTGATGCTCTAGATCATTGGCAGCTAATACTTTATTCTCTGTATGGAAGTACAAATTACTGCAAGAGCATCCTAAATGAAAAGGGTATGCCAGTGGGTATAAGAGCACCATGGGATTTGTTGCTCAAGAGCTATCTCTTGCTTACCCCCCAGCTCTAGATAGAAAGATCTAAGTAGAATAATTTGTGAGGACACCCTCCAACCATAACTCTGATTGACAAAATAGACCACCTAGCATGAGCCAATCCATTCCCTACAGGGACCTGTCTTTTTATTGTGTCCCTTTTTTACTTTTTGACTTGAAATCATTCTCTGTTCTTTTTCCTTCTGATTTCACAATATGTTGTTTTGGCTAGTATCGTCTTTGGAACATGGCTATGCCTGGCAGCTGTCTTTTGAATACAAAGTTATTTTGTAACTTTACCGTATTATGAATTGTTCTAAAGCTCACTTTTATGAAGAAGCTTGTCTGTTGCTAAAATTGCTCATATTAGTTCCAGTCTGCCTTATGTTTGATTCAACTATAATGTGAAATCCTAAAATATATACATATTGTATATTATTTACTGCATTCTGTTTCTGGCTAAGAAAAGTTAGATTTGTATGTTTATTCTTGTTATGATACTAATCATTCAAATAATTATCATAATAATAATTTAAAATCTACATTTTAAACGAGAAGATATCTACGTTTAAAAATTAGATTTTCAGGAAAAAAAATCATATATAGAATTAATGTAATTTTGTACCTGTGCATAACATGGACATCTTCTGTGTAAATGTTATGGGTTCTGCATATAGGCTGTGTGATTGTCATGGATTTTTGGCATTTGTGTGAGCTAGTCCTTAAAATGCATGAGGTCGATGGAGGTATGAGGGTCCACAAACCACTTGAAAGGGCTACTTCCCTTAGCTATAGCATTTGTATCAAATAATGCAACGGTTTCAAAATGGCATATGTGGGACGCCAAAGACCAGCCAACCGTTTCCCTACTGTGACCAGTATAGGCCTATTTATTAAGATTTTTAATTAGATACATTTAAAGTAGACCTAATAGCAGAAATACAGTGCCTAAGCTACAACATTTTCAGTAATAATATTTAGTGTTAGATATTTGAGGCATTGTTCCATTATCAAGAATTAAGTGGACTGTAACGGTAACTGTAAAATAATTGGTGTTAAATGAATACATCCATAACTTAAATAAGAAAGTATTAGCGTTAGAAAGGGAATTTGTGATAGGATTATTTCAAGTGAATATGCTTAATGCAGCTAGAAATAATGAAGTACAAGTACGATATAAAAGAAAAAAGAAAGGGAAGTATATTGCACACTGGTTGAAAGGTGAAAAGTAAAATATAAGGATAAAATTAATTGCTGATACTTCATCTTGCAATACATGTTATTAGTACTAAATACCACATACTAAATTCATATTAAATACCTTGTGGACTGAATCTAATGCCAAGATCGTCTTGGTCTCCATACGGCAATTATCTATGGTATGTGAAAATAAATGTTTGGCATTCATATAGCGTTAAGTAAAAAGTAAAGAAGCAAATTGTTAAGAAACATCAATCTATCCCAGGTAAAAATATCCCTTTGCATGACAGAAGACCTCTTTGTGGATGCCTGGCATTCACTTAGTATGAGGGCATGAAGCATCGCTGAAAATGGAAACGGTACCAGTCATCCTGCTGTGTGGACTTGCTAAACGTTTGTTCCACTAATCTCAGCATCTGTTGGGCTGTCAGACTGTTGGTTCATTGGAAATAATGTAGTGTATGTTCTGGTATCTTGACATCAGAATTGAATTTCTGGGTAGGATAGACTATTCATCCATTGGTTGCACGCAAAAAGTCAGTGACTTTAATATAAACTCTAGAGTATCCAGTGACTAGATGGTCTACATACAGTAAGTACCATGAGAGCACTATCAACCATATATTTTTTACTAAAATGTGCTTGGGCCTATTTGCAGCTATGTTTTACCCTCAGTACTACAGACCCCAACCAAATCATGCTTTAAACTGTTTTTATGAATTAACTCCAGAACAATTTAAAGCTAGTTACCACTTAGTTCCGCACCTGAACAAACTCAAAAATTATAGGCAATAGGGCATAGGAGTAATTATGAGATGAAGTGGAAGTTCCCTTGGTGATTTTTACTGATGGAAAATGGTGTTGCCTTGGGTTGATGCGTCTTAGCAGGTACTGGGCAAGACTTGTGAAATAGTGAATTCCCTAAGTATTCCGTTGCTAGAAGTAAATGTTCCAATTCTTTTCCTGTTCAAAGAAGGTTTAGGATTTCAATAAGCACAGAGGTGGCAAACTACTCGGCAGGAATAAGTTAAATGTTTCAAACACAGATAATATCAATCAACTGAGCTTTTCTATTCCTGTAAAAATGTGTTTTCCAGAATTAAACTTGGCATTAAAAACCTTATGTGGCTAATACTAATAATTGAACAATAATAAGTTGAAAAGTTTCATATCAAGGTTATTCTTGGATAGCTTGGCAGTTAACAGACCCCAAGTATCTCAAAAGGGTGGTTTTGACTAACAATACATTGTTTGTGGCCATACAGTAAAATTATATAGTAAGATCAGTAAATCACTAAGTGAATAACTTGTCCATGATGTAATACAATAGAATGTCTGTTTAGGGTTTCATTCGGCTGACTGGCCACCTGTTAAAAAGTACTATCTCGGTCAAACGAAAGAGATGATAGTTCTAAGTCTTTGTACTCCACTATACACTATAGTGCCATAACAGTGCAGTACTGCAGGATAAAGCCACGACCTGGCACAAAAGAGTTTGTATCCTTGACCGAAAAAGAAATGGTTTTATACTTTTAAAACATTAAAACTAGAGGTACATCTGGCTTTCATTGATACCTTTGACATAGATGAGTGATTAATTTTTTGGGCAAGCTATAACAGAGCTGCTAAGCCAGGAGTGTCCGTGCCCAGCATGTGGCCCGCAGGTTAAATGCAGCCTGCTGCACATTGAGGTGCGGCCCGCCTAGTGATAGATGTAGAGATACTCTGGGAGTTGGGATAAAGAGGTAAGTCACAATACTCTGACTTAGCTCTTTATCTCCTTAATTTCCAAAGAGGGGATACGCGTGGTTATGTTAGTGTGAACATGTGTCATTGGGTATGTTAGTATGTCTGGATGTGTTAGTTTGAGTATCTGGGTATGTTTGTGTAGGTGTCTGGGTGTGTATGTTAGTGTGTGTGCATGTGTGTTAGTGCTGAGTGTCTGTGTCAGGGCTGTAGGAAGGGTGAGGCGAGAGAGGCACTCGCCTCGGGCGCAGCCGTGAGGTGGCACACAACCACTCGATCAGCAGTTGCAGGACTGTATGGGGAGATCACAATACCCCTCTAACTGGCCCAACATTAGGAAGTGCGAGTTCCGTCACTTCAGACCTCGGCTTCCGTGCTTCCTAATCACTGTGTTCCGGCAAATTATGCCGAGCGCTGAGATATGACATCATTCCCGCACTCTGCATCAATAGCCGGCGCAAAGTGATGAGGAAGCACAAAAGCAGAGGGTATTTGTAGGTTTATAAGGTATTTGTGTGTTTATAAGCTGGTGTGTGTATGTGCATATGTGTGTAAAGGCAGGGGTGTGTCAGGGCAGTGTATGTGTCTATGCGTGTTTATGGGCAGGTGTGTGTAAAGGCAGTATATGTGTATATGCGTGTTAATGGGCAGGTGTGTATAAGGGCAGGGGTGTGTAAGGGCAGTGTATGTGTATATATGGTTAATGGGCAGGTGTGTATAAGGCAGGTTGTGTGAAGGGCAGTGCATGTGTATATGTGTGTTAATGGGCAGGTGTGTGTAAAGGCAGTGTGTGTGTGGGCAGTCGTGTGTAAGGGCAGTGTATGTGTATATGTGTGTGTATGGGCAGTCATGTATAAAGGCAGTGTGTAAGGGCAGTGTAAATAAAATAGCCTCTGTAAAAAAATAGCTGGGGGCACAATTTTCCATTCTTGACTCGGGCGCAAAAAGTGCTAGCTACGGCTCTGGTCTTTGTGTGTGTTTATTGAATTGTTGCAAATTAGTCCTGTATTAACATGCATTACACAGCTAAAAAGCCATATTTCCTCTCAATAACAAATGAGTGTGGCCCATGCATACCTGCATTTCTGATGAAGTGGCCCACTGCAGAAAAAACCTGGACACCCCTGTGCTAAGCCCATCCTTGTTGTCACTCCAGAAACCTAGACTTTGTTAGTCTTTGCCAATTTCAAACAAAACATATATTTCAAAAATATCTAATTAAATAAAGACATCTGTGACATGACCAAATTCTTGGACCTGTAATGGTGGCGTTAGAAATGAATGGGTCCATACACATCTATTTACATAGAACCGGACAATACTGACAATCTTTTATTATAATTTATTTTTTTCCAGAATGTATATAAGGCTTAAAAGTTCACTTGCCAATACCATAGAGAGTGAATAATGAATGTTTTTTTTGGTAAGTCTGGAATGGCAGTCTAAAATATTCTGTACAGAGGTTTTATGCAGTGAAATAAGATCATAGTGACAATGCGATCATTATTTGCCTCACAAATAGTTAGACACTGTGTGGGATTTATGTCTTAGATACCATTGCTTTCAGTAAAAAGGACATACTGAGCTAAGACCAGAATTTATGAGCTGAAACCTGTGGTGGGATGAACAAGTGAGCTGTTTGAAACTCTCTATAGAAAAACAGAATGATAGACATTCTAGAAATCTGATGTCACTATATGCAAACCAGCAACTGTTCCCAGAAAGTTACCAGGTCAGCCATACATCACATCATCATTTTATTTTTATTTTGAAGTAAGACTTTAAAAGGGAGCTCCCGTCAGAGAAAAGTTTTTTCTCCAAGCATTTTCTGGGCGCAATACCAAAAAAGCATCATGTATTGTTGTAACAAAATATTTTGAGGACACGTACCAATGTTTTAGAAATAGAGGCTATGGAAAACTGGTACCAGGTATTTTCAAACAACCCCCATTGTTTTGTTATACACCGGTAAAGAATCTAAGGGATGTATTAGTTCTATCAGATCTAATACATTGTTATAATCAAAGAGAGATATTATTATTATTATTATATTTATTTATTATTATTATATTTAACCTTTTACATGCAGTCATACGAGATGCCAGGGGATGTATGAAATGTTCACATATGCAGAGAGCCATACATTTCGCACATCCCCAAATGGGCAAGAAATACCTTTTACAACATAGAATTACTTGCGCCACAGAATATCTAATATACATTATTACGTGCCCTTGTGGTCTTTCATATGGCCAAAAAGAACCCTCCGTGACAGAATACATGGCCACAGATTTACTACTGGAAAAGCATATAGAAATCAGAAAACCAGTCACTAGACATTTTCCGTTATTCCTTCATTCAGGTTTATGGCCTACATTCCACTTTTACCCAGAGGAGGCGACCAAGGAAGGAAATTAATTTAATGGCTACATTCTGGCAATTGGTTCTGTAGCACCTCTTCAGGAGTCATCCACTTATCAAATAAATAGGATAATCAGAGAGAAAACACTTTTCTTACCTTAAACTTTTAGTGTATACTTAATTTTGGATATGAACCATTTACATATGCTACCAGTTTGCCTGTTAAATTTACCTAGGGCGTTTGCTAACAGATGTATCCAACCTTTCTGTGATGAAAATTACTATGTCTGAACATGTGCCTCTACAAAGTGCTTTTGAACATCTTCTGTTGCTGAAGGTCAACTTCCTTTATGTAAAATTCAAGGAATAGCCATGTACTTTATTTATGACGGTGTTTATTAGCAGATCTCTGGAGAGTCTGCAGTCTTGACTAGGGAAAGCTTAATGTAATGCATTAAAACAATATAAAAAGCTTTCTGGACAACCTTTTTAGCCTTTTAAAAAATGATGATACTTTCTGCAGTTTCAGATTTTATATATATATATATATATATATATATATATATATATATATGTACATATATCCTATTACAGAGGTCATTTATAAGAGAGGCAAATTGTACCCTTATTACAATTTATGTGTATAATTTAATCCCACTGAAAAACATTAATTATGTAACATATATTACAAATTGATCAAAATGCCATTTAAGCATTGATATTTGGCTGCAAAGTGTTCAGGATTCAATTTTAGAACTGAATCTTTAACAGACCACCTATCCCTAGTGAAGTTAAATGACCAAGACAAACTCTCCAAGTATCTTTGCTGGACTAGCTAAATACTGTAAACCACTGATAATTTCTTAATGCATGGGAATAAATTAATGGGGAAACATGTCCTTCTAGGGAGAGATTTATTTATGTTGGGCGCTTCCCAGGGCCTAACCCAGGGCAGCACCCCATCTACTAACCAGGTCCCACCTCCATGGCTGGTGTCCTTACTAGTTGGCTTCAGGAGGCCAGGTAGCACCAGGTACAGCATTATTTGGAGGTTGTGTGGGCTAGGCACAGTCCTTCATAGTGTAAATAAGACATCTCCATTCTAAGTGAACAGTGGTGGACTCATTGAACAGTGGTGGACTAGGGAGCCTCATTTTCCAAATGAATTGTGGTAGAGGTCCTACCGCCTTAGGCGCAGTCTTCTTAAGCCAGCATATGCCACTCTTCCTCTGTTTACACATAAGAATTGCTGATATGATCACTGTAAAATAATTCAACCTCCAATACCCTTTTATTTCAAAATTTGTGTTAATATTAGGTTCGCCATGTATAACACAGTAAAAAAAAACAGCACTGCTCTGTTATATCTACTCTGTTATCCTAGCAGCATTCTACCTATCGATGAATGCAGCATTAAAATCATTAAATTCGGGAAACAACTCATTGTAATGATAGCCTAATGTGTATTGTCCTAACAGCTTCCTTGTGATTTAAAAAATGAGCAAATGTGGAAAGTCATTTTAAGGTGGCATACTACGAAGTGCAGGATATAAATGACTTTAGAGTAAGTAGCTTTTTTCTACAGTCTAACATAATGTATAATTATAGGCCTGTGACTAATTTGCTTTCAGTGGACATTTATGCTCAATCCTTAATCATTTTAACTTTCTTACTTGCGATTCCTTGGAAATAATACGCATTCATTTATCTTATGTTGAAAATATAGCATTAAGCTAGAAAATGTTAATGTAAAACGTAACAAAATTCTAAATGTTTCTTGCGTGAAAAAACAGTAGTTTTTTGGCTTATTATTATTATATTTAACGTTTTACATGCAGTCCTACGAGATGCCAAATAGTTTATGGTGGCCAGATGTACAAGTGATCTTCAACTAACCCTGCTGAAGTTAAATTCAACATTACTAAAATAATCAGTTGTACTGCTGAATACTAAAACCTTTCCCAGACTTCATTCTCGAATCATCTTGTTGCCTCATTCATAATATCAGCCAGGAACATTTTATTGTCCTGTGACACAAAATCAGGTACTGATTAGTACTTGCCATCAAAACTAAAAAGAAAAAAAAATCTTGGAGATTTTCTGTTCTTTTGTTATTAATCTTTTGGAGGAAAGAACTAAGTAGCATCTCCACAAATATTTGCAAAACATTTCTAAGTTAAAAACATTCTTTATTTCTTTATTTTCAGCAACCTCTGTGAAATATGTGAAGTCTGTTTTAGACATCTCATTCTAACTCTTTAATATGTACCCACAAGATTTGCCCCAGCAGCATCCCTCTTTCTCTCTCTCCCCTTTCTCATTGTCTCTTTCTTTTCTCCCCTTTCACTTTATCACTCCTCTTCTTTCTCTTTACCTCACCCTTTCCCCATCTCTCCCCTTTCTGTATATCTCCCTTCCTCTTTCTCTCTCCCTTTTCTCCCTACCTCTTCATTTTCTCTTTTATCTCTCTCTCCCTTTCCACTTCTCATTATCTCTCCCTACTTCTCATTATCCTTATCCAGCCCCTCCCCCCTGATATGGCAATCTATCCTTTTCTCTGTATTTGCCCTAGTCCCTACTACAAGATCAAACACAATTATTTTACAATGGCCTCTTGTAAAAATGCATTTTTAAATATTTGAATTGTATTAAGTATGTGATGAACAGTCTAGCCATTTTAAATGAATGGGATGATGCTATGAGGTCATGTCCGCAATACAGTCATGCAGTGATACTATGGAAAACAACTAACTGGCATCAATGTATAGCATGGATTGCAAACGGATATAAATTGACATGGTATATTACGTCTACGTGAATCTGCATTAAATGAGGTACAAATGCACTTGGAACTACCAAGGAGACTTTGCCATTAAGTATTTCAACAAAAGACACTACATAATGTAAATCCGTGTTTATTGAAAAAGCTGCATTTTCTCTTTCCACATCTTGTTTGTTTACCACCGAACCCTACGTCCTTACTTTTTACATCCTGCTAGGAGAAATTATATCTGGGAATGTAATTTAATTAAGTTAGCTCTGGTGACCACACAGAGAAGTTCTTTAATAGCACGGTCCCCGGAGAATAATGCAGCTAAATTGGATGAACACAAGCAGATACCTATTCCCTATCCACAACACGCATAGCATAGCTCCTTATACAGGGTAATATTAGCAACCAACCCAGAGAAAGAAATGGCTTCTTAATATTAGGCTTTGGTTGTATTGTCAAATGCGCAGAACAATGATATGGGTGTTACAGACCCACTCCTCTGACTCTGCTGGGAAGAATTGTAATTGTACATTACATTTCGGCATTCTGATGACACAAGTGGGCTGATTCCATCGCAACCATGTCCCACAGACTCCTTTTATTTTCCCAGTGAAGGGGATAGGAGCAGTGTGTGCATATAAATGAATTTCATGAGAATGGGCTATTTCATACAAGCGTAAATCAGACCATTCTTTTGGGGAGTCTGGATGAAATAACCAAATATCATATCTTTGGAAGCATCCAGGGAGCACTGCATTGTGACAGCTGCTTTATTCAGCTGAGAAAAGTTCCCTTTGTGAACAGGACGTATGAAGATTGCCTTATCGTAAGGTAAGAATAAGTGAATATTGCTTTACAGGAGCTATGCAACCTTTTTAAAAGTCAACATGTCTGTCAATGTCATTATAGTAAGTCTGCTTTTATAGATTTATATGGGATCGCCATCTCGCCAGCATTGGTACACGTAATGCCCCTTATTATGTTAAATAAATCTTTCTTTTAACACCTTGCATGCCATAGTGATGTCGAGTAATGTTCTCATCGTTAAAACCCAGAGTTCATCTATCTAATCTATCTATCTAGTTGATATGCTGCACCTTGTTTTAAATTCCCCTTTAATTATCTATGGTATTTAAAAATATATGTAGTAAGTGATAAATATGTATGTGTGTATCAAAATGCAAACACTGGCGCACTCGCAGGGACTTTCCACAAATCAATCCGGTACCAAAGGTAGAGTTACTTTTCTTGATACAGTTATTTTGTTCTAATATGTGGCCGAAACATCAACATTTTTACACAATAAATGTAAGCATTGATTGATTTGTGGAAAGTCTCATATGTGCTCAGATTTTGTACTAGTAACTAGACATATTGGTCACATGTACAATGAGTTCAACAACATTTTTGCTTGTTTTTCTTTATAAATAAATAAATAAATACACACACCTACATATAGGATTCCTGTAAGTGTGTAATAATAAAAAAAAGCAAACCTCAAAATCATGCCTATACGCAATAAACATACCATTTACTGTTACTGGAAGTGCCAGTTATACTGCTTCTCATATTTCAGTGAAATTAAGGTTTATTTGACATAATTTCGCTACGGTCTATTAAAGAGCAAAATAATAATAATAAAATATATATATATTTTTTTTTCCTTGAGCATATAAGGCAGTGCTGTATACAGATATGTAGGGTAGCATTGATAAAAACCTGGTAAAAACAAACCAGTGTGGGAATATTTTTTTATGCTTTTTGTAGATTAACCCATACTGATGCGGGTGTCAGTGGGGCAGATCCTGTCCTGGTATGTGTGTTTGGCTATCGGTGTGGCATCGCCTGTTCTGGTGTGTGTGTTTGGGTGTCGGTGTGGGGGAGCCTGTCCTGGTGTGCGTGTGTTTGGCGTCTCGGTGTGGCAGAGCCTGTCCTGGTGTGTGTGTTTGGCTGACGGTGTGACAGAGCCTGTCCTGGTGTGTGAGTTTGGTGTGCCGGTGTGGCAGAGCCTGTCCTTGTGTGTGCGTTTGGCTGTCGGTGTGGCAGAGCCTGTCCTGGTATGTGTGTGTTTGGTGTGTCGATGTGGCAGAGCCAGTCCTGGTGTGTGTGTTTGGCTGTCGGTGTGGCAGAGCATGTCCTGGTGTGTGTGTTTGGCTGTCGCTGTAGCACAGCCTGTCCTGGTGTGTGTGTTTGGTGTGTCGGTGTGGCAGAGCATATTCTGGTGTGTCTGTGTTGCAGAGCCTGTAATTGTGTGTGTTTGGTGTGTCCTTGTGGCAGAGCCTGTCCTGGTGTGTGTTTGGTGTGTCGGTGTTACAGAGCCTGTCCTGGTGTTTGTGTTTGGGTGTCGGTGTGGCAGAGTCTGTCATGGTGTGTGTTTGGGTGTCGGTGTGGCAGAGCTTGTCCTGGTGTGTGTTTGGTGTGTCGGTGTTATAGAGCCTGTCCTGGTGTCGGTGTGGCAGAGTCTGTCGTGTGTGTGTTTGGGTGTCAGTGTGGCAGAGCTTGTCCTGGTGTGTGTTTGGGTGTCGATGTGACCTAGCCTATCCTGGTGTGGATTTGGCATCTGTTTCCTGGCACTTTACTTTCTGTAGGAATAAATAGAACTATTTAATTTTTACTTATGCAGAGATAAAACGCCTGCTGAATTTGTAGTCACTTCAGAGGGCAAAACTTTCTAGTCCCAGAAATCAGTGGGAGGAAAAGTAAAGGTTTTGTGTTATTTACTTTTCAATCTGCATATTTTATTAAAAAGGATTAGTGACACTAAATTGTGGTTTCAGGTGTCCCGTGTATCATGGCTTTTTTTTAGTGTACTGATTACTCCCAATCCCATTACATTACATCTATATGCGTTAGAAAATCAGGTAAAGATGGGCATGGATGGTGGGCTGATTCGGTGGCGCAGTGGGCCACTTGACTAAACTTGTCCCCCAAGCCGTAGGTTGCCAGCCTCCTGGTTATTTCTGAGATGGTTTGAGATATTTGAAACTAGCAGGAATAATATTTCTAATGTTAAATTTAGTTTTAGTTTAGTGCCCTTAAAAATGGGTGCTACTGTTCCACCTTGAGTACATTGTCTCACTCTCTTTATGGTGATGGATATTGATCTGCAATCTATTGTTCACTATAAAAATGCTACTTTAGGTCTAGCACATTTTATTGTTTCTTTTCCAAGCATTCTTATGTTAAGCCTTAATGACAAAAAAAATTGTTAGGTTTTTTCCCAGAATGTTGTTTGCATATTGTAAATATCATGTTACTGCAATGCTGCCTACATCTTGAGAAAATTAGGAAAAATAAACTTTGAAATGCAAACATACTCACTGTGTTTTGTATCATATAGCAAATCCCTATTGCATACCTAATATTTATATACTAGTTGATCTGCCCATCCTTTAAATAATGGGGGGTCAGAGCCGATCTTTAATGTGCAAGTCCACCGTTAGGTGAAGATGATTTGATCAGAGACTAGGGCTCTTGACAACCAGAGCCACCTTGCGCTGACATCACATTCACTTCCAGAAGCATTGCCCTCAAATGACTAGGGCAGCTGTCCTTCTTGCCTCACAGAGGTTAGGGCTTCAGATTTCATTGGTTGAAAGGGTCAAGTAGAGAAGTTAGTGGTGCAGAGATCTTGAAGGTAGGGGGGACAGATGGTTTCTTTTGAGAAAACAGGCTGTGTCTTTTAAGAGGATAGATTGTATGTTCATATTACCGTATTTACTCGATTATCAGAAGACCCTGATTATAAGACGACCCCCCAAAATTTGAATATTAATTTAGGAAAAAAAAGCCTGAATATAGAGACGGAGCCGCTGTAGGAAACAAAGTTGTTACTGAGTAAATATTAAAATGTCACATGTAAACAAATTTTTTCAATATTTAATAAAACTATGATTGAGAAATAAAATGTTTTGTTTTTAATTTCCTGCCCCCAGTAGCTTGCTACTGGTGCTCTGCCCTGGCGAGAATATGGCCTTATAACCGCATATACCCTTATACGGGCCTCCCCCAGAGTATGCCTTATACCTACCTATTTACCACTCTGACCCCTCATATGCCTTCTATCCCCCCTATATGCCCACCCCCCAACTTACCGATGCATCCCTAGCTTTGTCCCCCATGCTCCAGACTTCCTTGTGTCAAGTGGGGGCAGTCGGTTGACGTCTGCACGATGCACGCTACACGGGACTTCCGCCGGGGCTTCTTTGACAGCACAAGAAGGTCAGGTCATACCGGTGAACGTCTGTGCGACGCACGTAGACAACCTCCACTGCTACTGGCCGGTACATTCGTCGGAGTACCGGAAGGTCATGTCACACCGATGCTCCGTCATGGAAGCCCCGGCAGAAGTGCTGACAGCAGCACCAAAGGTTGTCTGAATGCATTGCGCAGACGTCACCGGCTTCCAGACAGGAGAATCTTAGTCTTATAGTAAGACCTCTATTTGAGATCTGATTATAAGACGACCTTAAATATAACACGATGGGTATTTTTTTAGAGCATTTGCTCTGAAAAAACCTTGTCTTATAATTGAGCAAATACGGTAGTAGGTTGGTTTTTAGTGAACATTTCAAGTTAGAATAAGAAGGGGAGAGTCTGACAGAATGAATAAGGAAATTCCATAGATGGGTACAGTGCAGGTAAAATCCTAGATATATGAGTGGGAAAAGTGACAGTGGTTAAGGAGAGATGCAAGCTGTGGGTTAAGTGAACAGGGCTTTAAGAGAATATTGAAGCTTATAGCAGCGATTTGGGGGACATGTTGTTAGGGGCTCTGTAGGTAAGGGTCAGGATGTTCAATTTACTGATGTTGCAGTAGATGAACAGTGTTGGGTTAAGAAAACTAGTCTGGCAGAGATTTGTGATGGATTGGAATATTAAAAGGCAGGAAAGTGAAGACATTTAATAGAGGGAACACAACGGAAGGAATGAGTATGTTAGTAGTATATTGTGTGAGGAAACAATGATTTTGAGTGTTATTTTACAGTCGAAGGAAACAAGATTTGTGAGCAAATGGCTATAAAGGGAGAGAGCAGAGTCAAGTATAACACCAACAGGTTGACCTTGGGCTGTTGAGTAGACTGTGGAATTCTCAACAATTATGGAGATATCAAGTATACAGGTGATAATAGAATCCAAAACAGAAGAGTTGAGGTTTAAAAGTGTAAAAAAGTAGACACCACAGGACTGAGCCCTCAGGCATGCCAACTCAGATGGCTAGGAGACAAACAAGTGCCAGAGATGTAGACAGTAAGACTGTAAGAAATGTAAGGTTCAAGTCAGGAGAGGGCTGTGTTGCAGATGCTGTAAGAATGAAGAGTTTGCAAGGAGAAGGGGATCAACAGCGCCAAAGGCTGCAGAACGGTCCACGAGAATATGTAAAGAGAAGTGGTCATTTAAGTATTTAAGTGAAGAGATTGTTAGTCATTTTGGTGAGGGATGCATTTTGGACAGAACCCACATTTGAAAGGGTCAAGTGGAGGAAAGCAAATGGATTATGTTATTGTAAGTAATTTCCAATTTCAAGAGGTACACAAAATGTGAAAAAGAAGAAGTGGCAAGTACAACTGGAGTCCCCACTAAGCAAGGCCTGCCTATGGTCCCTTTAATTGAAACAATTTCTTTCTTTCGTTCTTTCTTTCTTTCTTTCTTTCTTTCTTTCTGTATTTTATGTGATAGGATTGCATTTTCAGGTGTGAGGCAGCGGTTGCATACTACATACCAGTGGATCTCCCATTCTTGCCCGAATTATTCCTTGCGCCGGCTTTCTGCTATATTTATATTGTCTGATCTAGAATAATCGAGACACATGGTTTTGGAGAGGAGTGACATGTGGTTCATGAACCCCATAATTAGTTCCCCTTCCTAGTGCTAAGCAGTGATTACATTTGCCACTTCTGCTCTGCTGATTCATTTATTTAGCTATTTAATTGCTTGACTCAGTGTCTTTATCTCCGGAACTGAAACACTTTTTTCCAGACAAAGAAATAACATAAACCATTTTTTTTCTCTGGCATGAATGTGTGAAGAAAAAAAAGCTTTTGTGCATGATTTTTTTTTTTTTTTAGTTAACATTACTTGCATTACATTACACTGTGTTTCACTAAATTGAGCAACACCTGTTATTTGTCAAACAATAGCGTGCATTTACTGCTGCCAGTTTAACTGCCATTATGGTGATCGCATCACATAGTTCCCCTTAAGATACTGTATTAACGATTTACAGAAAGGTGAGCGTATAACCTAAAAAGCATAAAAGGCATACACATTCAGATTCCCGGGTTGCTGCCAGAATAATAATGGCCAATAAGTACACACTATATGGAACTGCTTTGCATTTTTAACCGAGACTCTTGTGCAAAAGCCTTCTCTGGGCACCATTAATAAAGGTTGCTTGTCCCACTGCACTGCAATACAGCCCCGCTGATTTAGCTCCTTCGTAAGCAATATAGCAAATTAGATAGGACTCACTAAACTTGGTGTTCTTTGACGTAGTGGCAGGCTAAGCAACATATGGCCATATGGTGTGACGGAATCTCCAATATTTATGCCTTAGGTGTTTTTTGAATGGTTATTGCTGGGTATGCTCTGAATTCTTGCTTTATTAATGAAATTTGTCTTTAGAATGTGCACCTCTTCGCCATGGTACATTACAATGCACGTTGACATGTTTCGTTGTTCATCCCGAATACCGAACATACGAACATGGTGGCGGCAAAACGTATACAAAGACGAGGACAGACCACATGAAGAATCTTCGTGTTCATCTTCGTTTACTAATCTCCACGGTCCCTTCCCCATCTAGCCTACCTTATCTCTGAAGAATTGCAGGGGTTAACGGGAGCAGAAATGCGTAAGTTCGCTGTCAGGAGTTAAAGGGCCGTGTGAACAACTCTATTGGTCGCTTGTAGAGGCCTTATCAGATGACCAATAGACTCACTCACACGGCTCTTTAACTCCTGATGGCGGAATCTGGGGAGACGCGCGATTCTATTAGTTGTTCGTACGGACCTTTAACTCTTGGAGCGGGAAGACCAATGGTATCTCCAGGCCAAGTTGCGGCACCAGGATTTTAAAAGTCTTCATTGGTTGATGGCAGAGCAGGCCCCTGCCAGTGACCAATAGAGTTGCTCGTACAGACATTTAAAATCTTGCCGCCAAAGCTGCTGCGTAGTGCGTACCGTGTTAAACCTCGTATTAACACCTTCTACAAAAAACGTCAAAAAACGAAGAAAAAAAAACCCAAGAAGAATGTACACGAATATTTGCCCAAACCGAACACAGGAATGGGCGAAAATTCGTGGAATACAAAGATTTTTCCCCCCACAAAGATGAACACGAAGTTTACCCAATGATCCATTAGCTCCTGACATTGAAAGAAAAGCTAATGGTACAAATAACTGACTGAATTATTCTTCAAATAGTAGGTTTAAAAAAAACAGTGCAAGAAGTACAATGTTAAAAAAATATTTTTTGAAATTTGAAAAATAACACGAATAGACATATTTAGGCTTATTTTACATCATTGGGATTGTTGAAATCACAAGTGACCACGTGGTGTAATAAAACAAAAAATCATTTCATTTTGAACAGGATTGGCTATAATATATTTTTGGGGACAGCTTGTGTAGCTGCAATAAAGGGCATTTGGTGTGAAGACTTTCTCTTAGTCTGTCAATTCTAATTTTGTCATACCCTTTGAATATATGCATTGTAAGAAGCGCTGCATAAATTGTTCGTGATCTACTGATAATATATATATATATGTATATATATATACGTTGAAAAGTAGGCCACCAAGTAGCCAGTAATATTTCCACACTTTTATTGTAAGTGAAAAGCACATAACTAAACCTAGTATAATAGGCACTGGAAAGTTTGATGATCATTTCCATCTACTAGATACATAAAGCAAACCCTGTAATCTTCATATATAAACTTTAAACTAGACATGCATGAGGAACTGCATGTGTAATCCATGTGCTACAGTTTGTTGTACCTTACATATTGTATGTTATTTTACATTGCACTTAATTGTAGGCCTCTCACAGTTTAGCTCAAATGTAAATGGCTGAAAGTAATCAAAATGTAGCCTTGTGTCCTCTAACTCCTTCAATACCACCAGCCTTTGTACCGAGTACGGTTCTTCTTGCTGTTATGATGTCTCCGACTGCTTTCCTGTGTGTTGCATGCTCTTATCAATAACATTGTTAATTGCTTGCTGCCCTCTGTTGGGAAAATAAGAATAATTTCTGTTTTTTCCCCCCATAATTGAATTAATACAAAGCTGTTACCCACAGACATAGAAATTTCCACACAACTAAGCAAAATACCTAATAGTTTTTTTCCTAATTATACATTTTGTGCCCACAATTAAAATTAAAATTGTATCTGTATGTACTTTTAATTAACCTGGCATTAGGTTTATTAAAAGTACATACAGATACAATTTTAAGGGATAAGACAAGTGCCCCCTTTTGAACTAAATTAAAGTATAAAATCATTGTGTACATGCTATACATGGTGTGGACATGAGTATTATTTGTGAGTTTTTTTATTATTATTATTATTATCTTTTATTTACTAAAGGCCAACAAATTACGCAGGGGTATACAATTTTAAAGAGGCAGTTAATAAGTTAATACGTACATACATACATACATATATACATAAAAAATATACAGTACATACATACATACATACAGTACAATTAATACATACAGATACATCGGGAGATGAGAACCCTGCCCATGAGCGTGCCATCGAGCCTTATGGTACTTTTATACAAAGTTTTAGTCAGGAACGGTGAGCTTTTGAGGGCCCCTTTCGAGACAAAAGAAGGGGTGAAAAGAGGGACTAGTAGCTCCGAAAAAGAAACAATCTCCCTAAAATACATATTTGGTACATATATAAGAAAACTATGTATGAATTAAGGAACTTGCTTGCAGATCTGGCATAGTGGTCCATAGCAGGCTGTTATGATGCAGAAAAGAGGAGAAATATATCAAGTCAATAGATGTCTACCATGATGACCCAGAGTCTCCAGGTTAGCGTCTTCAATCTCCAGATATGGAAGCAGCATTTGGTCCCACCTACTCCTGCCTAGTGCCGGCCCACTTCCCACCCCTTTTAAAGAACGGCCTTCTTATAATGGCCACACCCTCTTCGACCCTGCTATAAGGATGAGTTTAGAAGGAACTCCATGCAGGCCACCTTGGGAGGTTCCCAGGTACGTGCACCTTGTATATAAATGCATGGGCACATTCTTACATGGACAGAAAAAATGTTAGCAAAACATTCCCAAGTTGTACCGAAGCCTCCTTTCTTAACGTCTGCAGGCAAGGGGACTAAAATATGGAATAAAAGACAGCTGGAGAGATTTATAGACATATTTAGATAGTATGCATATTTTAATCCTTTTGTTCTGTTTTAATTTTTGGGGGGGTTTTTGCAACAAAACAATATAACAGCCTTCTGTCACAGATTCCAAGAGAGCCCCCTAGACACAATTGTGAGCTATGAATCTACTACACAGTGGCCATGCTTCCCTGGGGGGGTGACATTACTAATAGAGTTCACGCATCCATTTGCTACATGGGCTTGTGCAATGTTTTAGTGGACTACCATCTAAATCAAGTGAAGTATTGGATTGCAAGAGCTTTTAAGAGCAAGGGGAACTCTATAGTCATTATTAATTAATCTCATAATTAGGTCATAATTGAATTGCTGTTTTGCTAATGCAAATTTAGAAATTATGGTAGATATCATTGCGAACGGTGTCCTTGGAATGGGAGCTACTTATTACTATTTGATCATCGATTACTAAACAATTAAAAGAGTTAAAATGAACATATAGTTAATAAGTCAGTTTATGGATTAAGGATATGTTTTTATCATTTTTTTTCGTGTATTATGTTATGTTTCGATGATTTCTGTCTCTTTCTAAGGCTAGATTGTGCTATGATAGATAAATATATCACCCACTCCGCCCAACGTGGTGTGTGCCACTCTTTTTTTAAGAATACTCAGATACCCCACTCTACCTATTGGAGAGCTCTGCTATTAATAATAATTAGTAATAATTAAGATAAAAAGAAATAATATTAGTCAATTTGTAAGCATGTACTGTGCAGCTAGGAATTATATTGCAGTCTGCCCTATGATTTCGCATTAAATGCTGTGCTAGTGTTCCAGAAGATAGCTGTCTGGAACAAACAGATTTGTGACGCTCTATTGCAAGATGCATTTAGAACAAGCTTCATCCAGATGATGACATCATTAACGAGAGATTGATGTCTTTTGCTGAAAAGCAGCAATTTAGACATCATAGATATTATCACCTGTGTGCCAGAGTAGAAACGGTTTTCGATTTGTTGGCCTTTATCGGTTATGTAGTGTACGCGATTGCAATACCCTGAGCAACTACTTCAATTATTTAAATTAATTTGGGTTTTTGTAATGCCGGCATAGATTTCATTTTCCTTCCCCTATTTCTTGTATTGCATAATAGCCAGAAATATAATTGAATACAGTCAGAACGCATACATATCGAATAAATATATCTTGCTTTCAGTTGATAATTAACATCTTATCCAAACGTCAAAACCCTACCCAGGAATAACTTACTAATCATGTACAATTTTGTCTCATTCATATTTTTTTTCCCTGGGAAATCTTAATTGTCATGTGGCACAAGTGGTTGCCATAGATACTAAAAGATTCCATAGAATATTCTTATGTGATTAAACCTTTAGAGGAACGCATATAATCTATTAAGGTTTATTTGCTTAAAGCACCTTCAAAATTCATCTACGGCACTATCTCTCCCTCTTGCTCTATACCTCTAGATTGTAAGCTTTTGAGCAGGATCCTTTTTACCTAATGTGTCAGTTTGTCTAGGTTTGTCAAATCCTCTTCCATTCTCGTCGGACACATTTGTATTTGTGTATACGTTATCTACGTCTATAGTTTGAGTTGCCGAATTAACACTGTGGTGCCGTTTATATTAACCTTTACAGCGGAGTGCGTCTCGTTAATCCGCTGCATCGTTATTAAATCATAGATGGCATCCCATAATCGCGAATGAGGTCATGGAAACAAATTGGAAATTCTATCCGTGATGTATAGTTTCAGAATGGGTGTTAGTTATGGGTGTCAATTACAGTAAGCAGCCGATTTTAATTACGCTTCAGTGACTCACACTACTATTTCACTAATGTAGTATAGCATCTTCCGCAAGGATTCTGTGACAATCACTTTCAAGACTGTCCACGGCCAACCCGATGTGACTAGTGATCACAGTGCAATAATTCTTTTCCGTTATTATCTTTAAACCTCATAGTTAAGCTTCTTGTGTTTGTAGAAAATGCATGGGATTTATCCTGTAATTTCATTGTTTTTATAGCAAACACTTGAAAAGTAGGTCAGGAGCTGTGTCCCCCGGCTTTGCATAATTGTGGTATGCTGCCTTCCACATTCAGCTTCATGAGGTCTTTTTTTAGAGTCATAAATATCTATCTATCTATCTATCTATCTATCTGTATATATATTTTATTTATATATATATATATTTAATTATTAGAGAGGGAGAGAGAGAGAGAGATGATGTATCTATATATAATAGTATAATAATATATATATATATATATATATATATATAGCGAGAGAGAGATGATCTATCTATCTATCTATCTATCTATCTATCTATCTATCTATCTATCCTAATAGCCTTTGACTTTCACTGAATGTATAATATATTATTGTTATTATTATTGAATTTAGAGCTATTAGTAGGAAAACTTTAATCTATTGGTGTTCTGGCTACAACTTATAGAGCCTGAATATTACGAGAGTTGTTGTCCACGTTCGATAGTCCACGTTCAATAAGAAGCTGCAATTCTATATATTGTCTAGCCTATTAAGTACTGTGTAATAAGCGGCGCGTGGACACACAGCTGTGTTTAAGCAATGCATAGGCTTTGACCTTTACAGTATGCAGAGAGTGCCTTGCCTTCTGCTGATTTCCTTATTGCCGTGACATACCCCCTTCCACCCCCCTAGCAGCGTGAATGTATTGTCTTTTTAAAGACAACCTTCCCAGGCTGCAGAAGGCATTTGAAATGAAAACCACTCCTTTTATCTCCACCCCCCATAAACAAACAATACGCAGCAGCAAGCAAGCAGCTGTCATCACAACAGCAAAACCGACAATCAGATGCCTCTGTAACAGTGAGCGCACATGGTCTGTGCTCGCATGCATGGTAAGAGTCGGATTCTACATATATATATATATATATTTTATATAATATATATTTTCCTCCTCTGCTTTCTATAACTCTAGCTCTTAACTTCACTAGAAACACAGAAATTGACAGCAGATAAGACGCATTCAGCTGATTTCAAGACTTTAATCAGTCCTTGGTCTCGTCTTAGATTCAGGATAACATACGCCTATCCCATGCGTGCTTAAATCACGTCTGCTGGGAGGCGGTTCCATTTATCTACGACCCTCTCGATAAAGTAAAACTTCCTTACTATCCCAGTTAAAAAAAATAAAAAAATCAAAAGCTTCTTTACACCCATGGCTTTTGCTTTCGAAAATAAAATGCCAAATCATTCAGTGTTGCGGTACATAGTGATGGATACATTGTATATAATGCATGCACAGACAATCAGTATTTTGCTTTTAGTGTCATTTTTGTTTCTTTTCTCAGTTTTTTTTTTGCCTTTTGTGTGTTAGTAATTGTATTGCTGTAATAATTATTTTAAAAACAAAAAGCGGTAGAGGAACATTCCAGCTAATATCCTCAGAATAAATGCTGAGAGTAATTATGTTTAATGACATCATGAATGAGTGCGTTTTTAGTGATTCTGGGTTTTTACTGGTAAATTTGAGCCATCCTGAAATACAGTTCTATTCGGTCATTTGGAGAGCGAGCACTTGAGTGATAATTACACTAATGGCATTACTTGGAGTAAAGCGGTGAGGTCTGCTTTTAAATAGAATAGGGTTTTGCCGTCAGTATAGAAAAGTAGCTGTTCTTCAAATGGTTAAAACATTGACCTCCATTGCTGTTCTGTTATCCTTAATAACGCTTGTGAGATCCATAAAGAGGTAGTTCCAGGAACTGTCAGCGCATGAATTCAATGGGCAGTACAGAGGCAGGAGATGGCTTAGTCATGTGCGAACTACACGCACAGTCCTGTTATCAGATCAGGATAACACCTTAGATGTATTCTTGCTGGTGATTCCTCTTTATGGATTGTACAAGACAGACCGCCTGCTATGGGATGAGCCATAAATTGCACACAGGTCTTGTGCTGTTGAAGTGCCTCTGTGTGCGCGTGTGTGTGCGTTGGGTAGAGTGTTCTTCTATCGGATTAGGACATCACATTCCCAGCTCTGACAAAGCCTTTGTTCATTATATTTATAGCCGCTTTTGGTCATTGTTGAGCAAAGGAGATTGCCCTGCCCTCTGGCCCTTTCCTAAGCAGATTTTGGGCAGAAGCTCCTCTCATGTGGCACTAATTGAAATGATTGGTGGAGGGGGGTGTAGTGAGCTCACTGTGCCTGACTCAGGCTTATCTGCCAGGGGCTAAGCAAGAGGAGGAAAAAAAAAAAAAAAAAAAGCAAAGCTTTGCCTCATTCCAGCAAAGGCTCAGGGCTCCTGGCCATCTGTCCTCAGTTGGAATCAAGAGACAAGTAGAAGGACAGCACTCACTGTGACCCTGCAGAAGAAAGAGCATTGTTCAGGAACTCTCCCCGAGCTTTCCAGCTGAGACACAGGTTGGTGAATACAGCTTTCTTATCTGTCACTGAAGCCATTCTATTTAGGGAATGGCATTTTTCTAGATATGTATGAGTCTGAGCCGCTGCCTTTATATTTGCCCTTAGTATATAAACTGCCTCGTTGCTTCTTTCTGGACTTTGAAAAGTGATAAGGCAACAACCCGTGTTCATATAAAGTCCCACAAACGTTGTGTTCCTGTGTCTGCTTGTGTAGTTTGAGATGGTGTGTTTTACTGTTGACATCGGCTGAATAGATTGCAAGCTCTATGGCGGAGAGATTTCTTGACAGCTGGCTTGATTGTACGTTGAAATGCATTTCAAGCGATAAGTAATAAAGCCATTGGTGTTAAATTCATATTTTCTACATGCGTTTGCTGATTCATGGTTTCAGAAATACATTTGTCAATGATCGGCAGTTTGGCTGACATTTATGTAGGTCATGTAGTTGTATAGGAGATACTCATGCCAATGTTTCTTTGTATACATTTACAATTAATTAAGCAGACAGCCAATCAGTGAAACTCATGGGATTTTTACTTTTGACTTTTATCCTGTTGTTTTTGTTATGTCTTTCAATTGTAAACTAAACTTTGAAACTTTCACCGCTATACTCAGTGGGCTCTTCTTTGTGTAACAATTAATTTTGTATACATATTTAATGGATACTATGATACTTACCAAAAATAATATATAATTCAAGAAATAATAATGATCTATATATATATATAAATATATTTGTATAATATATGCAAACTAAAAGTTTGGTGTAGCTGACATTTTCAGCAGGTTTTCGTGTTGTTGTGTACATGATTTTACCAAAATTGATAAAATAATAGTACTACTAATAATAAGTAGGCTACATACATACAATACAATACAATAGATCAGCTATGTAAATAGCTGGTCAATAATTGATACAGTCTTGGGCCAGATGTTACTTGTAAGAGAACAGATGCTGATTTCTTTCTCCAGACTTCCATTACCACGGCCACTTATCCAAATAATACAAAACAATTTGGTTACATAAAACAAATTACCTTGCAGTAACAATGTTATACCGTCCGGTGGGCCATTTCTGAAATGTTGCGCTTTTACCGGTGGTTAAACATGGCATTTTTGAATGCGATGATTCACGCTGTTCCTGTAGTTTTGTTTTTTTCTATTATATGACATCTTAAAGGATGTTATTTTCAGTGTCAAGTGGAAATATCACGTAGGGAGCTCTTGTAATAATAAAATGTAACGATTCAAATTCAATGTATAAGTTGTGTGATAGGTACACGGGGTGTGGTTTCATAAACTTTTTAGATAAATAGAATTTAAAGGACTTTAACGTGCAATTGATGCCATACCTGAGGATTTACCTGCTTTTTAAATGGATTGCTTGGGTTCCAGCTTGCCCCGGACCATGTATGTTCTTCATAGACTTCCTTTTTTAATATATGACTATATATATATATATTATATATATATATAATTGAGGGTTTTATAAAATGTATATCCAAAACATTTTGGGCTAATTCTAAAACTCACTGGGGGCACTTGATCCAAAGTAACAAAGCATTATTGTATACAGAGGAGTAAATTGTACTGGTTAATAGAATGGTATTAATTTGCCTTGTGAATAAGGATGGTATTGTTCAGCTCAATGGATTTGAATGTGTAGGCACATTATATATATATAATATATATATATATATATGCCTAAAGAAGCAACCAAGATAGTCTTGAAAGCTTACAATCTATTCTACTTATATGGCCAATAAAAGCATCATCTTTACCAAATGTGTTAACGTCATATGGTTTACACATATGCATGTATATTTTTCAATAAAAGTTTGTGTGCAGAAGGCCACATGTCGTATCATTTATGACCAGTACTAGCATTACTTAAGGTTGATGGTCTCGTTAAGCTAATCTAATCATCTCTATTACCCTTGTGCTATATATGGAGCCTAAATCGAAATATATATATATATTGGGGTTTTTTTCATTGTCTTTCAAGTACTTATTGACGCGGTGGCATTTCAAGTCATTTCCCTGCTTAGTGTATTTCATAAATAATAAATGTCCTTGGATTCTTTAGTGCAAATCTAAATTTAGGATAGACACAATGTTTTTTTTTATACATACAAGATGGTAACTTGTCTCAATGGTGCCTTTTTTTGTAAACTAATAATACCAGTTTTCATTGTTGGTAAATATTGGTTAACAGGCCTCCAATGGTGCAGAGAACCTCCAATGCATAAATGGTAAATATATATA
>VKOC01000255.1:72359-175861 GCA_009364415.1 Spea multiplicata
ATATATATATATGCCTAAAGAAGCGACCAAGATAGTCTTGAAAGCTTACAATCTATTCTACTTATATGGCCAATAAAAGCATCATCTTTACCAAATGTGTTAACGTCATATGGTTTACACATATGCATGTATATTTTTCAATAAAAGTTTGTGTGCAGAAGGCCACATGTCGTATCATTTATGACCAGTACTAGCATTACTTAAGGTTGATGGTCTCGTTAAGCTAATCTAATCATCTCTATTACCCTTGTGCTATATATGGAGCCTAAATCGAAATATATATATATATTGGGGTTTTTTTCATTGTCTTTCAAGTACTTATTGACGCGGTGGCATTTCAAGTCATTTCCCTGCTTAGTGTATTTCATAAATAATAAATGTCCTTGGATTCTTTAGTGCAAATCTAAATTTAGGATAGACACAATGTTTTTTTTTATACATACAAGATGGTAACTTGTCTCAATGGTGCCTTTTTTTGTATATATATATATATATTATATATATACACTCATTAATTCAACTATATATTTATATGCCCATACTTTATTGTCATTACAACATTAAAATTGTAATATCATCCTACTCAAAAATAATGCTTGCCTTGACTTGTATTTGAAATCAACAATGTTAAAGATAATAAAATTGTACGCTGTTAAACAAGATGAAAACATTATAAAAAAATATGAACACATTGTAACATGATACAGAAAAATGTAATACATGCATCTGATGGACAATATATTTCCATCTTATGTCCTTGATTCTCAATGCAACTATTTCAAGATCACTGAACAAAAAAAAAAAAGGAATAGTGTATGGACTGAACAGTAGTGTGTTGACCAGATGATAGCCCCATTACTAGAAATGTCATTTGGTATATTCTTCTCAGCTAACGGCTAGCATTTCAACTCACATAATAGTTTCGCCCGTGCAACATGGTTATCATACGTTCTGCCAAGTCAAAGATAAAAATGTAATAATATTTTAGTTGAGTCGTTGGATCAATATCACAAGAAAAGTACGCTATTAGTCATATTACGGTCTTGGTTTATGGCAAAGCATTTTGCAGGTGGGAGTCTCGAGGATTTGTGCAAGACAACATGAAGCGACACATTACACACTTAACTGACACCCCAAGTGTGAATGCCACCAGCCAAAGTGCTATGTGACATTGCACCTTCTACTGTGAAGTTCGCCTCTCGCCTATATTTTACACACCAAATGCATTGTGAATGGTGACTGTGTATACTGTTACGTTAATAACAACTATAGCAGGCAGCTCATGGTACATTTAATATAAATTTCAATGGAAATGATCAAATTGTAGTTTTCAAATATTAACAAAAGTGTCATGTTACAGCACCGCATTGTACAGAGGAAAGCCCCATGTGCTGTTGGGTCACTAGGTCACAGGACCCACTTTGTATTGTACTGTATTTGTGCTGATTTTATTTACCGAGTGCATAATCCTATGATATGTCATTATACATACATACATATATATATATATATATATATATATATGCACCTCTTCTAGAACAGACATCAGGAAAGGAAAGAGAGATGAAGGATTTGCAAGACATAACTATCTATGTCATTCCTATAGAAAGTGCATATTTGTTTGTACAGAAGTATGCTCTCTCGAAACTTGCTGTGGGCTCACGTCTGTCTACTAGGTGTATAGATAAGGAATTTGTCCTCAGGTACTTGTGTGTTTCTTGGACCAATGTAGAAAATGATGTCGCACCTGCTTTGGGACCTCAGAGAACTCTTCTTCAGAAAGTAGAAGAGACTCCTGGGTTCCCAAAAGGTTAATTGGCCGCATAATTTGGGTGCCCTAGAAAGGGTGTCACCTTCTACCATCTTCTTTTGGACCAGTATGGCTATGTGCATATATATGACTATATTTATGGGATATGATATCACATTTTACAATATTCACCACTAAAGTGTCACAAATGAATGTCTGTAATGACTCAGCCTTCAATGCCGAATGATACATTTTCAGTGAAACTCATAGTGGATGTGTTTAAAGTTTTACAGAAATGCTCTTTTTACCGCTACATAATGTGTATTATTTTGAGATGTTCAGCAGATTTTTAATCTTTTGCTGTTAGAAGTACTTGGTAAAAATAGCCCTCTTTAAGTACTGTTCATCTACTTTTTTTTTTTGCTGCTACAAAATATTTGCTATGGGAAAATGGGTCGTTTGGGTTTTAGCATTAAGTAGGAAATCCATGGCTGATAGGATTTGACTGAGAAGCAAGGGTTTATTCAGCACATTTACTTAATGAGAGAGAGAGAGAAAGAGAGGGAGAGACCAAGTGTGCGTGAGTTTGGGTGATTGTAGATGTGCAGTTATGTGTGTGATTGTGTGCGAACAATCAAAAAAAGAATGATTCTGACATTTACCATGTAAGATATGTTAACCTAAAAAACATCACAGAAAATATTACATAAAAAGATAAAATAAGCAAACCAAGTAACAAATTAAAGTCAATGTATTTATATATATATAAGAGAGAAGGTTTGTTACTGTATACGTAAATGTGATCATGTACATTTCTTATAGAAGTTTGCATTAAATATAGTTCATCTAGTCACTGAACATTGCATACATACCGGTAACACTATCGCTCCTACTCACTTAATACCCCATGTAAAGGTACTGCTTATTTTGCATAACAAATCCGAGTAAGCAAGCACACTATCAGATCTATCCACAGGATGCCCTAAGGCATGTACCTGGGGAAGGCAGAATGTCATAGTGTGATTGCAATGGATTTAAAGGCTGGAACAATACAGATCTTTCTCATCCAAGCAATTCACAGACAGTCTATCTCCATTTGGACTAATAGTCACTTTAGCTGGTAGCCCCTAAAAAGTTTGGTAAATGATCTCTCGTTATGGTTTGATTTAGTTAATATATCATATGTCATACTGTACTTGTGACATAAGGCATTATCTGCATTTTTATCAGGATGCCAAGAACAATGCAAAATTCTCTTATTCATTGTGGCCCTTTTTCTGCCATAGAAACTGCATATGTATACGAAATGTTCCCTACATTTATATTAGAACAGGAGGCATATATTAAGTCCATCAATATTTTAAGCAGATTTGACTGTGTGGAACTTAAGCTTCTTTCACTTTCAGTATAATATCAGTGGGCTTTTTTTTTTTATTCCCTCTTGATTTAATTCTCTTAAAACGTACAGGGCACATCTGTCAGGAATCTGTGTGATGGGTTCTATAAATATTTCACATGAGAGCTTTCAACTAATGCCAGCATTTTAATTCAAAGCGACAGAGTGCTGTGTTTTGATTTTTTAATTTTGTGTTCCCACACATGGCTAACTGGACAGAGAAGGGCAGGATGAGAAAGAACATTTCTTAAGGAAACCCAACCATAAATTTTATGATGCCAATAGGTCTGCAAGGAACCGCGTGATTAGGCAGCAAGCACATCGTCGGCGTGTCTGTATTGTCCATGAGCTATGTGGCATTTCTGTTATGGTGTGATAAATATGTTAATATTATAATGTTGGCATTTGTGTAGCCTATCTTTCCCTGCACAGCCTTTACTTTGGTAATATTTAAAGATATATATTTTGTGAATATAAATATATTTATGTGGTATTGTTCTTTAGGAACATGAGATGGGTGCAAGCATCTCATGGCTTACCTCCTAAATGTCAAAGCCCTTTGTCTTTGTTCCCAATTGATCTCATCGCTTAAATCTATCACAGTGTTCTACAGCCCTCAAAAATATAAAATAATATGTATAGAATCAACAGAAATTGTCTTTAAAATGAAATTGTATAAATAAAGGTAATTATGCTCTTCCAAATGCCTTACTTGATTACAAGTATAGCTGTAGTCCAGGTAAAGCCCTGTGATGCCACAAGCTGGCCAAAAGTGTCCTCTTTTGACCATCTGAAATGCAGGGTGGTGTAATACTACAAACACTTACCATAGCAAGCATTGGAATATTTCTATTGACGGTTCTGCTTTTAGGACATTTCATCATTATTACACTTTATTGGTATGGAATGAAACTCATCTCAGTAGTTATTTACTCTTAACTGAATACGAGGCATATGTAATCTTGGCATGGTAAGCATCTCTAGAAGTTAAAGGGTTATATTAATTTTTAACAGCAAGATGCTGCTGGGCTTTTATCCAAAGTTCCCATATAACAATAGGGATTCCCTTGGATTATCCAAGGATTTGGTTCTGCTTGGAATATCATTTCTTTTTTTAGCTCCCACTAGTAAGGTCACCCTCACCCATTTCCCCTCGGCTTATATCTGTAGTCATAAACATTAGCTTCTATTCTATTTATAAGCAGTTTTCAAAAGAGTTGTTCTATGGAAGACACACAAGTCCGTTTAGCATATGTTATTAAGTTACACTAAGAACAGATGGATGGGGGTTTTAGTAGAGAATAAAAGCTGGTCCATATGTGCCTTATTCAAAAAGCCTTTATAGTGGCCAAACGTCCTTAAGGGACAATAAACAGTACAAAAAGGCTATAAGGTTTTTGTGATTTCTAATCATGAAATTTGGTAATTAACGTTTTCTGCACGTGCGTGGATACGGGAGATTCATGCCAAAAACAAATCACCCATTTGGCGATGATGATTCATTTAGGTCAAATTTATCCGGAGGATTCCAAATTGTAACCAAATCCAGTGTCCTCTAAGGGAACCACTTGGGTGTTTTAAGGTATTACTGTAATAATGTTTTCAAAGCCATTAGCGTAAGAGACTACAGCTACAAGTGCTGGTTCTTTGTATTCCCTCAGGGGCTACTCAAAGGCAAGGATATTGTAAATGTGTTTTGTGTCGCTGTTTCAGCTATATCATTATCAGATAAAATGACTGCATGCATCACTTGTTTATCTAAAACCTTTAAGGAAATGCTATTACAACACAGTTGGCTTAGAAACACACTGCATTTACTACATAATATCTTTTAAAATCTATTTCTACATAAAACTCCATTTTCATTTTTTTTTTCAGCTACCAGTAAATGAAACTGATCAGAAAAGTAGGTTCTTAGAACCATTGTTAGCATAGCTACCCGTGTATCAGGGGAAATCATGGAAGGCCATCTACCTCTGGACAGGGTCCTCTTCATTATAAGGCGAAAGGGGCAGCTGCAGGTTTAAGTTAGGGCCTTACAGATGCTGTCACTTGGGCCCCGTGTCTGGGCGCTGGCACAGACCTTTCCACGCTGAGATATGACATCATACCCTGGCACCCAGAAGCAGGCAGCATTCAAAGTTCAGAGGAGGAAGTGTTGGTATACTACTAACTAAAAGGCTATGGGGAGAAGACTTGTCCTAGGCCCCAGTTAACATAAAGACAGCCCAGGGGAACATTATATAAAGCCATATAGGAGATATGTAGCTGGTAGGGTAGGCTTGGGGTGCCGACTTCGTAGTGGCACTTGGTGTTCTGCACCTATTGATAGCTAATGCTAAAAGTCGGCCCGGATATGCAACTACGGACACTACTTTTTATATGTACACTGGTATATTAAACTGCAACATCATTGGATAGTGTGTATAGTATATTTACCACAAACTGGTATTTACTCTGGCATACTGGGAACAGGAAATGGAGGACTACTTAAGTCTGATTATCACCGTAGTATTAAGTGCCTCTTAACACCAACGGGCTGACACACTTTTCCCATTGCATTGTTGGACGTCTGCATACAGTAAACTAGCACCCAGATTTGCCATCCCTACCAGTGAGCCGCTAGATCCTGGCCAGCTGGCCTGTGAGCCCAGCACAATTTTTATACCCCATTGGTGCTGTATAATATAGCCCAGCATTAAACGAATCAGGAGATCCATCCTATCTTATTAAAGGGCACAGACAACCTTACAGAATCACATCATATCCTTGTATTATTGTTTTATTTATTGCTGTAATAAAATTAAACTTAGTGTAAGAAACCAATTTCAGTGTGTCGTGTTCCAATGCCAACGATTAAAGAATACAATTCTTGCACAATGCAACATGATAAAATATTAAAATGACACATAAGAATACCATTTTATATAAACTTTAAACGGCTGTCATGTTTTAATAATCAGTGAAACATTATTATTTCTTGTCTTCCAATTGGAATTACAAACATGATCAGTGTTTTCATCAGCAATATTGCTTCAGTGAAAGGCACCTGTCGAACTTCGTTCTCAGCAATGGCTGATTTTAAATTACACTGGTCTGTCACAACCCTTTCCATAAATGCATGCTTTGATTGTTTAAGTCAAAAATAGAGAACACGGTTGCACTTTTGTAAAATTACTCCTGATTCTTTGTACGGCCAGAGAAAGGTCTTATAGTTTTAGTCCATCTTGAAGGTGCACTATTTTCTGATTTCAATTGGGGTTATAAAGTGGTGTATTTTGGTTAAGAGCTGGTCTAGGACTTACACAGGGCTGCATCGTGACTGCCCCCCACTCCACTTACCTTTTCTGCATCTGTCCGGTTGAACAGCGGCATATGACATCATATCGCAATCCGCAGCAAGTTAGTTTGCTTGCTATGCAATCCTCCATAGGGATCAAAGGTTAAATCGGTGCATGGTCATGACCTTTCCTTTTTAACACACACACATGTCCTTTACTTTTTAACCAATAATAGGATTATTGTGCCCATAGAAAGGGTTTTACTTGGGTTTCCACAATACAACCGGCAAGGTAGCCATCTACAACAAATTCTTACTGTACGTTCTTCTTAATTTCTATCTGTTTACAGTCTCTATGACTTTTATTTATTTTGAACTTCTATTCTGAAACTGATAACAATGGAGAAACGACAGACCAGGCTAGAAGGGCCATGGTCTGTGAAGTATAGTCATTGTGCACTATGGATTATGTGCAATTTCTTATTTATATAGTAAAGTGTATGTTTGTGAGATGTCGCAATACGCAGACTGATTTATATCAGACTTGAGAATTCCCATGTCTAAATAGCCATAAAGGGGAACTTTTTCACCGCGTGGGTAGGGAAAGGGCTTTACCAAGAGTTTTTGTGTGGCTACGTAAAGTAGAAGAAGACTGTATTTATTTACAAAACAATTTTACGTTATTTCACTAAACAGAGTTTATCTTGAGTACACCGGTGGGGAATGTAATTATATTGCTAATTGCTCTCCAATAGAATGTCAATAGACAGGTCAAGAGACAGAAGCTTGTGTCACGCTGTGTTACAGGGAATCTTTTCTTTTCTGTTTTTATAGATAAGGTGTTTACTAACAAGAAAGGCAGCCAAAGTTTTGTCTTCTGCCCATTTCTATGAGAGATGTTATTACCAGGCCAAAAAAGCAATGATCTCAATGGTCTTTTATCTAAATAGACCATAGTGATTAGCGTCAAGGGTCTCCTCCTGGTGAGTAGCTCGTAATGGGGACAGCTGGACGTGGATTAGCTGTTGACTATTTCTGAATTCACAATCTGACATTTAGCAATAGTGATAATTGAATATCATTTGTTTTTACGCAGTGACCAGTTTATATGCAGTTTGTGTTGACGATGCGCTAAGTAATACCTTTGTGCCAACATTTTCCTTGCTGTATCTGGTAAACTCATGAGCATTGATTTGGAAGAAGGCATGTTGTGTATTGTACACAATCATTTAGCACATAAACACACCAGTGGTTAAAGTGGTTATAGCTGACAACAGCCCTGAATTCCAGCTTTCTATGTGTATATGTATATGTGTATATGTATATATATATATATATATATATATATATATATAAACAAATATACAGTTACACATACAGCTACAATTATGGACTCTGCCTGTGAGCTTCCAATCTATCCTCATGGCACTTTATACAAAGTTCCTGCCTGGCAAGCTTGGAGGTCTTGAATGCTCTCCTGGTGAGCTTAGAATTTTGGAATTGGGCAACGTGCATACAATAAAAGGGGAAGAGATGGGTTGTCATATAGGTGAAACACACAGAGATGCCATGACAACTACACACATATATGAACGTAAGATGTTCAGATATTGGTAAGTATGGCTAATCGGGAACAAAACAAATAATAATAATAATAATAATTTGCTCAGTACAATTATGTACCAAATTTCCTTTTTTTCACATACCAGCAAATTCTGCAAGTATGACAGTTCTGCTTAGATATGCTACTTTGATTTTTTTAAAAAAAAGGTTTCGAGCACTGTAACAGTCCACGGTGCTATATTTTAAATAAAATGCTGCACAGAAATAAATACAGATAAACTCTCACGGGTTCACAGATTGCTCCCTGCGATTGCAATATTCAAAGCTTTGTGTAATTCTTAAATACCAGATAAGCGTAGAAAGAGAGAGATTATGTTACGTAATTAGGGCTCCTGGCCATATGGCACCATTAAATAATCTGGCCTGCCTGATTGCTACATTGCAATTCGAGCCAAGGATAACTCCATGTAACCTTTCTGTCTGGAATCCGTTTCTATAGAAGGGCTCTGATGGATGGCTCCTGGAGGAATACTTCTTTATTGCAGGTAGTAATAGCTTTTATTGTACCCGAAAATCATGTGTAAATGTTGAGTTTCGCATTTCAAGATTTCAATTTTTCCTAAATCCTAAATTCCACCCTAAGTATAAAAATAACAAAAGCTAAGTAACAATGGGGAGGATTTGAAAGGGTCCCACAAGTACATGATGGGTTTAATGCCAAAATGTGGATTTGTAGCTTTTTCAAAGTTGGAGAAAAGTATGCTTCCCTTAGGGAGAAGCTGCAGACTTGCAGCTTCTCATCCTCTCCATGGTCCAACTTTTTGAGCCACAGGAAAGTGCTTCAACTTTAGCCCAAACACACCTCCTGTCTGGAAAACACCTTCGGAGGCCCTCCATACACTTAATACAATTAATGAACCCCTTAATGACAAAGCCCGTACATGTAGGGGCTTAAAATGCATTGTTTTCAATGGGTCTAGGGACCGCCCATTGTCCATAAGGGGTTAAAAAGGACCTCTCAGCTGTCATATGCATTAAAGTGCATTAAGTGGGAAGACCTTATATGTTTGGGGCAACCATAATCATATTTGGTCAATGGTTTATGTGTGAGGTTTTGATATTTGTATTCTATATGGACTATAGTTGACTTTATTTGCATGGGCCTACCCAGAATCCCTTGTGGTTGTGGCAGCACCATGAGATTTCTGAGGGAAAAACAAGCCTTCTGGCTTGTCTGGTGTCTGTAGATGACTGTTTAATAATACTTCTACTACCACATCTATTTTATTAGAGATATGTACAGTATTACAAATGCTTAAGATAAAAATACACGTTTTCTGATTACATTTTGTATGCATTCACATAATGAGAAGGCATTACTTTCACACTAGTTATTTTTGTCAATTTGAAAGATTAATAAACTAAAAGGGATACATTGAAACTGCAAATTCCTTTTGTTTTCCTGCATGTTCTTTAGTATGAGCACAGCTTCTTTGTTAATGATTTTTTTATATGCCAGCCACCACCTTCTGAGAAAATATCAGCACAAATATATTCGGTAGAGGAGAACAAGCCCAAATCCCTTGTAACAATGTTATGTATATCATAGCATCTTAACGCAGCACAAAAGGGTCTGGTTTCTGGCTAATCCAGTTAAGTGTCTCGGTTCTGAAATTCATAATTTGGTTCATTTGTAAAGTAATCAGATTAATGTATTTAAATGGACTCTGTAATTTGCTATAACTACACTGCATCTCTTGTTTTCTTCTATACCTTCCTCTAAAGAGTTTTCCTCATTCCAGTGCCTTTTGCAGTTTTTAATGGGATATCTTAATAGTCTCAGCTTCCTAAAGGGAATAAGGCGGTATTCCTAAAGGGAATATTTGGTTTGTTTCTCCAATTGAGGCTCTTCTCTGATTAATTCTGCCGTGGATCGGTTTGGTGCTATTATCTCTTTTTTTTATTTATTTTATTTCCAGAGTAAACTGTGTGGGACTACTTAACTCGGGTAAAACATGGATCTATTGTGGAATGTGGCAAGTGTTTTTTTTTGTTATAAAAGGCTGTCTTGTCTTTACTTTGTGTATTAGCCACAAGAGAACGGGAGTTGAGTTCAAAGTTGATAGCTTTTATTGGGCCAACATAGAAAAAGATATAACGTTATATTGGCTTTCGGGACCTCTGAGGTCACTCCGTCTGAAAAAGGAGCCTCTGAGGTCCTTAAAGCCTCTATGTTAGCCCAACTTTAGCTAAAGACCCCTGCCACCTACTTCCTTACAGTAGCTACCTAATGGGAAGACTAATCTCCAGAAAGATGTTGGTTGTCCCACTAGTATACATAAGTGTGTATACATAAGTGTGTGGTTTCGAAGCTTTTATATGAATTATTATGAGTTGTGAACGTTATTGCATGAATTCGTTTAAAGTACTTTAAGGTCACTTTATGGGAAAGATTCAGGTTATCTACAACCTGTTGTGTGTTCGTGTGCTGTTGTTCTTGAAGAAAAATACCACATTTCTAAACTAATTCTGCGCCATTTATCAGAGCTAATCCCGACTAGGCATGAATGACACTTCCACATGAACATAACATTTGGCAGTAGAAAAAGAATCACTTGATCCTTTCTTCTCTGCCCAGTTTCTGAGTATTGGGAAATCCCTGGCCTATGTTTATTTGTTTTAGGATTAAGATGAGTCTGTAGAAAGCCCCCACATTTGCTTTCTGCATTATTTGAATACAGTTGCTGGAAAACTACATCCATAAAATTCTAGAACAAGATTTCAATTAAAATTTTACAAAGCAATCATAAATGATGGAATCACATTACATTTTATGTATATTGCTGTAGCAGATTCCGTAGTGCTCCTACAATAAAGTAGAGTGAAAATTAACAATAGCATTAAAATTGACAATATACACATTTGACAAAAACATTAACATTAGGAAATGCTAGCTGTTGTTGCAATGTAACTTCTATCACCAGTAGCCATATTTACTAAAAAAATAAATTGAATAACTTAAATCTCCTTACCCCAAACTAAATATATAGTAATAGTAATACAGTTCAGGTTCAATCTAAATAATCTGTAATAACACAGCTCAGTTGTGTGTAGCCGAAGTAAACAAAAAAAAAAACTAGGTATATTTTGGGGAAAACTGGATTGTCCCAAAGATGAATTGTTATCAGTATAGTATTTGGAATTACTAGAGGAAAGATAAAATAAATGTATGCTTTTTAACTCCGGCAGACAGGAGCGTAACTAGAAACTGATGGGAAAATGTACCCTGGCCCCCCTGTGCCTTCTTTGCTCCTTGAACCCCCTCTTTCCAACATAAAACATATGTAAACACACAAATTACACACATTTACTCATACTCACTAACACACACTCCATCTCATCCCACTTACACATCCATGCTCACACACACACACACAGGTACATATCCATGCTCACACACACAAAAGTACCCATCCATGCTCAAATGCATACACACAATTACATATCCATGCTTACAGTACATCTTATGTATATCTTATGTTATATACTACTTGTTGTGTCCTGTCTACCCTTTGTACAGCACTGTGGAATCTGACGGCGCTATATAAAACTATCAATAATAGTAATTTGCAGAAGTCTTTAATTACATGTGACATTGATACGGGACTTCATAAATGCAAAAACAGGATTGCATGTTGTTTGAACTTTCCAAGCATAACAACGACTGTTTCTGTGGCAGTAATAGCTTCTCAATGGTCAAGAACGATGAACTATTAACAATCGACAACTGATCAAATCTTCATTTCTGAATTGATGAGAGACAAAGGAGCCATACATACTCCCCTTCATCTCTCCCATCTCATTCTGCAAAATAATTGAAATGTAGAAAATACAAAAAATCCTTCAGTGAGACATGATTTGGTGTTTGCATTTCTTCTCATTGAATATGCCACTGTTTTTTGAATGTTTCAAAAAAACATTTATTAAAATAATGAAAAATGTAAACCCATATAAATGAAGCCAGGGCATGGGTGAGGACGGAATGTGACCTTTTGGTGACTGACATTTTAGTTGATTGGGAAAAGGGAAAAAAAGATCTGAACTAAACTAAAAAAAATGGGTTCAGTGAGTTTCAAAATTGTTGGCAGCGCCTTGGTAGACTCTTGTTAAATACTGATTTCACTGGGAGATAGCTGAGATAAATCTCCATTCAAGGAACCATCCTGTGTGACATGAGCTAAAACTATGTGTGTGGTCCGCTGCTGTGTGATATATGATAATACTTTATCTTGATCGATCAAAGATTTCGTAGTTGGGCATACCTTCAGTTAGTGAAACAGAAAATGTGTGCGTTTATAAGTGGGCTGGGTGGTTTTACAATCAGGTCTTTCATATCTTGTGGTGCTCCAAACAAAAACTGGTATACTAACGGAATCAGCCCTTTGGGAAAACTGGCCCTGGCTATACCCAACACTTGGGTCTTACTAAAATGAGATTACAAAAGACTTTTCATTTAGTCTGATAATACTGAAATAACAAAGACACAGAGCCTCATGCCACTCTAGAGAAGCACGTAGGATTGCTATCCCACCTACTATACTGAATGTAGCTAAACATAGCTAAGCACATCATTAGAAATATCACTCTCAGTATTGTCAAATGCTCAAAACCTTCACATCATAAAACTTCAATCAAGTAAAAAAAAAACTGCCTCATTTGACGTCAACACGTTATTGTCATATCACCCAAAAGTAGGGACTGTTATACAAATTTCTTAAAAGTTGCTATAGTGGTGTTATTCAGAGCTTTCAGAGGACAGATCTGCCTAAGGTTTATTTGCTTAAAATAGCTATTGATACGGCATCTACGTTGAACAGCATTTTGTAAAGGCAAGTCTATTTCCCCATTTTTTTTAAATAATGCACATTGGGGTATTTTTGTGTGGACTCCAATGCATTTCTCGGCAATCAGTGGATGTATTCTTTTAGCATAAGAGTTAGGAATTTAACTTTAAATTTTTTCACTCCCACAGTTTCTACTGAAAACAGGAAGCATACCTAAGAACACTTCCTATATATGCCACATCACTCCTACACCAATAAGAATAGTGGCAGTCAGTCACGTGTACTGTAGCAGGACACCCTCCCGCTTTTGGTAAAAACTAGCAGTTAAAGAAGTTAAAATAAGAGACAAGCAATTTGTTCACCGTTTTTTGAAGAAAGAAGACATATAGGGTATGAAAGGATGTGTTGGTGATCTCCAATAATATGAACACTAAAATAAAGCAAGATCAAGTATTGAAATAGGCAAATTAACATAAATGCTGCTTCACAATGCTGTTGTTTATTATCGACATGCCTGCTCTGTAAGATCCACATTGATTTTGCTTAATACTTTTAAAAATGATTCCCAACTGCAAAAGGTGTTTAAGAAAAGCACTAATTATCCCAGTATGAGGATGAGAGGTAGGCAACACACAGCCTTAGTGAATCGTTTGTGTAGGTGGCTACGATCACTTAGATGTTAAGCACTGACACTTGGGGAAGTACAGAATGAATGCTTTTTTCTCATGTTGCACCTCCCACTTTCATCAAACGCTATACAATATTATTTCTTCAAAGACAGAACAAGATATGTTTGCGATTGAGACTCTATTAAGTGCGTTATGGTACGCATTCAGACACAAAATCAGTTATTTATTGAAGTAAATGCTATTTTTCACTCTAATTTTCCATTTGATAATTTTAATGGGCTAAACTTTATAAAAGATATATCCGCAAAATTAAGATTTTTTCTCCCATGAAGAGACTCTTTTTTTAAAAACAGTATTGTTTTGATTGCTATGCAAGTGAAAAACACAAGTTAAGTTTCAGTGCTTCTTTAATCGGATGGGAACTATTAAATGAGTATTTTTAGGTATATAAATGTAACTATATGCATAAATAAATATAAATAACTCATAATACAATAGATATGTAGAACACGTAAATCCTATAAGAATGTTGGTCTTTGTATTGAGCTTAATCTATTGAGAATTGTGAATGCAAAAGTTTTCACAGCACATTACACAGTGTAGAATTTTATGTTATAGAATGATGAAATAAATAACATTTTGCGGGTTCATTTGGTGGAATTGTGACCCTTAAGGCGCCTACAAGAGCCACCTAATAAAATGATAGCATGGAATCCTGAAAAAAATAAGCTTAGCAGATCACAGTAATTGTTATTATAGGCCTTCGGGTTTTATGGAGAATAAGTGATTTTGATGGGAAAATGACAGAAAATAGATATAGCTTTACTGGTCCAAGAGAAGAAGACGTCTTTGGTCAACGGTGATACTTTTGGGAGCTCAGTGGTCTCTGTAGACTAATTAATAATTATGTAATCTGCAGAATACCTAGGACCCCCATTAATGGATCACACACTGTGTGATGAATTAACTCACTAAGGAAGCCACACAAGGTTTTCTTGAGTAGCAGACAATGTGATTTATCTGTCACACAACTCATGTGTTCAATGGTATTCTTCTTATTACTATTACAGATTAATCTGAAGACATTGATTATGGATGGGTTGAGCGGGTAAAAGTATAATAAACCAGATCAGGCTTTTGGTGCATCACAGATACCCCTTTCCCCTAAATCAATAAATATGCCCGCATCTGCCAGCTCTAATTTATATTTTGTTTGGTTTGTCCTCATTTGTACTCTTCACAATTTTGGATTCTTTAAGATTTAGTGTTCAGTTGCTGCTGGCTATAATCCTATTAATTTGTTATAAACATAGCAGTCTGCCAAATGGTGTCTGAGTAGCGAGAGGATTAACATGGATAAATAGAATTAATACATTAACTACTGTTACAACCTACAGGTGACAATCATTTGAAACAAATCCTCAGATCACTGGCAATTATAGGGACGTTAAACTCATCATATCAGGTATGCATTCAATATGCTGCAGTATAAAGTGTTTTATAATGAGAACGATATGAACATACCGGTAATAAACATAAACAAAAGCTTCCACTTTTAAGTAGGCCAGTCCCTCATTGCGACCTAAGTGCCTCTGCCCTTCTATCTTACCCCAATGTCCCTCCTTTTCAGCAGCTCTAAATGTTTGCTGAGTATGAGTGTATCACATTGTTCCACGGCCCTAAAACTCACTATAATATATCCAGGAAAAACATAAGATACGATCTGATAAAGCCCCATCTCCTCTAACCACACACCATAACACAAGTGTCCTTCTTCAGCCATTTTAACTGTTGGGGGTACGCATATTTCAAAACTGCTAAAGGGATGCCAAACGTGTAAACCTGACAAAATACCTTTGAACTGTCTTCGGATATAGGATTATTTTTGTTTAAAAAAGCAGCATATTTTATGCAAAAAATGTCTGTGTAGCTAACATTACAGCATCGGTGATTCTTGTTTTTCAGATAAGTTTATTTAGAACTATTGCAAACAGATGTTAACTCAACAAATATGGTTGCCAAATAAGTTAATTTTATTTAATAATTTACATAGCACCAGCATTGGAAGTTCTTTACAATTACTTTGATGGTTTTAGAATAAGGCTGAAACCCAGGTTTGGGTAAATTAGGTAGGAGTTACAAAGGGATGGACCATAAAACGGATAGAACCACATAAGCCGTACGACCTTCAAGCTACACCCCGTGAGCCTTTAAGATGGCCTAGAACAATTCAGTTAATGGAGTGCGGCCAGCAAACTCTATGATAGCTGGGATGTAAGCAACATCTCGCTTTAAGATTTATCAATGACTAAATCCCCGACTGCCCTAAATAAACTGGGAGACATCTGGGACTTTGTGCAGTGATTAAATCCATGCTCCACAGCAGAAACAAATGTTGTTCTTAAGTATTAATACACTTTATTACCCTAAAATAAAAAAGGGGACAAGATGACAATCCTGATATAAATGATATCTACCGTGTTGAATTTAGACAGTGGTTCTTATTCTGTCAAAAAAAAAAAAACGCAAACCAGAATCACTGAACAGCGTCGCTTGAACTGGGCAGATGCTGGGACATCCATTAGCAACACTTTATCTGATTAGTATTACTAATGGAATGGTTTTAGCCACATGTTCCCCAAAAGCAGATCTGCTTCAGAGCATTAATCCTTGTCAGTCTGGATATCCCAGTTCTAAAAGTACGGACAGCCCAGCCATTACGCCGCTAGACAGTCTTGGACGGAGCAATTATTGAAATTGAATCACATTTGTGTATCCCTTATTTTGCGGGATACCGAAAGCAGCAGCATCCACTCTAATTATTGCCTACAACAGGTCATGCGAGAAGCTTCTGTCTTCTATTCCTTCCCCCAATAATTTTAGTGATCATCTAATTTGCAGAATACTTATGATCCCCTTGTTAGTCTATTAGACAGTACGTGATCAATTAGCTCATTCACTGATAATGTGGGAATAAAACTGTGATGACCCGCCGATGACTGATCGGCGACTGGGATGATAGTAAATACTTTGTGATGGATTAGACACGCAGACATGTTCTCGAGCTAATGTAATAAGCACCCATAATACGCTAATACCCTGTTGTACAATATAAAATACTGATTGTGTGATGTGTGAATTTAGGGATAAGACAATATTTGATGAGAATATTTTTGTGGCTAAATAAGATGAATAAGTTACTCCAGAAATATAACTTTTGTTGTCGTTAAATATTTTTTTTATAATATAGGGTGCACCTGAATCACTAGATATTTAATAATATACAGGACTGCATATATTCTTCAAATAACTGTAACCTATACTGACACGTATTGTTAAGTGTATAAACCACTGCATTTTCAACCTTTCGCAGTCACGCAGTTACATGCTGCAAGTGATTCTCACTTTCTTGGTCATAACTGAACACAGTAATCAGTAAAATTACAGTCTATAAACCTATATTACCAAATCAGTTTCTTTTTTTCTTTTTTTTTTTATGTCGTTTTACATGACATTAGTTTATATAGCGGCAGCGGATTTCGTAGCACTTTTTCAATAGGGGTTCGGGAAAATATTTCATAAAAGCCAATTTAAAATTAAAATAACATTAATGCACGTTAATGAAGAAGAAGAAGAAGAGGGGTCTGGTCTTATGAGTTTACAATTTGTGGATATTAACTTGGACAGAATTGATAAGGGCTTTAAAGCGACATAATTTACATTTTAAATAAGCAGGTCTAACTAAACAGAGATTACCTGCAGGAATCTTGTTCTAAGAGTGTAATCCATTGAGTGCATTCACGGCCAGTGGCAGATTCCTTCTTGATAAGTAAGTATTAATTTCAGATAGGTATCATCGCTGCCAACAAGTACCAACAATGGTACTCTTATAGTTGCTCATTTGATACTGTCACAAAAATAACAAAAGGCCGCACTAAATGTTCTGTGCTAGCCATTAAGCTTTTATTTGACATTGTCCACCTCTATAAATAGCCATGCCGCCACTGTTATTTTCTGTAACACATACATAATATATGGAACACAAGCAAGATGATTAGAGCTATAAAAACTGAGAATAATCTCACTGATGATCAGCTAAATTTAGTACAAATTCGTTTTTTCCGTGACATCATTCAGATTTTTAGACAGCTAAGGTGATTAGCCACAAGGAAATCTCGTCTTCTGGGTCGCCATCATAGCACAGGTCCCTGCCATAGGCCAAGAGTTACAGCGCTATTGCATATTTATTGCCACCAACATTATTGAGAATTCACAGCAGGATGGTGCAAACATGGAGGATCTTAATTTGATGATCTAACTGAAATGAATCTGACATAAAACTATTTCACGGAGTATTAATCTTCTAGATTACCATCAGATGGTTCTGTGTCCATTGTGCTTCCTGGTGAGTGTAAATGTCAGTGTACCCGTGTTTCTTTTCCTTATTGTACAGAATAAAATATGTTCATGTTCATATTTTATGAATGAGGTTCATACAATGTGTTTTCTATACTCATCATAACCAAAGGAATGCTCTTGATGATTGCAGTCCTGCTACTGGGTAATTCAGGAAATAATGTGCCCCACTCACTCTTGCGATAGCAGCCACGTTCTTGGTTCTTGGTTATCTGTATAGGAATAGAACAGCGTGTTAGTGACCCAAAAGTGGAGACCAGAACACGGTAGACCTAGTAGATTCCATATAATGAAACTCCATATACTTTTTAGCATTTATTGTCTTATGTGTGTACATGGCAATGGTGGAGATCCAGATACGGAACTAAGGCTAGACTAGGGTTGCTACTTTGTATTATCTTTGCTAGTATCATTCCATTTCCCAGTATTCCAGAAAAAAACCTCTTATGTGTTTTCTGTTTTTGGTCAGCAGGGGAAGGCACAGCTTTACTCGGATTTACCCAATACTGCCTCTGCACAGTGAACAAGGAAAGTACAGCAACAGTACTGGTATGTAAAAAAAAAATATATACATATTGTTAGGTTGATTGAGCCATTTGAAGGAGAGATATCCAGAAATCCTGGCCTGTATGCATGGGAACGTCCTACGGTCGAACAAACCCTCCCACCACTACCTGAAGTTCTCTGTCTCCAATGCCATAGAGGAGGCAAAGGACAGGGCTGCATTAAACTCGTAGGGCATATGGATGTAGCTAGCCCCAAATTGACACCACATGCCCTCCCTAGTTTTCTTCCCCTGCATATCCTTTGGAGTCAGGTGTGCCAGCATATGGTGTCATGTCTTGACCCTCATAATAGAGGACGAGGAAGGGACCCAGCATGAGGTAGGTGCTGAGGGTGCTGCCCTGGGTTGGGGCTGACGTGGCACCACCACAGATAAATACACCACGGTCTTTAATCAGCTCTGATTTTCGGAGCTTCCACGTGAGTTCCTAGGTATGCCAATATGTAGTCATCTATATTTATAGTATTTCCTTATGCGACGGTAGTAAAGCTTCCAAAATCTGTACTCTCAATTTACATCATTTTAAACATATTACATCCTTTAACAACATGGAAAAGACTCGGGTTTTAGTGTCATTCTGTTGATTTCCAATACGAAGAAGCTCACATCAATTAGAGACATCATAGCAGGCAAGAAAATTGATCTGGTAATCAAGACTGATTGAAAAAAAAGAAACATTAGATTAGTGAGGTTATTCATTGTAGAATGCAATATCACTGCTGACAGAATTCACTTGCAAGATAAAACAATGTTTGCTAACTCTTTATCATCATAATGGACATTTGCTATTAGAAAAACATTTTTTTAATTATTCTTCATTTTCTGTGCGACATTTCTGAGCATGTATAAATAACTGTATTAATGGCTTCATGGATCCTTGAAAAAATACCGTATCTTGCCAATATACTCTGGGCTGTTCTAGTGTCTGAATCCACAAAGCATTAGCCTCTGGCACCTCTTTAAATATTTTCTATACAACAGAGTATTCACTATGTACTGACTCCTAGCAAGAAATAAGAGTAAACTATTTGAACATAAATTCACCCTTTTTTTGCCCATCCCTGTACTATTGGCATGAATTTGATCATATCTCCAAATCATTTTTGAAACCCAACTAAGTATTATATTGTTTGCAGAAAATGGGTCATCCGTCGGCCTTCTTTTATGTCATCATGTCTTTGGTATGTGTTTTCAAGTACTTTTGTCTGATTCAATGCGCCCTTTTAATTCAGTAAATGAAGAACTAAAATCTGATTTAAATTCCATCTGACCTCTTGTTTCAGTTGTAGACATAATGAGGGCTGTGTTACCATTGCCTATCATCACACTAAATTAAAAGTGCAGAATCAGACGTTGGGAAGTAAATCTACTGTTTATAGAATACAATATTATAAAAAATACAATATTATAAAAAAACAAAACAAAAAAACAAAGCTGTCTGACCTGGTTAACATCATTGTCTAAGCTACTTGCAGTGAAACGTGAGAAATGGTTTTTCACGCTAAAATATTTGGCACAGCTTTGCGGCGTGTATTTTAACTGGCTTTAAAAGGAATCGGCGGGTTGCTTTAGGAGTCGTAGAGAGCACTACAATAACACAGTGACATTGATACATCTCTTAATTCCTAGTTAAACATCATGGTGCAGTGGGGGAAATTGAACAGCGTGCTCTGCAATCACCGTGCATGGAGAGGTAGACAATACCTCCAGTCCTCCTCCAGTGTCATAGGAAATTAAGTGGGGTGAGCGGGCAATACATAGGCTTATTCATCTTCTCAAAATGGTCTTTTTTTAACCTTAATGAAAACCTGCTTGATTCTTTCCAGGGAATATTCCGGACAGGCTCTAATTATGTAATTGAACAGGTTATTGAGATAATGAGTGAAATAAAATATTCTCATGTCTGTGCGAAAGCGATGCCGTTATCCTCTTCCTCTTGTCACATCCTTATTAGAAAATCAACTTTTACAAGGACAAGGAACGTATGCCAAAATAAATTATAGGCTGCAGCTTTTAAAAGCTATAGAAATGAATGTTTTCTAAAAAAAAAAAAAAAAAAAAAAGTTCAGAGGGATAAGCATAGTTACATTACTTTAGAGTGATCATGGGATTTGTAAGAATGTTTCTTTGAGGAAAAAATATTTCTTTCTGGATATCATGAAGGAAGACTGGTGAGGGCGCACGGTCGCAGTTGTTCCATGGTGTGCTTTGGTAAGGTTGCAATTCCACATAGAGCCACCAGGGTGTCTTGCGTAACACAATTGGCATAACAAGGAATTTATATATATTTATTTATGTATATACAGTATATATTTTTTTATTATTATTATTATTTTTTTTCCAACCCTTATTACTGTAAACCTGTTTGGACAGTACTGCATAATGAACTAATGATAAGGATCAATAGTAAAAGAAGACCTATCTGAACAGGGTATTACAGCTTCCAGATGGTTACACATTTTTGCCCATACTGTTTTGTCACCTGAAGCCTTTCTTAGTGTACATCCTGGTAGCTACAGTACAATTTCTATAAAACATCAGACCCAGCTTGAGGTAACGGCCCCAAATCTATAAATCAAATTACGCTACTTCTAGTGAACTGTAAAACCAGTATGTTGTAAACGGCAACGGATCATAAGTAAAGATCAAAACCGAACAGTTATTGTTCTAAGCACGCCCTCTGCCACCTTTATTGCTTTGTTGGTCCCGTCAGTCAAAAGAGAGAAACTAGAGTAGAGGGGCTTAGGAGGATGAAAGTCAACATGGGAGAATTCCTGTGTAACATTGCTTAGTACCATATATGTCGCCAACACTAAGCTTATGGATCAGAGGAGCAATGAGTAGAACTGCAGGCCTCAGAAGCTGCCTCAACAAAACAATATCCCTATATGGATATACAGAATAAATAAAGAGAGTTTATATCAACAACTCAATCAAGCACAAAGTACATAACTTAACAAATTAAATCTGCAAATAAACAGAAGATATTAAAAAAATACGTCATTGGTCAAAGTCAATGACTTAAAGGCGGATGTGGATTTATGGTTGAGTTTTTATAATATACCAGTGGAACTTGAGATACATCATTTTTACATTACAATCACTTTTTTTAAATGTTTTGAAATTGATGGAATCAGTCATATTTCCTATCCCCTGGACATAATGACAATAATGTATAGCTTAGCCCTTAAAGGTATCAATATTGATTTAGGATTTAATGTATGATCATTTTTATGTATGTAAATAACAAAATAGCAATGTGCTTCACTAAGGAATATTTTCCTACAAAGACTAGGAAGAGAAATCCATGTGGGTATGGAAATATCATTTCAAGAATAGCGAATGAAGATCCCTGGGGACTTTCCAAATTTGGCTTTGCAGAGATTCCTCTCTCAGGCTTCTTCTAGAAAAAAGGAAAGGTTGTGTGTGGTCATAATAATAGACAGGGTTAGCCATGAATTAAGTCATGGCTAGCCCCAACAGAACCTTTGCAGTTAATGAATATGGCCAAACACTTTCTTGGTCCAGAGATTGAGCACCTCTACCTAGAGGCCATGAGAAGCAAGCTTCATCTAGACATTGTGATTGAAATCTGGTAAGCTCCCAACTCTGTTTATAAAAGACCACACATGTTTTCTGCATTTAGATGCCAATTCTTGTACATTTCTGCACCTTCAATTTAGGTCTTGCAATATAATATGATATACATACAAATATAACCATTGTACATGTCATAGACACACACGTGTCAGCGCTTTATAAAAGTATAATATATATATGTACATACACTATGGACAAAAGTATTGGGACACCTGACCATTACACCAACAGGGACCTTTATGATATTGCATTCTAAATATATAGACATTAATATGTAGTTGGTCCCCCCCTTTGCAGCTATAACACCTTCCACTCTTCTGAGAAGGATTTCCACAAGATTTTGGAGTGTTCCTGTTGGAATTTACACCAATTAATCGAGTAGAGCATTTGTGAGGTCAGGTACTGAAGTTCAATGAGAAGGCTTGCAATCTCCGTTACAGTTTATCCCAAAGGTCTTCGATGGGGTTGAAATCAGAGCTCTTTGGGAGCCAGTTAAGTTCTTCCACAACAAACTCATCCAACCATGTCTTTATGGACCTTGCTTTGCGCACTGAGGCACAGTCATGATGGAATAGAAAAGGGTCCTCCCCAAACTGTTCACACAAAGTTGGAAGCAAAGCATTGTCCAAAATGTCTTGGTATGCTGAAGCATTAAAACTTTCTCAAAGGGGACTAGCCCAAACCCTGAAAAACAGCCCAATATTCCCACAATATCAAAAGGTATTTTATTTATTCACCCTTTGTGTGTTTTGGATATGTAGATATGCGTTTCTGAAAAACAAAAATAATAATCTTCGTTAATCTGAGCATGAAAGAAGTAAGGAGCCTTATACCACAATCTGCAAGTAGAAAACTAATGATGAATCCTAACTTTTAATGGCAGACGTTAAGTGATTTAATAAAAGAGTAAAGATATATTAGTTTTTGAATCAAGCATACCATTTTGGTTTCACGTTGTTTCTTTTAGGTTTCTAAAATGTCTAAAATGTTGCCAAATATCACAATGTCACTTATCAAAAGTGCATTTCTAATTGATGCTATTGTGCTTTGTGTGTGTTCATTCTAAATGTGACATGTCTCACGCATTGTTACCCCGTGTTCTAAAATGGAAATGCAATAGTACAAGTGCATTTAGAAGTTGTGACAATTTATAAGATGCTTACTGATGTACAGGGGTCAAGCCACGTTGATTAAGAGACTTCTACATGGCCCCAGGGAGGGCTTATATGTAGGTGGATTTCTGATGTTTGAAAAATTAGTATCTAATCGAAAAGCCCTTTAGAACACTCTGGAAATGTTCTGCTCACTTTGTTCAGTTTTATATAGGAATGTCAGATCCAGACATTTATAATATTTGATTTATAGAGAATCCCCCAGTCCCTTTTGCCTGGAAGCTCCTGAATAGAGCTATAAGTGTTTTCAAGTCAAACAATGTTGTCCGAAAGCATTGGGGGGGGGGTTATTTTTAATTTTGAAAGTCTAGAATTTGCCACTAAATTATATGAGGAGAAGGAGCTGGTAACACATGTAAACAACGGTGTACATGGCACCCGGGCCAGATCCTGTGTGGCACCCCCCCCACACACACACATACTTTAAAATGCAAAAGCACCCACTAAACAATTAATATTGGCAAGAATATTTGCTGCACAAATTTGTTAACTGTATGTCAACTGGAAAAAGCTAGAAATCTGGGAAAATAAATTACTCTATTAACTTATTAATAAATTAAATTTAAAGTTTAAATAAATAACAGTTACTGAACAGATAACAGCATAACTCTTATATAGCAGAAACGCAGGGCCCCAGTGAGAAACGCCCAATTTGGCGTTCTCTGGTGGCCACCTACAGAGTACCACATTGCCCCCAAAAACCAGTGCTGTGTGACTATTGCAACCAACCAGGGTAATGCAGGATTTTCTACAAAACATGTATATGGTATTTATTGATTTCGGATGAGATACTGTCTTACTACGTTCAATCTTACAAAACATATAATAGTTGTATTTTCTGTTTTCAGTAGTTAGTGTATTTATTGCAGATTTAAACATCCACTAGAACTGACCAGCACTTCTCCCAGTTAACGTCAAAATAAAAAATAAAATAAACTTTTTTTTTGTTTTTGTTTTTTTTCCATGCAGTGCCGTATACAATTCTTCCCTTGATTGGTTGCAGCATATTTTCAGTACATAAGTTGGAAATGATTCATTTGCAATTTTTTTTTATTTCTCTATGCCTGCTTACTAATTAGCAGATGAATTTTGATGTTCTAATTGATATCCAAGCAAGAAACAGCTGTGCACCCAGCTGTCTGTGTTTCCAAAAACCTATATATGAAGGAGGGGGTTGAAAATGATAAAGCAACGGATCCTCTGACAAATTGATTTAACTAGAGTGTCCTGCCCTGGGGGAGTCACGCAGGCATTAGGGGTTTTCCTTGTATTTTAGCTATATAACCAGACAATGGTTTTTCCAGTGTCTCTGCAAAATTACTTTTCACATGGCTTTTTTGTTTCGTTTTAGGGGTTAAAATAAAAACCTCCTTTTAAAGGTTATGTAATAGAAATATCTAAGAAAAAAGAAGCAGACAAATATAGGTACATCCATATTACATAGTGTAATGTAGGTTGAAAAAACTCCATCAAGTTCATCCTTGTTGTTGACCCAGAAGAAGAAAAAAAAACCCACATTGAACCGATTTCCAATTTTGCCTCAAGAAGGGGAGGGGGTAATTCCTTCTTGACTCTAAAGTGTTTTCTCAGCCCCAGACCATCACACTACCACCACCATGTTTTGATTGTTGGTATTATTTTCTTATTGTGGAATGCTGTGTTAGCTTTACACCAGATGTAACAAGACCCATGTCTTCCACTTTTGACTCATCATTCCACAATTAGTATCCCAAAAGTCTTGGGGGTCATCAAGATGTTTTTTTGGCAAATATGAGATAAGCCTTTTGGTGTTATTTTTGGTCAGTAGGTTTTCGTCTTGCAACACTCCCATGGATGCCATTTTTGCACCGTCTCCTTGTTATTGTGGAATAGCGAACACTGACCTTAATTGAGGCAAGTGAGGCCTGCAGTTCTTCATATGTTAGTCTGGGTTCTTTTGTGACCCCTAGCATGACTCACCAATGCACCCAGAGGAATTCTGACAAGCTAGCCATTCCTGAGAAGGTTCACTACTGTTCCAAATGTTCTCCATTTGTAGATAATGGTTCTCACCATGGTATGCTGGAGTCCCACAACCTTAGACATGGCTTTGTAACCCTTTACAGACTAATAGATATCAATGACTTTGTTTGTCATCTGTTCTTCAAATACTTCTACTGTGATGTATAGATTCAACAGGGCTGGTAGTAATCGTGCCTGGTCATGCCTATTGAAACTGAATTAAAGTTAATTAATTAATAAAATTTAGTTAATTGGTTGATTTAGGGGACAATTAATTTTTTCACATAAGGCCAGGTAGGGTTTGATAGCTTTTTGTCTTCGATAGCCTGATAATCGGAAAGATTTAAGTGTGAGAAATATGCAGAAATAAAAGATATCAGGAAGGTGGCAAATACTTTTTTCACAGCACTGTATCTCTGTTTCTATAACGTTCCTGTAAAAAGACTAAGTAAGGTTTGAGTTTTTACATTTGATAGAAAAAAATCAAGCAGACTAGAAGTGTAATTAGTGTCTTCATTTTAATGTTGCATTTAAATCATCCTGTAGTGGTGCTCTTTTCCATCCTAGATCGGAGCCTCATGCAAGCACATGAAATAAGAACAGGGATGCTGATTTTATATTCAGAACATCATGTTTATTTATAAAGCTTTTAGTTTATTTTAGCTCTGACCTACTTTTGGTCACTTTTCATGGCCAGTATTTAGTTAGTACTATATTACCATGACGCGATTACATATTGGAGGCAGAGCCCTCGGAAAGTGCACGTATGTAGTTATTCGTAAGGTTGTTGACCCATATGAGCAGGAAGTCCATCACTAGAGCTCTAATGAGTAAATGCGTATGACTAAATGTCCTTTTAATCTGCCAAAATATGTTTGTGTTAGACAGGGCATTGGAAGTTTCTATTTTGAATTAAATGAGAATAGGAGCAGACTGTATAAGCAAAAATACCTGAAAAGCTATTCAGGTGATTTATTATCTCTGACATTAGGTGTTAGGATCAATGTAAAATGTGTGCCTTAAAACATACAAGTGTGTGTCTGCATATAATATAAAAAATATATATATATATATATATTAATATATATAATAATATATATATAATTATATTAAAAAATCTTTGCCTGAAAATAAGTTATCTGATACATTTTTAATTTAATTTTTAATTGAGGTGCTTTTACTCAAGCTGGGATATCCACAAATGATGTCGCCTGACGACTGGGGTTGTGTAGCTCTGATGTAATAAGTCCTCTTCTCAATCTAGGAGTCAAACGGTAAAGGTGTACTACCATGTTTTCACAACATGAGGTACTAATAACTCCTGGAGCAGATCTGATGTGGCAAGAGAGCACTTTAGACATTGATTCTAATTGTTAGGCAACAGTTACAGGATGTTTTATAATGGCTGGAAAAACTGGCTATTAAAACTGCTTTGCTGGAAACAAGCTGAGAAACACAACCACAAACACAGAATATGAAATTAAGCCCTGAAGCCATATATTCACTAGGTACGGCTAGCCAGCACGTAGATGTCTAGCTGTTGTCAAACTATAGCTTCCATGATCGTCTGCCAGCTCCTGTCTGGTCAAGCTGAACTTAAACAGCTGTTATAGGGCTACCTGTTGGCTACCCCATGATGGTAGTAATCATTACAAACAGCCAAACTCGAAATGCTAACCAATTCCAAAGAGATTAGAGTAATGTCAGTATGTCAAAAGCCTTTCCCTCTGAGCTCCTGTGCTATAAATGACATATTTTTGTTAGAGATATATAAAAACCCCTCACTTGCACAATGTATCCACTTAACGCTATGAGGAGTAAATAAATGATGATGTCAAGGAGGTTTTGTGACATGAGGATTATAGCAGTGGGAGACCTAAGAAACTGGAGTGGCAGAGAGTACGTAGCAGAAATAGAGGAAAATGATTTGTGTTTGTTGAAATTATTTCCAATATTAATTTACATAGCAATTGTTAGTTTCAGATCTAAACTAGAACAAAAAAATGCAATGCTACTTTTGTACATATGAACTATATAAATTTTTAAAAAAAAGAAACATAGAAGATGATATATGGCCAATGTTTTAATGCTTCAAAAAAATCTGGGGTAAGGGTACTATAATTAGAAAATACATTGGGATTTAAATTTAGTTGTCATTACCCTATCCCTGAATGTATGTTTTTTTATGCTCCACTGTAGCAATGTTGATATGTTGTCCAATATTGTGAAAATACGTCCAACCCAAAGGGCCGGGATTAATCATAACATGTCTTTGAGTGAAAGGTGAGAATCCCGGAGGCAGATTTTTAGTATTCACTTTTAGTAGATTAAATTCAAATACAACCACAGTTCCACAGATCTCAACTTCTTGAACATCAAGGAACCCATTCGGACCCATTGTCTCCCACCAATAGTCTGGGATTTAAATAGTCTACATGTGTCACAAACATAACAATAAGGGAAAATATTCAACTTTGAGAAAATGATCACCTGCGATTCATACTAGGTTACTTTCTAACATGTCAAGGTGTTAAAGTTATTTGAATAAAAACAAGTACTGGTACGTTATCATGGATGTTGATAGCAACGGAAAGCTTATTTGTTTCCAAAATAGATTATTGCATCCACTCTTTGAAATCCTTGAGCTTGTTGTGTGTGTGCTGATTTCCTGTTTTTGAGATTACAAGATCTGACATTCTGAAGTTGGACTATAATTACTTCCAGGGACTACTGTAGAACCGTACAATCCAAAAAAGAAACACTTAAACTCCTACATGCCTAGCAATAAAAACGGATTACACCAGGGAATGCCGCTGCATTACAATGTGAGCTTATCACTAGATGTGTTTTTGGAGAATAATGCTACTCTAATAGTCAACAGAGGTTGACATACCTAATCGTTATTTTATAACACCAATATCCACTAGAACTGGTTAGCGTTTCTTATAATATTGCAATATTGTAACTTGAGAAAACCTGACTTCACGTAACATGTTTGTTGAAATTGGCATAACTTTTATATTTAAATATGCATCACCTGGAAGGTTTCGTATAAACAATATACAACAGTTGCACTATATTAACCCCATAATGACAAAGCCCGTACATGTACGGGCTCAAACTGCATTGTTTTCAATGGGTTTAGGGGCCGCCCATTGTCCTTAAGGGGTTAACCTATTTAGTGTCAGGGAAGGGAGTAATGCATTGCAAATCTTAACCTCATTTAGGATTTAGAGGGTTAATCAAAATTGTTAAAGGAACATTGTAGTGTACCAGGGACCCCTCATAAACAAACAATAAAGACATTCTTTGTAAATTGTAGAGAAGATGTAGAGCTGCAGCTTCCCATCCTATTTCTGGTGGGATAATTCTGGCAACTGCGTGAAGCAGCCAATCAGTGGTAGGAAAGTGTTCCTATTGAAATCACTGGGAGTGCTCTCTGAACATACATACGGGGATGACAATAGGTCGCTATCCGCGGCGTTCTCCGAGCCAGCAGTGACCACTCAGTCCAGTCCATAACTGCATAATGATAACAAGATAAGAACAGTGAAATATCAGATTTCATGGCAGATGACATCCATTCTTAAATGTTTAGCTTCCTGGTCTTTTTTTCAGGACCGTTTTTTGTCTGTCCTATGCATGTTTACATTCTACCACTTCTGGTAGGTGGATCGAGCTAGTACCGGTAAGTAACAAACAGCAGCCGGTCTGCAGAATCTAAAGACACTATTAGATTCCTCATACGGCAGACCTAAAATGTGCTTAGTGGAACAGAAGGATCGGGCTAATAGTAGCCATTTTCACTCTTGCCCTTATGTATCCATTTTTTGATGATTAGCCAAATTTCTAGGGGTTTCATGCAAATTGTTCACGAGCTGCCCATTAAACTGCTTATCCTACAAAACCCTTTTAGTACCGGTATTTTTTTTTTTAATTCATCCTAGCATGGAATGGATGTAACATAAGAGCCTATAGTCTATTTCAGCATGAGAAATAACCTTGCTTAACTGAAATTGTAGACAGTAAAAAGGGGAAAAAAGGGGCAAGTAAAACATTGCTATAAACTCACAGTCTGTAGTAGGAAATTACTGGTTTTGTATCAGTTCCCTACAAGAGTTAATCTCAATTACTAGATTTGTCAAACATGACAAGCCTCAATGGCTATGGCAGAAAAGAAACACAATCCGACTATTAAAGCAATTGGAGCATTGATGTTTATCTGAACTGCTATACAATAACAGTAATAAGGCTGAGCAAAGCAATAGGGATAAAAAAAGACAGCAAAGCATAACATAATCTATCTGCGTGTCATTTAACTGTTATAAATAACTATTTACTTATAATAAAAATCTGTTCCAGATCCAGCGGTGTCGGAAGAGACATCATACGATTTATATTGAGAAAAAGAAATGTTCTGTTTATAACAGAAATGTTAACTGACACCACCCCCCTCGGAGAATTACCCTTTTTAAAGTGGGTTCTAGAGTAAAATGCTGTCCCTTTACATGTCTCCAAGCATATGAGACTGAAAGCAGCTATTCTAGAGTTTTATTGATGTGGCTGGGATGTTTACTGATGTCTAGTCGTATTTGGATAAAATGGTGCAAATACATTAAATAAAATAAGATACAAAATACAGAACTTCCATTTCATGTCCTGCTGGCTAGTGTCTGTATTCATAGGTCGGTAGATATAATCTCAGCTCCGGCAAGCATGGGTAAGGAATACACCTTAAACGGCATTTAGCATTTTATGAAAAAGGAATCCTAGTACTCCCTGTCACATGTTAATTCTATATTTATCACGCATCCTGGATGCAATAATAAGCCTTTTAAGTCAAAAATTGATCTGTATTGCATTTGGCCTTACTTTTCAAAGCAATTTTGCATCCTCTCATAATGAAGCACTTAATACTGCAAATATGGCTAAAACCTCTTTTATTATTAATGAAATCCTAGTTCCAGTGAGTCTATAGCAGGGGCGTCCAACGTGCGCCGTGAAACCGGGAGATTTACTGGTGGGCCGGCTGGTCCGTGGGCCGGCAACCAGAGATGCCAGTGCGGCAGTTAGATGGCCGCCTTCGTCGACAGCTTAATGATGCCGCCCAGTGCCACAGTGAGGGTCTTCGTCCCGCCCCTTTGAAGACGCAACGTGACATAAATGCACAGGGAGCTGGCTGGGGGCACAAATACACATGGGGCAATACACAAGGGTATGTGGGGGAGTACATTAATACTAAAGGAGGGCCTGGCTGGGGCATCAATAGACAAGGGGGCAAACACACAAACAACAAAGCAGTGTGGAAACCATTTTTTATGCTTTGTGTAGCTTAACCCATCCTGATACAGGTGTCGGTATGGCAGAGCCTGTCGTGGTGTGTATGTTTGGGTGGGGTGTCGGTGTGGCAGAGCCTGTCCTGGTGTGTGTGTTTGGCTGTCGGTGTGGCAGAGCCTGTCCTGTGCCCCAGCTCGCCTTCAACTGTCGACACAGCACCTTTAAAACACAGAGTGGCGAGCTATGATGTCATATCCTGATGTATTGTGTCTTGAGGGCACACTGTGCATTTTATTGCAGTCTATAGATGCTGTGTAGAGCTGGCACAGTCTCCTTAGTGTAACTAGGATCAGAGGTCTTCCTTTTTAACTGACCGATTGTGTAATGGTACACTGGAGGCTGCCTCCCAGTTTTGTAGCAGGGGGCCTGCCACCCCCATGGACCTGCCAACCTAGGCCTAGTCACCCAGGCCTGCATACATCATATATTTAGCATTACAAATATGATAAAAATATTATTTGCTGCTCATTCTGTTTTTGGGAACATGTTCGTGACTCTACATCTACATGTAGCTCTTTTTCTATATTGGCAACTTTTACTTGATTTTCTTGTGGACCAATACTGTAATACACTTTTTCAAACGCTAAAATATTCTGCCTGTTGCTGTTAATGACGTACAGAGCTTTATTTTGACGCAGTTGCTGTAGCATTGAGTTGGGTTGATAACAAACATTGCCCTGGCATGTCATTTGTGAGACTCCAGTAAATACCCTCCATATTTTGTTAACATAGCTGCGTCGAGCCGGCAGATAAGACTACAGTAAAGCTGCAGATATTGATATTGTCAAAGGGTCAGGATTGCAACTAAAAAAACCCAAACATTGCTGTTCTTGCAGTTCACTTGGTTTTACTGCTATACCCATTACTGACCAGATCGATAGACAAGAATGACTCTGTCTACACTATCTTTGCTCCATTAACTCATCAGCTAACAACCAACAACTTTCGTGGATTATTCCATGAGTTTGTGTGTACCAAACAGATAACAGCTGCGCTAATGATCGCAGTATACATGGATATACCAAATACTTGTACTTCAAACAACAGATCCTATGCCTCTAGCAGTTATATACACTATGTGTGTATATATATATATATATATTATATATATATATATGTATATATGTGTATATTATATATATATATATATAAAATATATACGTAGATGGCAGTAGATTTAACTATGGACTTTTAAGTATGCATCCTCTCTGTATAATCATTTAAAACATTGTATATTTCAGCAGGAAATGTTAGGAATGGAAATCCAAAGGCAACTTTTGTGTTGGAACCTCCCAAAGCTTCTTGATCCTTTGATGCTGACATAAATGGCATCTGCTGGTAAAGATGCTTGTTACCATATTACTAGCTTGTTTTTAGGGAAAAACGGCACATTTTGGTTATTCGTTCCATATATGTAAATTTTTAATATATGCACAATCACATGTTGGAAATACTGCAGTTTAGGCAAAAAAAAAAAACTAGGTATGGAGAGAAAAGGTACCTCAAACAGTGGGCAGCAGTTTGCGTTACCCTACTGGACATGATGTCTATCGTAATATATAGCTCTACTTCAAAAATGCATTTAAGCAAATACATCAAAATTAGTTATGTTTACTAATAACCACAGTTAATAAAAAATGCAAGGATTAATAATAAAAATAAGCAATTTTTCGGGATCATGCTTTTTCTGCATTGTAAAGCTCCATCGTGGTTTGTTGGAACAGTTGATCCTGGCAAATAAATGATCCCAAAGTAAGGAGAAGATAGTATGAAGCCCTGATTCACAGCACCCTATGCATAAACCCTAAGGACTAAAACTGAGATAATTTAACCGTCTGTTGTCAGTAGCCTGCAGGGGCCCCCATGATATCACTGGGCCTTGGCGCTTTGAACATGCTGCATCAATGGGTCTTTTATCTCTGATCATATCATTTTACTTTTAATGGTGCTGCCTGATCATCAAAAACGAAATCCTGTATCATCTGTGCTGTAGGATATTAAATTCCATATTCCTCCACTCCTTCAAAAAGAGAGAGCCATTCGGGGGCCGTCTATACAGCTAATTGGTGACCTCTGCAAGCTGACACTGACCTTTTGTCAGCCAACAACATTAGCACTGGGGGTTGGTTCAAGGACAAGTGACTTGATTCAAGTATACTGTTGTTCTGAAGCCCTTGGTATGCATGACATCATGAGAAGAATGAAACAAAGAAGCACAGATCATGGGCTGTACAGAAGCATATTCACCTCTCGCCCAGAATGAGCAGAAGGACAATCTCCCACCCGCACCGTGTTGCCTCTTAGAGATGAAACAGGGGTAATTGTTTATGTATAAAATATGTCTTCACTGTATACCATTATGTGCCTGTGTCTGTTATTTGCTACCAACCTGGCTCAAGGGGCTTTGATTTTTTTTTCCGTTTCACCGCTAATCTATAAATGATGTATATATAATATACATAAAGTGATGCCGAAAAAACGCACAGCATGAGATTATCTACTAAATGTGTATTTCAACAAACCTTAAACATGGCTGGGTTTTTAAAATCAAATCAAAAAAAATCTTTGTATTGAAAATATATTACTGATTTTAAATTTTAGAAGAGACTAAGCTCTGTGTTTTCCAGATGGTTAATGTTGCACAACTTTGTAATGCTGACCAATGCGCTAGATTTTAGAAAAAAGATTTGTACAGGTTCACTGTCAGAGACAGCCCTGACACTTTAAGGCCATCGGCCGCCAAATGACTTCAATACGGCTGAAGACTGGATACGAGAAGATGCATGTTACATTTCTATGCTCATGCGGCAAGCGGATGGCCATATGCAGCCTATGGCCGCGCATCGCCGCATAGTATGGAGTGATATTGGCTAGTGGCCCACCAGGCATTTCATGGCCAGTCTGGGAGTGCAGTGAGTGAGCATTGGCTAATAAGGACAATAACAATCATTTGGAACCCAACTCTTGTATTTACATTGAGGTTGGGAACAGGGGTACGCAACAATGTTCCATAAGCAACAATGACTTCCACAAGGCTGGTGGGGAAGTTAGATGTTCTGCTTAGCTTGTTGAGTTGCTCACTAGTGGGACCAGACCTGCCCAGCATATAACCTAAAGTGGGTTTGTTCAATCTCATTCTCTGCCACTCTTGATAAGACCACCAGACCACACATTGGGCACACCCAGCTATATTCTTGTAGTTTTAGTGATTTTCTTTGTTTTATATTGCTATATTTTTTTCTATATTGAATTGGTTGCTTTGTAGTGGTTTCAAGGTAATATGATTCCATTCCTGACTTTATATTATATCAGGGGAGTCCAACCTGCGGCCCTCCAGCTGCTGCAAGACTACATCTCCCATACTCCTCAGCCAGCCCCTTAGCTGCAAAAGCATTATGGGAGATGTAGTCCTGCAGCAGCTTGAGGGGTGCAGGTTGGACACCCCTGTATTATATAGTAAATTTAAAAAAATGGCAGCACAGGAATTAAACACATAAACTGGCCAATATGACATATATGTTGATTCTATTGGAATCAGATTAGCTAATATGCTATGAATGGATTGAATTACTGGTAGTTTCATGGGGGGGGTATCATAAATGAATACGGAAGGCTCACATCTCAGGCCTAAAATCATTACAATGTAATCAAACACATCAAACAGAGATCTATCAGCAGACTATGAACAACCTAATGATTTTCACCACCCCAGACCTTTTGTTAATAACATAAAAGAAAGTAAATAAAGTGCATCATGTGTAATATCATGAAAGCAAGCCTTAATTTATGTGTAAAATACACTTGATTAGCCATAGGGCCCAACTGTACTGAAGTCTGCATCAAAGGGATGATATTCATAACCTGACAATGAGCGGCACATTAACTGTGCATTAATTTCAGCATTTCAAGGCTGATTATATAATTCACATTAAAAAAACGTTACTTGCTGTTTTTGTGGCTGTTAATTATAGGACTCAAGTACAAAAAAATGTTTTTATAGAGCCGACACTATACACAAACACTTTTCATTTTCACTGCGTGTGTAGGCTTATTAAGCATTTTTTTCTGAATTATCCTACACTGTTAGTTTCTCTTGTGCTACACATGGAGACAATCTTTTTTGTAATGTTACAGATGTGTCTAGTTCTTATTATTATTACCTTTATACTTAGGGTCCATAGTTTGTATCTTGCAGTCCTGATAATAATGTAGATGACCAAGAAATTGGTCAATATTTCAGTAATAAACTGCCGATCAAACTCACAGAGTTAGGTGGTCATAATAACCATCATCTATAAAATAACATTGTACGTGGGCTTCTCCATGATAAGTTGATCTCCATGAGTGGTTTATCTCCATGATCAACTCATCACTGTGAATATAAGTATCAAAATCTGATATTTTAGTGTGACAACATTCACAGAGTTGGGATGTAGTCTTCAACACCCCACAAGTCCATTCTTTAGCTATTATCTCTGAGGTCTTGAATGTTTGTGATTCTGTAGCTTACTCAATGAACGTAGGGCTCTAGAAAGTTATCACAAATCTCTTGTCTTGGATCAGTACACAATACCTATCGTTGTGTCCTACAATGGTCAAGTTTCAGATCATTAGCTGTTACTGGACTTTATCTCTCAAATCTTTAACAGTCATAACACAACAAGTGGCTGGCACAAGATTACGGGATTATTAGTCCAAGGGCAACTATGCTTGTATGGGTCACCCAAAATAATATTGCCTACAAAGTGTGGCAATGCTTTAACACTTTTTTTTCTTGCCTTACTAGGCTGCTTCATCAGACACAGCAGAGAGGTCTATTCATTGTTCACATCTATGAAAGGTTGATGCATTCTGGCTGCACTGACAAGTCATGTTATGTCTGAGAACAGAACTTCATTTATAGGCAATCAACACAAACTACAAAGCTGCCTTGTTTTCGCGTTATTTTCCTATGTAAATAGCACACATGGGACAATGTAACTCTCTGTTTCTCACAGATGATTATTCAACTCTTCTCAACTATGAAATGATTCCTTTATATGAAAAAATGAAATGGGCTCAGTCTATTGTTAATTATGTAGCTTGTTCAGACCAAAGTGATCCATTCTCCGAAGTTATTGAAAACCATTTACTCGAGAACCAGCCTTATTCGAGTCAAATAAGATATACATTTCGATTGATTTGTATTCGTAAAGGAAATTATAAGGAAGCGGTTTTATCCAGACCTTCGCACAGAGAAACAAAAAACGTTCCCAACTAAAATATGAAATGTGCATTCACTTTAATTATTGCAACACAATTGTGATGTTGCTTTACAAAAGGCATGTAATTATTTAATAAAACAGGATTGTATCCTCTGTCAAGATTATCTCTAGGCAGATCTCCTCTACAAAGCATCTAGAATTGTGACCTCATGTCTGAAGTTGACTGATATCCTGTGCAATAGCTTCCTGCCAATACATGTGTTAAGCTTGCAAATGACTTTCACTCATGCCCTGTATATGCTTTAAATTAATTCCCTCCGTCATACTTTTTTTTTGTATCTTCCGTCTTTGTAGTTTTATTGATATTCATTTACAGTTTTATCACAACCAGAGATATAAGCACACTAGACGCGGAGAATGGTTTATGGTTTCCACTGAACAGTGTCCGCATATGAACGTGTGGGATTCTGCATTCGCAATATCACTGTACGTTTGTAAGGTCAATTGAGAATATATATATACATATCACAAATTACATATATTTGTATATATAATCTCATATCTGTTTGCATGGATAAAATGAGTTAAAATATTCAGACATACTGTTCCTTTATATACTGGCACCCTTCAGAGCTGCTTGACTCTTACCCTTTCCAATTGATGGCATACCTGGCTGTTAAGCAGAAGAGCATGGAAGGGTAGCATCAAGGTACAATTCTGCATACTGCTGCTTGATGGAAATCCATTGGGAGCCCGTTGATACACAGTATCCCCTTTGGTGCGGCTAAGTTGACTCACGTTCTGCTTGATGAGCTGAGTCTGTGCTTTGCCACAGACCGACTTGACCGCCCCTGTTTAAAATATGTATATCTTCACCCACAGAGCCTTCATGTTTCCGACAGTGTGAAAAAAGTAATTGCCCCCATATACACTCTTTTATTAGATTGGGCAACTTTTGACTCCAGTATTCCGCAAAGGTCGTGTAGTTCACATATGCTTATGCGGTATGTAGTATTTGGACCACATGCAGTAAGCCTGTTTTGTAAAATAAAGCATTTAAAACATTGCATAAAACAGAAAACAACAAACGACGGTAATTGCAAAAAGACAATATATAAATGATCTTTTTCAACATATACTCCAGTAGTGCATGCTTTATGCCTAATCAAAATAACAAAATGACAAGTAGGAAGGAAAGTAATTAAATTATAAATGTGAAGGCATGTTTTTTTTTAATTGTATAGGTTCAGAGCTCATAAATATGGTATTATGGATGAAAGAATACAGCTGGCTAGGGCTCCTGTGCATTTTAAAGAGCCATTAATCATGTTTGACTGTAAAGACATAACCTACAGTAAGAAGCGACTGAAGTTTCTTTGCCAAATGATGCTTTTCTTCCCTGCGGAAAACAGTATCAAAGGCCACTAACAATGTCAGACCTAAATGTTCATCTAAAATAGGTTGCGCTCTGCTTTTGTGACCTTGGCAGCGACCTCTTCTAAACGAGCAAAGCATATCAATACCCAGTTGTGTGTTAAATACACAGAGTGATTTGCAAGGTTTAGTACTAGTGATGATTATATATTTATGACTAAAGCATTGTAAAAGCTATTGCATATATTTTTTTGTTGATTGAATTCAGATTCATAGTGTAAGTAGCTGATCATGTAAGCATAGGCGCCTATATTTCTAGGGATGCTCTGGTAAAATACCACTGCCTTATTATTTTTGGCCCGCTCTTTGTATTTGGAAGACACATTATACGCTATGTATCGCTTTGGGGGCGCACTTTCGCCATTACGTACCTGAACTGAGAATAAACGTTAAGGCTCCTATCCTCTAAAAGGCTAGCCGTACCATATTTTTTCAACGGTCATTGACTGTGCTGCCATAACTAAACAAATTCATTGAAACTACCCATAGTCTGTCTGTTTATTTGGCAATCGATGTAATCGTTTTGGAGAGATATTTTGGAGGCCGAGATTAGGGGCAGTCCGTGGCTGGAAATTGTGGCACTACGTTATACGCAGGGTAATCCCTGGGGCTCACCCCAGGCAACATGGCGGAAAAATCATAGATTCCTCCTATGTATATGTTACCATAACCCATCCTGTTCCTAAACTCATAACTCTTAGTTTACATATAATTATCCATTTCGTTGCTTGTACCAGAGTTAAAGGCGATTTTTAAAGACTAAAAGATTAATGCTAGTGTGCACAGTGATTGGTAGACATAGACATGTGAATATATAGACAGACAGAAAAACCAGTGATAGTATGAAGTAAGAATAGACTTTACCGGGGATGTAAAAGCTAACACAAACATCAAAAATATCTGAGGCTTTTTGAACGACACAGGTTAAGGATCAGTGTTGGTATTCCGGTTATGCTAGTAGTTGACATAGCCATATGGAAAGTATTTTCCTTGCAGCAAATGCATGCATTGATAAAAGGGTCAGCGGGAGGAATACTAGAAAAAAAAGAATGACTGGCACTCGGTTGCACTCAGACTACAAAGAGTGCACATTTATCTAAGGACAAGTTCCATGAAGAGTTAAAATGTCTCAAGTTCCTTATTACATAGAGAAGTGCCGTCACTAATTAGAACATGAAGTAAAGGTGATATTAATACACTATCCATGAGGATACTTAGGAAGATACACATGTTGGCTAGAATTCACAATACTAAAAAGGTGAACTCAATTGTGTGTTGTTCATGCGCAGACAGGCAAGAACTCAGTATAACTTAGCTGTATAACAATATTAGTGAATTAGTATTTACATAGATTTATTTATTGCCATAAACACTAACACATGGCTTCTGATCCAAACACACATTTTAACATTAATCCCAACACTTAACACATAATATTTGTAAATACATGTTATTAGCTGCAAAAGCAAAACAAGTATGTTAATTTAACACAGAGATAAACAAATATCAGTCAATGCAAACGTGCTTTCATTACTGACTTTGCCACATTGGCTGTAAAGAGCTTCTGCTGTGGCAAGTGTTTGAACACTTAGCAAATATTTTTTGGGGTTTAGCCCTGAGTTGAATTACTTACTTGGGCGTACCAATTAAAGCTGAAATTTTAGACTGGTCATGAAATCTGTCCCTATGTTTGATCACATCCATTTATTCTGGATCATTAAGAAATCGCTTGCTTTTAAAGGGCTAATAGATTGTAATTGTTATTTATGTAACGCTGTTTATTTTGTAATATTGTGTAATGTTTTAGGTTTTTAAAGTAGCTTTGTGTTCTATGTTAGTGGATCTATAGAATTCTCTAACCCGAAGGTTGTTATTGTTAATTATACAAATAAGAATTAGTAGTCACGAGAATTAGTCACGAGTTAACAAGACTAGGTACACTAGGCTTGGGAAGAGGGGGTTTGTAATTTTGTGAGTTGATGCAAGAGTATGCAACTACATTTTGTAAGATGCAGGTGAGGGTGTACGTGTTGAATGCTAAATTGGATGACCTTGCTGCAACCTGGAAAATTACATTAAAAAATCTTCACCCCAAGCATTAACAAAATGAGTTGTACTTAATTTAAAAAGGAAACCCCTGCTTATATGCAAGTTGCCAGCTTTTTTTCATTTATGCATGTCAAGTGTTAGTTAATGCAAGTCCAAATTCTAGTTTTGTATTTCAGAGTTACATCTTAGTCTGCTTTGTCCATGTACTGTACTGGTTTTGCAGTGAATAGACCACTCTGTGGCCTTGCCTTTATCATATTTTTATTCCCATGCTTTATTTAAGTGATGTAATAACATCAAAAACATAGGTTGTTTATGGTGGGAAGTATGACAAATGCATACGTAGATGAAGAAATTTGTCTTTAAACCAATCTGTGCGGTCAGGCACTGATGTTGGACGAGAAGGCCTGGCTCTCAATCTCCATTCCAGTTCATCCCAAAGGAGTTCAACGGGGTTGGCTCTGTGTGGACCAGTCAAGTTCCTCCACACCAAAGTTCCTCCACACCAAACTCACCCTAGCATGTCTTCATGGACCTTGCTTTGTGTCATGCTGAAATAGAAAAGGGTCTTTCCCAAACTGTTCCTACAAAGTTGAAAGCATAGCATTGTCTAAAATGTCTTGGTATGCTGAAGCATTAAGATTCCCCTTCACTGGAAGTAAAGAGCACAAACCATGAAAAACAGCCCCATACCATTATCCCTCCTCCACCAAACTTTACAGTTGGCACAATGCAGTCAGGCAGGTAACATTCTCCTGGCATCCGCCAAACCCAGACTCACCCATAAGGCTCCCAGAGTCGCCAGTCAGACTCCCAGAGTTGCCCATCAGACAGCAAAACAGAGAAGCGTGATGCCACGCTCTACAGAACACATTTTCACTAATCCAGAGTCCAGCCGTGTGCTTTATACCACTCAATCCAACACTCGGCATTGTACTTGGGGATGTGAGGGTTGCATGCAGCTGCTTGGGCATGGAAACCCATTCTATGAAGCTCCCGCCACACAGTTTTTGTGCTGATATTAATGTCAGTGGAAGTTTGGAACTCTTCAGTTGTGGAATCAGCAGAGCGTTGGCGACTTTAAAGCACCATGCGCCTCAGCACTTGGTGAACCCGCTCTGTGACTTTACGTGGTCTTTCGCTTTGTGTCTGCTGTTCCTAAATACTTCTACTTTCCAATAACACCACTTACTTCCTTTCACAGCTCCATGCTTAAATTCACTGAGTTCTTCAGAACAACCCATTTTTTTCACAAATGTGTGTAAATGCAGACTGCCTGGGTAGGTGCTGGATTTTATACACCTGCAGCAATGGGTCTGATTGATACTTTTGTTTGTATAGTATAGTGTAGTGTAAAAGGTAATTAATAGTGGATAGATAGATTTGTGCGTAAACTCTACTGTGGTGGTGTTGGCAGATCTGTGGACCACTACATATAATGATGGAACTTTTAATACTCTGTCGAGCCCAGAGTGTTCCCTAATATATGGTAAGAGCCAGATACCGGCAAACATTTCAGGTGACCAAATAGAGTCACGTGTGTTGGCAAGGAGGAGCAGGGTCAGCCCCAGAAGTAGGCAGGGCCGGAAATGGTTGGTGGCCAGGCTTACCTAATTAGCCACCTACAAATGCTAGTGTCCTAAGGAGGTTATGTGGGACAAGTAAAGAAAGCTTGTGTTGCTGCAACTGTATTTTCAGCTCACTATGACGGTCTGGAGATATCAGAGGATCTCCCAAACATCTCATGCGCCCTACTGTCTGCAAAAATGGGACAATAGGTCAGCTACCTGGGACAGCGGCACAGTGCTCAGAAATTTAGACAGTGTCAGTGTCTAGACTAATGTCAGTACGCCCACTGCTCTGCCCAACCCAAACAATATTTACAGTTTCCAGGCATAAGATTGTGTTTGTCCCCGCCACATAAAGTAGACTTTTATTTATATAACTAGGCTTTTTGTGGACTCTGCAAGCCTCTGTAGCAGACAACTGCGGTAGGTTTGAAAAAGATAGAATTACATATCATGTCAAACATTGAAGAGATATTTGTCACCTCTTTGAGGTCCCAAGTCGATGACAGATTGACATTTCATTTGCAAACTCACATCTTGGTCTTCAGCTTTCATTATTTTTACTATCTATTTTCGCCAGTAATGTCACATTAAACCAATTGTCATTTAGTAACCACTATATTTTGTATTGTGGCCGCCCGCAAGAATGCTCTTAATTTGGACATTATTACATAGATATTTTCTGCCATAGCTACTTTAAGGGTTAAACAGCTAAATTAATGTGTATATCAATGTGTTCAATTTGAAGAAAAATATCAGTGCCCTTCTATGGTAATTAACCATTTAACCCTTTTAGCCTTAGGTTTTATCTCATTCTGTCTCATGAGAATCATATGCTGATGTTTGAGAATGCACAAAGTTGTTTTTTTTAAACTCTTTATTGCATAAATAATCTAAATATAACATTATTATTATTGTTATTATTATTACTGTCATTACTATTTTAAGCACCAGAAGTATTTTGTGTTCTAATCATTTAGTTTTACAGCACATATTTTTTTCCATTACTGGCTTAGCTTATGATATGGGTGTTTTATAATGCATAAACAGAATTGATTTGATAGATATATTCAGTTTTCTTTGTGATTTAAATTATACATAAATGCATTACTGTTTTTCTAAGGAACAAATACCAATAAGAACATTTGTAATACAATAAACATTATAGAGAAGTGAAACATTTTACTCTTAGCCTTAAACATTCATTATGAAAGAGCAACTACAGTTAGCTTCTTCTGCAATGTGTTGGTAAATAGGCAAAATGTCTTGAGTGACATCTTATTAAGCAATGTATTTTGTTGAGTCAACTTGGTTCTTATTGCAGAAGAATTTCTTAATTGGTACTTACCAATAAATGATATAATATTTTTTTATTTATGAATGCAAACCTAGATTAATTTGCACTCATTCTTTATGGTACCTTATAGTAGCTAGTACCTTCTACTTCTCTACTTCTCCATATTATACATGTGGACATGTTGGTATATTATACATATTGTGTATCTAAATCACTTTAAAAAATGAAAATGATGAATATTTGAGGAAAGTAAGATGTGGTTAAATAAATTATTCAATTAAATGGATAAACCTTTTGTATTTACTTGTTTAAGTTCATTAACTTAATTACTTGAGGTTATAGGAGAAAGTTTTTTTGCCAGAATCTCAAAATTATCATAGGATGGTTTAAACAAAGGGTCCTTAGATTCATATGACCAACAAAGAATTTAGTGTACAATTATGGACCATTTCACATCATTGCCTGCGATACAAAGGAGGCATCATGAATACAGTAATCTTGGGCACCGCATGGTTTCATTATGTAGTAATGTCTGAAATGTCAGCTGCTGGTGGAGCAGCTTGTGTGTGTTTGTATAGTTCTGAAAGCTCATGGTATACATTTGACATGTATCTACTGAGGGTGCATAATGATTTATTAGAGTTTTAATCCCTAAACATGTTTTACATAGACCTTGGTAATTTGAGTCGAGTATCCATTTGTGTCCAATAGGATTCTAGCTTTGCAGCTCTTTGTAGTGTCAACGTGATTGAGAACCTCCAAGATCTTCCTTACTTTAGCAGAGTTCTCCATAAAATTAGTTGAACTCCTTATGAATTGTTGAGTTTCGTTGCTAAATCCAAATCCATCTATGGTTGCTTAGTACCAGTAACATTTTAGTAGACAACAATCAGCAACATAGCATTAGAGGAGAGATAACTTAATAGTCATGCGGGTCCTGGGGATAAGATAGCTGCACCATGGTATACAAACAATGAGTTTTAATTACTATTGATATTGCGTTTTTTAATCCATAAACCCTATAACAGAAAAGTGACAGCTCTCTTGTAAGGATTTTGTTATATGTAATGTTAGTATAGCCTGTATTGCCATTTAATATTATTATTATTATTATCTTTTATTTATAAAGCGCCAACAATTTACGCAGCGCTTAATACAACACATATATTCAAGGGGTATGAAGAGGAGAATTGACAGACTAAGACAAACCGATACTTTAGGCGGAGAGAGCACTGCTTGCAAGTTTACAATCTCTAGTCCTTGCCAAATAAAGTTACAGGGACATATACACAAAAAGCAGAACACACGCGAAGAATATTGTAATTATTTTATTGCATGAAATGACAGAACAGGCATTTTAATGAATTGTCCTATTTTGTGATTAGAGCGCCTTGTAGATAATGGTAGGGATAATTGGTGTAATATTTAACCAGCACAGAAGTTTCCTGCCATACCTCACATCTTAATGACAGTTATACCTTAATTTAAAGAATGCTGCTGTCCCATCTGGGTAATAATTAGATATGACGTCAAGGAACATATAGTAAATTCCTTGCGATAATCATAATATATTCATTATGGCCATTCATCAGTTATTTTTTTTTTTATTTTTTTTACAATGTGTTTAAACCTGTAGGTTAAGTCAAGGTCAGACATTTTGGAAAAGATATGATTAACCCCTGCTGTATAGGCACCTCAATACTAAAGGGATAAAAGAGTTACAAAAACCTTAATCTGCCATATGGGATTAAAAATCTCTCTCCCACAATAGCCGAAGCCTGCCAGGTCCTTGTCCTTGGGGGCAATGACATCTACAGACACAAATGTACTCTGACATTGCTCGCATTCAGAGAGTGGTTCTTGGTTCATTTGTTGCAAATTAGGGCTTTGCTCTGAGACCGAAATATCTTTAGAGCCTCGGGCCAATGTGCTCCAGTCTATAGGAAGTATATACAATGCAAATGGAGTATTTATATAGCATGAGAAAGTCAAAGAGCTGCAAAGATCCACACAGATATTAAGATCTTTTAATGAACTATCGCCGGGTGATGTTTTAAAAAAAAAATGAAAAAAGAGGGTGTTGGAAGAACATGCATAAAAAAAGAGCAGAGCATACTACGCAATCAGAAGTGTCTAGTGAATAGAAGTGTATGGGGCTATTATTCTAATCCTCCCCTTTTCTTTCACCTCTTCCACTTAAAAAAAAATATATACTTTTTATACTTTACTGAGACTATTTGTTGAACTTTCCTAGTTATTATGAGGGGTTTTTTTTTAACCTTTCATCTCGCTGGCCTCATTTGGTTTATAAGGTTTTTTAAAAAAAATATTTTTATAAACATCAATAGCGGATTTTTCTCCCCAACTCAGTTTCCATTTTCTCTTGATTTGCAATTTTCCCAAGTTTAAAAGGGTTACGCTCCGCTGTGAATCACTCAAATAAGAAATTCTGAAAAATCAGTACCATTTTTGAACTTAGGCACTTTGAAGAATAAACCCTTCAGCTAGGAGCAAAACAATTTGCCATTGACTCTAGCAGCCGACCATAAGCCAGGATAATACAATGCGTGGAATGTTACAGCAATCCTGTCATCTTTAGAAAGGATCATCTGATAGAAAAAGACGCCATGGTTAAGTCACAAGGTCTGACTCCCGGTGAAAGAAAAAGATAGATTTCTTTCCACGTCTTATGGGAGTTACACGGTCCTTATAAGTTATATTACTTTGATAATTGTCCTTTAATGTTCATATATCTGTGGCCTGTGGTGTGAAATATTCTGGATTCAATTTATTTTGAACGTTTATCAACAAATCCCCACTCCCTTTTGACTTACAAGCATACAAAAAAAAATAAATAAAATAAAATCTCAATCTTTTTGGTATTCCGAACAATGCTCCTCAGATGTGCCGCGAATTGTCTGGGTGGTTGATAGGTATTTGTGAAAGATGAAACATGCTGACATGGATTTATCCAGAGTAACTGCAATATTTCCAGAGTGCGTTCTCTCCGACGGAATAGAAAATAGTACAGAACGTTCAATCACAGCAGGAGAAATGAACGGAATCGTAATTGTAAAGTATACATCTAAAATGCCTTTTTATTTCATTTAACTTTGCAGAGGCAGGGCAAAAGGCAAATGTGGACGTGTGTAACGTATTGGCGTGCCTTCCTTTATTCTATGCACTACATTAGGTTACCACTTGTTCTTGTCAAACGGCTTCATTGACTCTGTGATATTTTGTCCCCACAGATTAAATAAGAAAAAAAAGATAATCTGGTGCCAAGTGTGGAGGACAAAGTGCCAGAAATGAACGCAAACGATGCAAATGCTCCGGAGGGGGGCCTCAATGTCACGCTGACCATACGGTTATTAATGCATGGGAAGGTAAGTTCTTTCCACTTCTCTGAATTTATCAAAATTTCCATGTCTTCGCTAGAGCGGAAGTAACACAACAGCGGGAAAATGCGCATGGACAATATACTTATATAACAAAATATTATAATTAATGGATAATCACCCAACGCCTTCTCCATGACCATGGATATATCTGTGCTGGATCACCAATATGTGTTACGTATACAATTGTACAAAAATACAGTATATTGATTAAAGCAGGAGTTTTAAGGTGAGTTTGCAGGTTTCTGTAGCCAAGAAAAGTACCGGCACCAGGGAAAAAAATGTCTTATGCATTATGCGTATATCGTTTCGCTTAATTGTAAGCCTAAAATAAAATTGGTCAAAATTTATAGCAAAACAACGCCCACTGCTTAAGCGAACATCATGTTGGTCAGACACCTTGTGTCCTTTTATCAATTAGTTGGCGCCCAGGTGCCCATCTACTAGAAGTTTCTTATGGCCAAAGGTTATAAGATTAGCATAAATAACTTGGAGTGATGCAGCAAATTAAAACCTGGCGATGCATCAGCAAGATTGGGGTTACTACTTGACTAAAAAGAGGAAAATAGCCTATTTTCTATTTTGTTTATTAGAAGTAAGATTTTGTACTCGGCTTATGTGATATATAATGTGCGTGGCCATAAGTTGTCCATGTCACTAGACAGATTCATTAAGAAGGACTTGCTTCAAACTGTTTCAGCCTTTACACTCTTTTCCGCGCTTTGATATAAACGAATGTTCAATATGCCCACTTACCAAACGGCATGTGCTCGGAAAACACAAGCATATCAAAGCAGATGTCCTGTCCTTGGGGCAGAACCTAAGTATTTACCATGCCACTGGTCAGCCAAAATGATCACACACAAACTAAGTCATTTTAACCAACATTAGTTAATTATAAACTGGCCGATTGTTCCGTAGAGGGCGTATCTAGTTTGGATTGTTTTTGGATCTATTAACGCTACATTCTGGACAATAATACAACGCAGAGATCATTAGATAACAAAGAAATATAGTGACAAAGGTTTGCAAGACCAATACTGAAGAACTGCGGCGAAACATCTTTTCATTACTTTTAGGGTTATTCTCCTTTCATCAATATAACATACAAAAAAAGTAGCCGAGAAGGGACCGACAATTAATAGTCTGCTGAACAGTGCATCCCGCTCAAGGTTTAATTCTCATGTACTCTCTCTCTTGTTACCTTCTGGACAAACTAGGTCCAACTCGGCAAATAAAATCCTCTGTGATAACTGCAGGCCACGCTCATTCATTTGTTGCGGATAACTTGGTATGGCACATTTTTTGCTGTGTTGTGCTCCTGATAGGAGTGCTGATTGAAATCAGATATGACTCTACTTACAACAACCCTGACAAATGGAACGATGCTTGGTCAAACTCGTTCTTTAAGTGAATAGATCACAATATTTATGCTTACTTGACATTAGGCTATACCCAACGTGACTTGCTAGTATATACCTGACATTGGTCCTGTTTACTTTATTTTGCTCTACTTTAAATATTACGTTATTGTTTACATGGTGTCCTCCACGGAGCTGGCTCATCCCACAATGTCCACACTCATGACATCACTCTCCACACATACCCTCTGCACACTCAACATTACTCACCCCTTCACCTCTCATCCATATGCGAGACCCATGTATGTATGTCGGACAAGTATGTTCTATGTCTTCAAATGACAGATTTGAAACCCTGTTAGCTTTACATTTCAGTAACTTTTCTTGCACACTATAAATGGACCATACCTGGATCCGATAGACAAATTAATTTTAAAAAATGCAGTGTTCTTCCAGGTTTCTGTGAAATTTGTTACGGACAGACTTCCCCCATAGAGCTCTCCCTGGGTAAGGGGCTAAGCTTGCAGTTATCTGTAGAAACCTTCTACTTTTTGGTGATTGCCTCAAGCTTAGCACTACGTTTGCTCCTGATGGGTTTTTTGTTATTTAGAATGACATCGGGAGTTGTAGGAAGCTTTACTTTTTCATTAAAAATATTCTTCATCTATCGCTATAAACTCAGACTTGCGGAGACACGAATTTGTTTCAGCCTCATTTTATGTGTAAAATCTTGCTTGATACGTAGTCCTAAACATGTTTAGCTCACTGATTGAACTGTCTGTCTGGAGTCTTTTGAGGATTTCTCATACCTTCTCATTATTCATAGTTTATTCAAATTCATTTTTCTAGGTTGCATCATATTTCTGAGCTGGTTTTATGTTAATCTTTGTAGAGAGAAAACATTTTCTGAAATGGAAGGAGAATCATTTGTGTATGCTTAAATATTGAAAAAACTTCATGAGAAATCAGGCATACCTCTTTGAATTTAAGTCAGTCTTGGAGGACCGTGCCATGTCCGCAGAGCCACCCTCATTTATTTCTGCCCAGATCCGCATTTACAAAGCAGAGCGATGTACACCACTGGATAAATATACCAATACCCCAAAAAACATATTAGTTCATAGAAAAGAGGGAGATCATGAGAAGAAAGAGGGGCTTGGATCAAGACGAAGGACTGTCTCTTAAGAGACATGACGGTTCCGTTGCCTTTTGGAAATCTAGATCGTACACTTTTATTTCCAAAGAGAAATAATATTGCAATCTAAAAAATACTACCAGGAAATAAACTGTTAGTTTCAAAATGAGAAGAAGAAAGCATTATTGTGTTTGTAGCTTTGTGATATATATGAATGTCTGTAAACTAATGTCGCTGTGAACGGCCATCTCGTTTTCTTGCTGACTACAGCCCCAGTAGCTTCTGGGTTGAATTCTTAAAAGCAACAAGTTCTTTCTTCTTTACTGTAGCGACATTACTAATACAATTTTAAGGATTTTTTTTTTTACTTTTGTTGATCATGTGTCTCTTCTCTGTTAAAGGAGGTGGGAAGCATCATTGGAAAGGTTGGTACATCATCTTTAATTTACGTTCAGCCATTCCCTTGTTACATTTCGTAGCCCTGCCATTCTTAAATGTCTTTATTTTGTCATTTTGTTTTCATAATAGAAAGGTGAGACGGTTAAGAAGATGCGAGAGGAGGTAAGAATATGTTTTCTCTATCCTTTCTAGTCTTGTTTGTGTATGGTTTCAAAAGATAAGGAAACAGTGCCACATTGTGGACATAAGCAGTATTACAACCTGTGTTGTTTTTGAACAGCTATTTATCTGAAATACAAATCCTTCCTCCCTTTATTAAATAAATTGAATACAAAAAGCATATTGAAAAAAGGTATTCCAGGTTATTTGTAGAAATGTTTATTTTCTGGCCAAGTCATAACGAGAAAATGCTTCCTGAAAAAGAAGTTGCCATGAATAAGCAAGTGTCTTTAAAATGCAAAGTGCAATTTACAGGTTACTATACATTTACTCAAGTTCTTAGCAGTCTAAATGAAATCATTATGAAACCTGAATAAGTGCATTAAGTGTAATGGTTTGGAAATGAACAAGGGAGTAATGGAAATTGTGCCAACACATTATAACTAAGAACAATCAGGATAAGAACATCAGTGGCTCCTAATATCAAAGAATACCCTTTTCAGTCTTCGCAGCTAAGCAATCTTTTTACTCATCTCTGCTTTGTTTCTGTCTAAGGGTCACTTAGAAATGTCCTTGTTTTTGAAACAAAATAACATTTGTGTCCATTAAAATAACATGAAATGAATGAGAAATCCAGTGTAGATGTTGTTAATGTTTTAAATGAGCATTGTAGCTGGAAACGGCTGATATTTAATGGAATATCTTCATAGACGTGCAGAGGCCCTTTATCAGTTATCATCGCTCCTGTGTTTAAATTGTAGGTTTAATTGACTGATCCAAGTTTAAAAGGCTAATTGATCATTAGAAAACCCTTTTGCAATTATGTTACACAGCTAGAAATGTCCTTGTTTCCAATGAAAACTGCTAACTGACCCCAAACTTTTGAACGGTAGTGTTTATATTTGTTTTTATTTTTTTTGTCGACATTCAAATAATGGCAGGAATATGGGGACCAATATTTGGTAAATCGTATCACTATGCCGTCTGAAATGGATTATTTTTTACAAAAATGATAATAATAAACCTTTTTTTTTAACTGTTCTTTACAGAGCGGCGCACGAATCAACATATCAGAAGGCTCCTGCCCTGAACGAATTGTAACAATAACAGGACCAACAGATGCAATATTTAAAGCATTTTCCATGATTGCACTCAAATTTGAAGAGGTAAAGATATACTCCAACTCTATCTTTATAATGTATGGACATTGTTAATACTAAACAGGTAGTGTATGGGAGGGCTGACAATTTTCATTCTGAAAGCCTAGCAAAATGGTCAGTTAATCCAGTAGCCCAATTGCCCTCAGCCTGGGGGGGCAATTGCTCCTTGAATATCAATAGTATTTCTCTCGGTAAAGTAAAGGTTACCTAGATGGGCTTATATGCTTTCTCTTTTACTAATGAAACATTTTGATCTCTACATTTAATGATGATTCTGAAACTGTGGCCTTTTTGAGCTGTGCGTAATAGATTTGACTTTTTCCCTCTTAGTACATGGGAAGATATATATTATTTTTGATAAGCTTTCTCATGTTTGTTTTAAAGTTCAATACAAATTACCTAATGTTCTGTTTAATGGAAAAAAAGGGGACTCTTCATTCACTTAAAACGCTTTTAGCTGTAACATTGCTGGAAGAGGAATAATGGGTCAATTTGCAAGCTGTTTGATCCTTTCTTTTTGCCTTCTGTAGACTTATGGGAGAAGCAATTGCTTCCAGTAATGCACATTAATGGCAAAGAAAAAAAAGGAAAAACCCTTGCAGACTGGTCCCAAAGCAGATTGAAATTGAAAGAATAATTGCACACTTTCAACTCCGTAACTGTATGATTCAATTATGTATTGATGTCAATGTTTAACATTTTACAAGGTACACATTTCATTTACCGAGGTCTGTTTTTCTGTTCTACTTTATTTTAGCGGTTATATATTATGAGCCCACCTGTATTATATAGCATTAAACATTTTCAAATTTGACAAAAAAATAGCAGACATCAACAGTATTTAATTCTGTTAGTGGACAGTATCATGTTAATTACCTACACTGGCATTGGTCATATGCATGGAGGTCTGGTGGCGAAAGGGGGCAATTGCTCCTACTGGAGCAGCAGCAGGGGAGTATTTAAAGTAGGTTGACAAGACTTATAAAGCGGAAAAACACCTGGTAGCCAGGGGAGTGCAGCAAAAAAGCTTTTATTTAAGGTTGTACACCCCTGCTGTCAAAGTGGTTTGGTCTGCTGTCTTCCTCTCTGTATAGCTGGTCTCCTCCCCTTCAGTCTTACAGCTGCTCCTTCACAGACATAGAGTCCCAGCCTGAGCAGAGACACAGTTTGCATGCTGCAGACACAAGGTAGTTTATTTCAAACATCTATTGCAGCTAGGGTTAGTTAATATTCTAGCTGTTGACATGACATTTCCCATGACTCCCAGTCTGGTATATTAACGTAACGGGGAAGTGAGACATGCTAGCTTTTATATCATTATGGATTGGTACTGCAGCTGCTGTGGAATGCACATCTCATGATTCTCAGCCATCCGTTTAGTTGGCTGAACATCATGAGTATCAAATGTTAGCCACAAAGTGTCCTAACTTTTGTTGACTGCATCTACAATAATGTTCAGCAGCCATATTGCACATACTGAACTTAATGGGGATTGTAGTTATAGACTGGGGTTGTGGTGGCCTACTCACACACTAACTGGAGCTCCTATGATATACAGTTAGGCAATGAGGAGGCAGTAAGGAGGTATTGGAGTGGCAGAGGGGAAAGTTGGGGAGAATATTTTGCCCCTCCCGGAAAAAATCCTGTAAACGTCCATAGCCATGTGTTTATACTCATAGATCATAATACAAATTGCAATTTTAGTCCTGATGCACAGGTAAGACAATTCGCCCCAACCCCTATGCTTTGAAAAATTGGGGTTTAATGTATCCTAATGCGTTGAGAAGGGCCAATCATCTGCCCCTTCACTCACCATCATCTCTGTGGCTGAATACAGGGTTTATCTAGAGGAGGACAGAGGTTGCCTTATTCATCTACCCTCTCCCCTCCACCCCCTGCCACAGGACACTTGTTGGAATGCCAGGAATAGACAACTAAGGCAGACAGATCACCAAAAGAAAAGTAGATTAAATCAGTAGAACTTGTATTTGTGTCTATATAATATCATTTTAAGTTCTGCAGCTTTTGACGCATTATCAGATATACATACTTGGGTGCCTCCCCTACCACATCCCTTGTGCAGTGGTGTAGGGCATTATAATCACGTTAAGGGGGACATAAAGTTTAAGTAGACCGGGGGGGGGTCATCAATAGGGTGATTGGTCCTTGTTTTGTAGCAGAGGGGCTACCATACCACTGGAACTGCTACCCTAGGCAAGAGTATACCGCAGACTCCAACGTTCATGAATCTGCGTAGTCCGGTCCTGCTGGGGATGGATTTAAATGCCTCCAAGTATCTTACTCTGTACCTTTATTGTAGCCTTTTCAGAGTTACCCTACTATGTAATTGGAACCGGCAGCAACATTAAACAGCATTTGACCACACTGCAAAAGACTACATATAAACAGAGATGTGATTTCAGGTTCCATCTAATCCTCTCTTAAGCAAGGAGAAATACCTACAACTATAACAGCTGTTAAAATAGTGTTCCTCCACAGTAGATGAAAAATACTCAATTAAGAGCTACAATGGAACAAAAAATAAAGCTTGTGCCAAGATTCTGTACAGTTATATGATAGTTTACATTCTCCGAGTCAGAGCGAAGGCTCGCAAATAGGTTGTATCATGCGATCTGCTCTCTGGAAAGTTTATAGAGGGACATAATCCAACAAAATTAAAAATCAATATTCTTGTTGTGAGTTCAAGCTTAGATTGGGCATCCAGTAAATCTGTAAAGGAAATCTGGTATAAAGTCCTTTCTTTGAACAATAGTAACTAAAGTTGTCCATAGCAGTGATATTATACAGTCCAATATATCAGTGACTGAAGTATTAGAGTTGTTTTTACAGCGATAAACCACGGTGCCTGCATTGTCTATTGCTGATAGATGCTGAAATTGCTATTATCTCTTTGCTATAATTAGACTCAAGAGTTGAACTTAATACTCTCTTTGGCTGCGGTGAACAACGCCTTTGTTATGTTGCTACGAGCCCTTCCAACTTGTTATGAGCACAAAATGAAATAACATGCCACACTTCAATCCATATATCAGCAGCCTATTTTATGTGTACATTCCAAGCTAGCGTAATATTAAAACAATGCTTGATGGAAAAGCTTAGACCAATTTGTAACAACTAATTTACTTTCACGTCTGAACCATCCTCCCTTACCCCCATGGTTTTGCCATTAATGGTTTGGACCACTGGTGGATTACTCATGTCTACCACGTTATTGTATAACCTCATGAAGTAGAACTCCAGTTTATTGATTGATTGATTGATTATGAACTGAAGTTACATGCATTGACTGCACTAATGAACAGCATATGCTATGCAATAATCATTATTGATGAAGGTTTATGGTTGTTTTATCTCTTGTGCGGCATTATGTATGACATCTTCTCTCATATCTGTTGTGCTAGTAACTAAAGACCATTGCTTTTAGAGGACATTCAAGGTGAAAGCACAAATAAAGTAAAAGATAAGCCACATTTTGTTACATCAGGTTGACTTTTTCCTGCACCAATAGTATGTTCAACTAATACATGCTAGTTTCATTTAATTGGTATTACTTTTTGTCATTTCAGGATATTAATGCTTCCATGACAAACAGCACAGTGACGAGCAAGCCACCGGTGACACTGAGACTAGTTGTCCCTGCAAGTCAATGTGGATCTCTTATAGGGAAAGGGGGTTCTAAAATTAAAGAGATCAGAGAGGTAATAACTGGTTATTAAAATCACTGAACCTCATAAAGCAGCAATCACTTTGAATATTTTTTTGTATTATTATATATATTGTTAACAATGTGGACAGCGCTGTTTATTGGGACACATATGGTGATAATGATACTTTACCATCCAATGTTCCCCTCAGAAGAACAGCTTAGCTCTATATGTGCAGTGATTATATTGTTCTTAATGGGATGAGACCTGTGTTGGTGATGGCTAGCCACACTTAGAAGCGGGACTGGCTTTCAAGTGGCAGGAAAGAGATGGAGTGTAAAGCACAGCTGGGGAGCAAGATGGGCCAAGCCAAAAATCAAACCTCAGAGGCATGTTACATGTGGTTCCCCGGGAAGACTGGAGGGTTCTTTGGTATGACTGTTGTCTTACGGAGAGGGCTGAAGAATGAGAGAAGATAGATGGGAAAAAACAGGTCTGCACAGTAGCATATGAGTATTGTATGACATTATCAGGCAATAGAAGTCTCTGACCGCTGTCATTAGATGGACAACATTTTGGATTCATCAATTAAAGGAAATCTATTCATCTTGGCATCATAACATTACAGGTTCTGGAACCTAGAGCCATGTTTTAGGAAAAAATTACAGAGAAATGTGGAATTTTTTTAATGTACCTTGAAGCTTACTGTAAAGGCCAACCTTACACTTTAAAAGACCAAATGATTGCACGGCACTAACGTCACTACTTATTGAGTACCAAGATGCCACTGAAGGGATAAACAATAGCACAAGTCTCTCTACCCTTTTAAGAAAGCAGTCAAAAGGCATTGAACATACATTACTGACTGAACATTTGTAGCCCTCATGAGAAGGAAAGAGATGTTTCCAAAAATACCTCTTTACCCTGTGGCTTGCAAAGTGCTTTTTAAGACTGGTGTAGCCCTTAGGGAACTCTGCTATTATTTAAGATGAGTTTCCCATCTAAAAGTTAAAAGTTTTTTTTGACTTTGGGTTTCCTCAGCCATTTTTAAGATATTTGAAACATGTTATTATTTCTGTGCATGTGTTATATAGTTAGAAAACAAGTTGATTGAATGGAATTAGGATAATTAGTGTGTTTAGTTGTGGGGCATAAGGGACAGAGACCCTAGGGTAACTTCAAGTTGGATTGGACACTGAAAGCTACGAAGTATATTTAGAGGCCATAGAAGTCTCTGACTAAAGTCATGCGATGGACAACATGTCCATTATCTGTTTTGAATTAGTTAAAGGAGATCTACTCATCTATAATAACACTGCAGGTCCTAGAACATATAGCCATAAGAAAAAAAAAACTGCTGCCTATGACAATTTAACATACACATCTATTAATTAATCATTTCACCACAGCTTTATTAATCAGTCTTGTTACATGCATTCATGGCTCACTGATCTAGGTGTATTTATATTGTAAATTCTATGTCAAGGAGTCCCCTTAATAATCACTTTAACCCTCCTAAGAGACTGAATCAGCTGATTAAATTTCATGGTTGTGTTACTCATGGTAGTGTACTCTTTGCACAGTGGTCATCTGTTACTTATCATGTGACTTAATGACCTAGTAGTGGCATAGAAACTAAAATATCTTTGTGTGCGGATCATCCCAAATTGCATAGTTGGAAACTTGCATAATTATTTTATTAAATAGAACAAGTGAGACTATATATATATATATATATATATATATATATATATATATATACACTCAATGGCCACTTTATTAGGTACACCGGTTCAATTGGAAATAGTGTGCCAATCACATGGCAGCAACTCAATGCTTTTAGGCATGTAGACGTAGTGAATACAACTTGCCGAAGTTAAAAACGAGCATAAGAAAGGGAACAGGAAACTGAGGCTACAATGTCACAGGCTCGTCAAAATTGGACAATGGAATACTGGAAGAACGTTGCCTGGTCTGATTAATCTCGATTCCAGCTGCGACATTCAGATGGCAGGGTCAGTGGTGTAAACAACATGAAAGCATGGGTCCATCCTTAAATGGTTCAGGCTGGTGGTGTGGGGGTATTTTCTTGGCACACGTTGGGCCCCTTAGTACCAATTGAGCATCATTTAAACATGACAGCTTTCCTGAGTATTGTTGCTGACCATGTCCATCCGTTTATGACCACAGTGTACCCATCTTCTGATGGCTACTTCCAGCAGGATAATGCACCGTGTCACAAATGATGCCATCATGTGCATATGGACCAAAATCTCTGAGGAATGTTTCCAGCACTTTGTAGAAAGAATGAAGGCAGTTCTGAAGGCAAAAGGGGGTCCAACCCACTACTAGCAAGGTGTACCTAATAAAGTGGCCAGTGAGTGTATATAAATGCAGATGAATGTACCAGGGTTTAGTACTAAAGTCATGATGTATGGTGTGTAAAGTGTGTGACAATTCGTGATGTATGTACTATATATAAGCAGTGCCTAGGTAATCTGTAAGTGGACAAGAAGGCCCACCCCATTGACAGAGAACACATCAGTACCTCTCACCTCAATGAATAGTGGTTACAGTTGAACTAACCTGGAAAGTTTGGATGATTTTAAGAGTGGATTGGACCAAATTTTGGTAAGCAGTAGCAGCTTGATATTTTAGTGTGGAGACATACATTTGTATATTGTAAAACTCCACTAAGTAACTCTTTTGTTCTTGAGCCCCCACCCTGATGGGTCTGGAGGGCCAGTGATGTACCAGGTTGACAAGAAAATACTTCAAGTCTTACCCTACATCATAAAAATAAATGCTATGTTCAACAATAAAAGGACAGGCTTTTAAATAAAATGCACCCACTGGACAGTTTTTCTTAAATATATTTTGACAAATGAAGAGTCATCAAGCTGAAAACCGGCTAAATAAAAAGTTAAAGAAAAACATTTGATCTAAAAACTTAATTAATATGGTCAATTCTCCAACTACCACCCCATTTATGGCAATAGTAGGTTAGTGTATATAGACAGAATGCAAATCAAAAACATTGTACTTTTTCAATTGATTGAGTTTGTCTCGGCAAACAGCAGTCAGGCATTTAGTGTACCTACTAATGAAAAACACCCAGATATATATTTTGTTTAATGATAGTTTATTTAATGAGCCTTTAAGTTGTGTGGGCATAATTTGTTTTTACTGTGCAGCAAACTAAAAGATTTTAAGACACTGGAGGAAGCTGTGAACCAGGTGAACTTATCATTTTCAGTAAAATACATCTGCAGCGAGCCAAAACGTATTGTTTAATTAAAAGCCTATAACTAAGTCATGATACAGTTCGGTGAGCCAGAGCCCAAATTAGTGATGTTCCCAGAAAAAAATTAAGACAATAAAATGACAAGCATTTCTTGTCACATCCTATAAAATTAATAACAAGCCAAGTACAAGGATTAATGGTGCGTGAAGAATTAATATTGCTACTAGGCATAAACCAGCAGGGTTATTTATTTTCATGTCTGGGTCTTACATATTATTTCTAAATTATGAATGTATTAGATTATTACAAATTGCCAGTGCCTTAGCAGTTGTCTTCTTCTGATCCCTGGAACTTTCATGGCAACTGATATCTTATTAACACAGGGACATTTTAGCTTAGGAGGTAATATTATTATTGGAGATCAAGTCAGGGAGAGATGATTTGAACTTGGCTGTACCCATTGACAGTGATCATTTTTAGTTTATACTAATAAGATTTATTTTTGTGTTTTCTTAAGTCCACAGGAGCCCAGGTTCAAGTAGCAGGAGATATGCTGCCCAATTCAACAGAGCGGGCTGTAACAATATCAGGGACTCCTGATGCCATCATTCAGTGCGTGAAACAGATTTGTGTAGTTATGCTAGAGGTGAGACAATCATTCTCTGCACAAATGTACATTTGTCCATTCAGGTTTCAAAGTGGAGGGTTAATCACACCTATAAGAATTCCAAACCATGAAAACAAAGCCTGATGAAGGCATTTCACCTAATAAGAGATCATAATGAGTCCTAGTCAAGATGGCCACGCCAACTACTGACATTGAATGTCTTATGGATAGGAGGATAACCATAATGCTACTCATGACAACCCAAAAAAAGAGTGTTTGTTGGCAGACAATGCCTGTTGGGGACTGTTTACTCTGAAGGCATAGAACAGGGGTGTCCAACGTGCGGCCCTCCAGCTGCTGCAGGACTACATCTCCCATAATGCTCTTTCAGCTAAGGGGCCATCTGAGGAGTATGGGAGATGTAGTCCTTCAGCAACTGGAAGGCCGCATGTTGGACACCCCTGGCATAAAGGTGACTTTGATCTCTCAGCTTCAAAAATATACCCATAAACCAAGAGAGGAGACTATTTTAAAGAGACAGAACTACTTTAAAAATACGACTTCATAAAATTGTTTATATACTTGAAATTATATTGCGTCCCTACTATAATATTATTTTTAAATTAAAAAAAATCCTGTAGACTTGCATGCGTTATTACATTATCATTATTATTGACCTTCTAATGTATGACCCTTTATAATTGGTGAAGATATGTAATTAGTATAATTATAATTTATTACAAAAATAAGAAACTGACAGGAAAAAAATATATGAATGTACTTTAGGACCTTTTTTCAAATGTATTTCTGAAAAAAATTGTCCAGCTTCAATATTGTCTTTTAAAGCAGTTTATATGGGTTGGCCATTAAAAAAAGATCACATGGGAAGGTGAAATATCATATGTTTTAACAAACCTCTAATGTATTGTGTTAACTGATAAGGAATGCTTAAACTTATACATTTTTAAGTGCATCTGATTTTGTTGTTTGCAGTCACCGCCAAAAGGTGCAACCATTCCTTATCGGCCAAAGCCTGCCTCTGGACCTCTTATTTTTGCTGGAGGCCAGGTAAGAGCGGACACCATTTTGGCCTCAGCTGGAAATCACACCGTCCTGGCCCAACCTCAACCAGCACCTGTTAGTTTACTTTCTTTATCCTGGTATAGTATAAAAATATATGTGGTTTTGTAGACATCACCTGGTAACAATATATAGTAGATACAATCCTACCTCCCATCTACTGTATTGCATGTAGCAAGGATCACCACCGTACCAACTCATCTGTGTCATCCCTCCTTTTCTATATCATATGTCTAAGAAACACAGACAAGTGATTAAATAATACACTCCACTGTTACCTTGTAATTGTGTCTTTGTTTAGCGTATGAATGCATAGATGGATTTATTAAAATCCCATCTATACATTTGGTTGTGTTTCCCAGTCCTCCAGCTGATTTTCCTTGTAGTGCACAAGCGCAAGGCATTCATCTACATCCAACCCTGGCTTGCGCAAGATTTCCATAGCGCGCATGCTAATTTTGCGCTGCCATATTGATTTCGGTGGGAATGTATTCCTGCTAGTTTCTCATAACCATCCCTCATTAACAATTTGCATGTGGAGTCTCATGGAGATACAATAAATAAAAATTATGCACTTCTCCTATCATATTCTGAGTTCTCTTCTTTTACTTTATTCATTATGTCATGAATAATTAAGAGAAAGTCCTGTTGCGCTAGTGTATTTGTTCGGTGTTAGTCTGTACTATGGTACATAACCCTAAATCAGTTTGATGTTATTATTTGTGTTCAGTGAAGTTTTGGAAGTAAGCACGGGCTTAGCTCGAGCCTTCTAGCAAATATCTTGCGGAAAAATATCATCAATCAGTATCCTTCACCAAATATATTTTCTGTTGCAGTTTATTCACCATCATTGTCAGACATAGCAAAACTCTAGTGTAACTTTTATTTTATTTACTTGTTGTTTTCCAGGCATTTGCAATTCAAGGGCAGTATGCTATTCCACATCCAGACGTGAGTCCAGCGTATGCTAATTATATCCAACCTAAACCTAGTATTTGTACTGGGCAGTACGTACTTTCTACAACAACTCCCTTTGGTGATCCGCGTAGAATGTATTAAACATTCTAGGTTCTAGAACATTCTAGCTAGAAAGTACAACGTCTCAGATACAAATATACAATGTAATACCTGTCTTTTACTTAGATTACCTATTAATTTTGCATGCATTTTTTCAGTTTCCTTAGTATATATTTGTATGATAACATTAACAGTAGCCATTACATGAAATAACAGATAAATATGCATTTTTTTTTTCTAATTGTTTTATTGTCTGTATGATAGCTTACAAAAGAATGAAGAATCCTCGTTTTTCTGTTAATTTGAATAATCCGGTTTTATTGTTTTGTTTTTGAACGATAGATGGTTTTCTGTACTCTGAAATAATTACATTTGATTGGTTAGTTCTAATTTCCCATCCTGCCCTGCAGTTGACCAAGCTTCACCAGTTGGCTATGCAGCATACCCCTTTTACTCCCCTTGGGCAGACCACCCCTGGTTTCCCTGGTACGTACCCATGACCCCCTGAGAATGCCCTTCTTCTTAACACCTTTGTTTTCCCATGGTCATTACCTAATTTCTTTTACTAAATGCCTTCAATGACCAAAATTTCCTTTTTTCGTTCTTACATGATGCACCTTGTTTCTGTTTTTTTTGTGCCTTGTTTACCATTTGATCTCTCTGTCTAATCCGCCTCGCTTTAATTTGTACCATTAGCATACACTAGATATATTTTTACTTACACTGTTCCTTCCAATACCGGAACTAATATAACTAAAGCATGTACCAGTGTATACTAATGAACATTTCAGTTCATTTAGACAGGCAGTTAGAATTTATACAGAGCTGGGTCTTTCGTTATTCCCACAGCAACCGATGATGTAGAAAAGAATTGTTTTCCCACAACAGTAAAAGTTGTATTTCCTAAAAAATTAGCAGTACTTTTTCACAATTTATCCATCCTACTATTACATGTAATTGAACTTATTGGGAAATGATCAGAACAAAAACCTATATAGATATTTGGAATAACTTTCTTGCCATTATTTAATGTTACATCTTGTAAACATTAGGTACATGCTTTAGGCTTTGATCTTTTTTTTTTTTCTATCACATACCGCACTATTCCTGCATATGAAATAAGAAATGCTATGGAATCGACATAGCAACGTAATTGGGCTAACGTACAAAACACATAATGTGATAAAATATTGGTCATTTTTAACCAAAACATGTTTCTGTTTTCAATTCCTTTTTTTTTTTTTTAAACAAGTACCTGATGGTTTTGAAAATAAAAAACGTAAAATCTAAGTTTTATTTTAGTATTGGATAGTGCGAAATTAGCTCAATAATATGTGATAAAAAAAGGAAAACTCCTCTGCCTTGTGTTTGCTTGCCCTTTAGCTTTCAATGTCCTCCCCTTTTGCTTTTCCGAAATCAATATGTAGCATGCCTGTCCAAATGTTGCAATCCGACTGCTTGTCTCCTTTTTGTCCTTCTTTCCTCCCATAGACAAAACAAATGTATGCAACTTACAGTATTATCTATATCCTCCTTTACAAAAAGCCCTCCTTCCCAAAATCTCTGAAACTTTACTAATCTTTTTTTTTCTAACTACACTAGTGTTCCTTGTTTATCCTGCCCTAACCCTTCACTTTTTAAAAAAACACAATTTTTGTTACCCCAAATGTTCATTTTTAAGTTATTACTCAGTAGACTTTTTTCTTTACTTTTTTTGTATGTTGACAGGGAGGGCAGACAGCTTGTATATTTTATATGAAATCAACTTTGTCTGTTTAGCTCATTGGTTTCTGGTGCTTCATAGTAAGTTAATCTAGAAACCTATATATTTAAAGGAAAAGGCACTAATAAAAAAGACACAAAAAATAAGTCTATGTAAACCATGTGACCACTTTAACACCCTCTGTTGCATTGCTGTAAGTTCTGTACCTTTCTTTGCTGCAGTTTCTGACCTTTCATTTATTTTATTTTCATTTGTGATAAAGTAAATATTTATTTCTTTAGCTCTCATTTATCAAATTCTGACCATAATTTTTCTCTCCCTCTTCTTTCTTTCCTACTTTTAGGATTGGATGCCACATCACCGACCAGTTCCCATGAACTTACTATTCCAAATGATGTAAGTGAAATTACTTTTTCCAGTGGCATTAATAGAGAACCAATAACTTTGTATAGTCATCAAATCTAGTACCCAGATGGTTGGTCATATTTCTCTATGCTTGTTAGAGAAGCAACTTTGACACTTTGTCAACAGATTGTGTAGTAGCCATGCTGAGCATAAGGGAGAAAACTGATAACGCTGCAGAATTAATAAAATCCTGGGTTTGGGTTCTAAAATGTTTTTCCCCTGACTAGTGCCATTAGAAAGGAAAGATCTCCATTAGTATATCAAACCGATCACCACAAGGGGTGACCAATCCAAAAATAGGAGGTGAGAGTCCTCTACACAACCAGAGAATATCCCCAGGCAATTCTTGAAGCCTTCGTGCTCCTCATATTGGGTTCCAGTTGTCTGAACTACATTTTTTAGAGTCTTGCAGTGGTTGACTGGCCTGATCTGGGCTCTTTTGTAGTCTATGCTTAAATGTAAAAATGGAAGCACAAAATCCAAAAACCTACAAATTCATAATTTCAATAAACATTACATTTTAGTGCTGTATTTTGACCAAAACACATAAGCTCACCTGCCACATTAAGGTACCCCCTGAAAAGTGATTCCTAAACATGGTGTCATTAAACAAGACAAAACCAAGTATCTGTGATAAGAAAGGCTTTAAATATCATGCTCATTAACTCTTAATAATAATAAAAGAAACCAGTATAACAATATGTATGTATATATATATATATATATATATATATGTATATATATATATGTTGGTCCACCTAGCTAAGGGTTAACGCAACTGACAAGACTCATCAACATGCAACATACATATGCATTAATATACACTTGCTTGCAAGTACATGTAAATAAATGCAACTGTTAATCGTGTTAGTTGCAGACGAGGGCACGTGAGTTACATGGCAACTCACTTGTGCTCATAGGCAACTTGCTAAATATCTGTCTTTTTTTTTTTTTTTTTTTTAAAAAGAGGATTAATATTAGCATAAATAAATGATAAATGTAATAAATATATTTTTATTACATTCCTGTTAACCAAGGAGGGACAACAAGTGCAGCTGGGTATGGCCTACTAAAATGATTCCTTCTTCCCCATCGTGTGCTTAGTGGCATTGGGGTTAAAGGTTAAACTATGACAAGTAACCAAGGTCTGGAGCACATCCCTCATGCACATTGAGGTAAGGGGTTAAAATTGAAATGCCTTTTTCGGGGTCAGAGAAAACTTTGTCATGCTTCATTGTTAGCCCCTCATTTAAGCTATGGAAATATAAAACCAGCTTGTGTACAAAGTGCTAAGTAGTCTGGGCTGAAACCAACAGGGTCCGTAAATACTTTTAGTTAGCAATGATCCTTTTTTTATAATTGGGCATGCCTTGTTACTTTGGACACACTGTGACATTGCAGTTGGTTTGGAATAGACTAGAATAATTGTGGAGCCGGTAGTTCTGTTATGGGAAGCACCGCTGTCCTAGATTTGACTGACCTGCCCTGCGATTCTCACACTTGGCTATCTTTCCTTTTTTTACGTTATTTAAAGCTTTCGTATGCGTGAAGTACTTATCTTAACACATTGTCTCCCTACAGCTAATAGGTTGCATTATCGGCAGACAAGGCAGTAAGATAAATGAAATCAGACAGATGTCAGGAGCACAGATCAAGATTGCAAATGCTTCAGAAGGCAATGGGGAAAGACAAGTTACAATCACAGGATCCCCTGCAAACATCAGCTTAGCTCAGTACCTCATTAATGCCAGGTAAGTTAAACCAATCTGCTTTACCAGTAGACAATACTGGGGTATCCTCCAACCAATAAATATAATGTAGTAATATAAAAACACTGAAGTAAATGTCTTCTGTGGCCTCGGAAAGGCCCTAATCGGCAAATAACCATTATGTCATCTATTTAAAATATGATATGTCATAAAGCCAGGTAGCCAAAGCGATAATGATTGTGTGGCATCTTTATCCACAATAGTTCTACACCTATTCTAGTTTAAGTAGTATGATAAACAATTTAAATGACACATACAGTATAGCCACATTAAATAATATAGCCGGGAGATATGGCAGCATCCATCATTCAGGTTATTATTTGGCTTCGACTAAGGTCTTACTAAAACCATTTTCTGTCTTGTAAGCCAATAATATATTTACCGATCTGGGCTGCTCGCTAATGAGATATGTATTTGTATCCTATAATTCAATGATAGCAAAGCAGATTGCAAGACAGATTTAATTTGCAAGCTGGAAATTACATTCCAGACTTGTTAATAAATATATCTGCTCATGACACAGAGGCATTGGATTTAGCAGCGCCATTAATGGTGCGGATATAGGGAATGTAGGGTAGTAATAATAAGATGTTTGCTTGTCACCCATCATCAATCTTACCGTTAAGGAAATGAGTGTGGCAGTTGTCTGGTTTATAGAAATCAGTGGTCTTCCTCCACTTCTTGCATGGAAATAATGAATCTTCCAAAATAATGAGGATACGATAAATAGAATTCAGCTTTCTATACCTCAATAATTAAATCAAGGGTAGGGCTTTTTATTAAAACTATTACCAAGTTTTATGTTGTAATCATGTTGTTGGCTATTAAGAGCCACCGTTAATGATAAGTTGCAATGATTGCTTTCATATAAGCCGACAAAGCCGACTAACAAATGAAACTAGATGAATTAATGGTAGCCGGTAATATGCTACATTTTGTACTATGAAAAAAGAATCGAGCAAATATGTTCAATACACAAGTCTTGCTTGTTCTTTTTCAATCCAACCGATCATACTTGAAAATCATTTAGATTTGTTTACAGCAGCAGAGTAATATCTATTAAGTATGATCTATGTATACGTTGCGATCATCTCCCCATTAAAGTGACCAAAACACTCAATGGTGTGTATGATGCTAGCCATATATTGTTTAAATTAACACATCACAATTAACGTGTTTTCAGCCTCCACTCAATGTTTTGCAAAAGAATTCTGTGGGCACAGTGAGCATTCATCCAAATATCCTCCCGTTTACTGTTTCAGTGCCAAGTATAAAAAAGTACAATAATGCTCTTAAATAAACAGGCAATAAAGAATGGGAAGAGCCATTGGATGCTGGGATACATTAGCTTCTCAGCAGAAGATACAGAAAAGGTTAAACCCTTGTTCCATAACCAAAGATACTTTTTATAGTTTCATTACCTTCAAGATTATATTTGATTAACAGTTCAGTAGAATGTAAGAGTATTGGTCTTTGAATGTAAGGGTTCCTGTGGATACGATACAGAATGTATGGATATGCTGTAACTTCTGACTGATATTGTAGCCTTTTTTAATGTTAATTATAACTAGTCAGTGTATGCATTACATTTCTTTGCTGTATGGTGCTGTTCGTTTGTTTATAAGAGTTAACAACACTAGTCACATTAATGAAGTTGGATAATATGAGACAAGAAACCTTAAGAGTGTTTCTTCCTTTTAGGTGATGCCAATAAGTTTTAGATTTAATGATCACAGTCTGCTACACTGATACCTATAAAGAAGCAGGCTGATCATGGTTCTGCTAAAGATGTCCCTAATTTAGAAATAGGGGAACAAGCATTAAAAAGGGAGTACATTTTCTTGAGACCTTTTATACATAATAAGTTTAATCTGATAATATGGTGCCAAATCATAAGCTTCCTGGCAGGGTACTTTAAATAAGGGAGAGATTGGTTAACTTACTTCGGGATTGTTGGTCATCTGGTTACACCCAGTTGATCACCTTTGTTGTTTTCCGTGGGGACTGAGTCTACAACTTGCAAATCTGTGAGTTATGTGACAATTAAAAAGCAGACCTCAAAACTACCCAGATTTCATAAAAAATAGTAATTAATGAAAGCTCCCCTCTTACAAAAATTGCTTGCATTCTATTCTGTTGTCTGTTAGGCATTGTTGAAATTGTATCTACCTACTCAATATCTCTTGGCTGCAAATTATCATTGTGGCATTTGTTTTTTACTTGTTCCACCTTGTGTAAAAGGTCTCCTGAAGACAATTAATAAAACATCCTTACATAGTCCAAAATACTTTAGTACCTAAAAAAATACAATTACTATGCAAGCCTTTCTTCGTAGTGTTCCAATTCTTACTGTGTTCTGTACCTTCGATACATACCTACAAATTCATACACTATTGACTAGTGAGAAATATTGAGTTGTCATGTGCCCTGTGAGACCTTTTGAGACTGTAGTTTGGTATGAAATAAAAATGATTATAAGCTGCATTGTATTATAATACCCTGGGTATAAACAATGTAGACAATTTGGATACCAAAATATGATTTAGTGCAGTGGTGTTGAACACTGACTAATATCCCAGTTTAAATACAGCTATCTAAATTAAAAAAGAATTTAATTTTCTGGGCAAAATACACAGTAATCCAGGCTCATTTGAGGCCCTTGAAAAAATTCTGATTTACAGTAAGTTTGTTAAGTTTCTAAATCTAGGTTTTACATTATTTATGGGTTTTATTGTGGGAAAGGGTGCTTATATTCAAGAAAATACAGCTATATCACATTTCTTACATAAATAGACACTAAGATATATAAAATATATTTTACGTAAAACATTCCATTATATTAAAAGCTTAAAAACGGTATCAATCCAACTCTTTTCTTCGTTAAGTTATCTTTGTAGGATAACAACTTTTGAAACATTTTCATAACTTTTTTCAACTAACAGAAATCAGATGAACCCAACCTCTTCAATAAAGTGTGCGCCCCCCACTTAGGAGTGAGCATGGCATGGTAGAAACCTCAGCCCTGCAGAGGCCCTCCTCCTCTGTAGCCTGATGATTCTTGCCACTAATTGGCTGATTGAGGCAGCCAGTCAGTAGCAAGCACACATCCTCATTGAAATCCTAGCTGCCTGCACACTTCTCCAAGCCAGTGCTGGAGCTGACTAGAGGGGAGTTTATCATGACAACTAGGGGGGGGGTACAGGGAATTTTAAATATTTCATAGTTCTTATACAGTATCTTATGCAAGTTGTGGTTTCACAGCAGCTTAGCACATTGAAATGGCCTTAATATACCCAATATTATACTTTGTAGCACATTATTGCTGAAAAGAATAATCTGAAATGGTCCATCAAAGCTAGTTAGGAAAATTAGGTACTAGAACTACTTTTGAGACAGTATTCCATGGCTAACTCAGTCTCAGTTTCAGTGTAAAGCCAAGGCCGTGTCAGTAAGTAAGTGCTGTGCTTGGGCACAAATCAGACTGCATGCAATACAGGGTTGATATATAAATAAAATAATATGCAGAACAAGACCATGGGTTAACCAATGGACCGCAAGAGATTATTTCATTAATTTGTTGTCAGCAATCAAAAGAAGAAAGTGATTCTTAAATCATATAACAATCTTATTTATTATCCCCTAGCTCAGAAGGTAAATCTAAAAATTAAATGGATATATTAAAAGTGTCATCGATAAATTGCTTGATTATCTGTCAATTATGGTGTAATTAAAAACTTCCATAATAGTAATGAACGTTTTATCCAGGTATGGAAATTTGAGGCTGGAACAATATATATACGGTGTGTCTAATGAGCTAATTTTGGACTTTAATATAAAAATGTTTGCTTAAATTGTTTACAGTGTGTGATTTTATAAATGTTTTCAGGTTTCAGTATGTGAAATACATTGTAGCCTTTATTAAATTACCAATATGTCTCATATATTATACAATGGGTTGTATTCAGGATTATAGTTATTATAACAAAACATCTGTTAGGAAAAAAGTGGGACAGTATGAAAGACTTATGTTAAAAATTCAAAACTTAAAGGCAAACATACCAGTGCTTAGGAAAACTCAACGGAAATATGTTTTCATTCTTTTAAGTTTTGCTTTGTCATCTTATATCATTCTCTGCATTTCTTAGATTTATTTCTTTCATTGACATTAAAAGCACCTATTATGTTAAGACTTTGATCGTCAGGGGAGTACGCATCAGAAAGTGGTGCTCACTCCTTAGGCGGTCAATGGATTATTCATTATAGTCTTAGTAATGTTATCCTCATCAAATCATGAAATACCCTTTTGTTATTTCTCTTCTTTAACACATAACATGTTCCTCCTCTGACCCTCATTTTCCCCTTTTTTTTCTCTCTTTCTCTCCCTACCTTCCATATGTCTCTTCCTTTTGTTGATCCATCTAACCCAACCCTATTATGTTTGCTTTCCGTCTTCCATTCCTTCTCTTCCCAAATTGATCCTTGCTTGACCATCCCAACCTATTTGTTCCTGTTCCTCTCTTCGTTTGCAGCTTAGAGATGGCTAAACTGAGCACCCAGACTGCTTCCGTCACGACCCCTGTTGACCTGAACATGAACCTCTCTCAGTCTACCACCCCTTCCTCCACCCCCACCTCTATGGCTGTGTTGGCGGCAGCTGCTGCTGCCTCCGCGGTTAACGTCAATTCCCCTCCCCACCTACAAACTTTACCGACCACCCACTATGCTGTTCCTGTCTCCAGTCTGCTTGGCATGAAAACTGTCCCACTCCTGGCACTAAATGCAGCGGCCACTGCGGGGGCCACTGGGAATTTACCTGCTTATACTGCCAAAATTTCATCGACGAGTGGGGTTAAGAAATCTGACCGACAGAAGTTTGCTCCATATTGAATGGATGAAAACAAAGCTCTACCAAGATTCTGTGGTAGATAAACCCAATGGAAACAATATGGCATTTACACTTCTTTTCTGTTTCATTTCTTTTTGTTGAATTGCAAATGTTTATTGTTGCCGATTCAATTTTTTGTCCTCCTTTCCATGACTATTATCCCAAAATGCCAACTAGTTCCAACAGCTTATGTTTTTATCAGTTCTATTTATTTTGATATTTTAAAAATGTATTTATTTTGGTTGGGTCAGACAATGGGAAAGTTGAGTAGGGGAAGTAGTAAGTTTAGTTAAACTGGCATGTTTGCCTTATACAAGTTAAGAATTTGAAACTTTTCAATAAAAAAAGTAATAATGGTGTAACAAAATATCTGAAATGTATTACTACAACTTTAAGAATAATAGAATATAATCCTACAAATTATAGAGCGGCTAAAGTATGATATTAAAGTCAGTACGTAGTGATCTGCCTTAAAGAGTTAGATGAAGAACGTGAAACTATGAGCCCTAACCCAATTTCAAAAATCTCCATGCTTGAGAAAAGGTGAGTCACCTTATGCCTCACTATGGGATATATTTCTAACTCATTTTGCTTACGTGCTTTGAGAAACAAATGCACAGATTAGATGACATAGGGGATTTTGTATCAAGTCATTTATCAGAATATTCCCATAATAATGCATTATTCCAGTCCTTTATTCCAGTTATAACTAACATATTTGATGTGATACTTTGCAAATTATTCTAGCAATTAAAATTGTTCACAAATGTATCAATGTTTACATACATGGACAAGAAGCTAAGATTTTGCAACTTGTAACCAACATGTTTATAGTCATGTATTCATATATTCATGTATGTAATAGGTTACATATTATTCAAGGCGCTTGAAGGAGACGAAACGCTAAATTAAATACGCCGTTCATATATTGTTCCTGGAGAAAAAAAAAAAACTAACGTAGTCTTTTACGTAAGAGAAAGCAAGAGTGTTGCTTGCATAGTTACAACGCAAAAACTGAATGATCCAAAGTACACTGCTATGATTCACTAAGAAAATACAACTGTAGAAACTACGAAAGATGTAATTATTTAGGCATTAAAAAATAAAATGTAAACATTATTTAAGCTGTATTAAAACTGAGCTTACCCACAAATATCTGTGTGGACTTAAATGCTAATGTTGGACTGGTCTCTAGTAGTCATTTTTGCAAGGTATTCCAAAAGGGGTTCACAGATACTCCTGGAGGCTAATATACTATATTACAATGTATATCTATAACATGTATATCTGTATCTACGACAGATGGTATTTGCATGTGTTTAATCCTCTGAAAACCATTCTGATATGTATATACACTTTATAGAAAGCATGTATAAGTTTACGAAAAAGAAAAGAGACGATACTGCTGTATTTAAAGAATGTTAATCACTAAATAATATTGCATACATTTGCTATGAAGAGAAATATACATATAAACTGCTGCACTAATATGTTGCATACTTTAAAGCCAGTATAGGAAATATCAAGGGAAAAGTTTTGTATTTTACATTCAGGGAAGCCCGGAATACTTATATTAATAATATCACAAATATTTTCTTACAAATATATCAAAAAGTAACTCCGCAAACAGCCGAGATAAGCTTAGGGCAAAACAGTATAAATATTTATTATATTGTAAATATTTATATTTATCACACTGTAATTTTGTAAAGGTTGAAAAGTATTCTAGTCGTTATAGCAACAGATGGAATGTTCCAGTTAATGGGACCATGCCATTGGTTTCCATGGTGATACTATCACTTTACATACTTTGCACCACATTTGGTTTTATGCATAACCCACCTTGACATACCCAATATATATATATATATATATATATATATTATATATATATATAATATATATTTACACACACACACATACTTGTGTACTTATACATAAAGTAACATACCTACACACACACACACACACACACACAGTATCATACTTACACACCCACTATTCTACCATATATTGTTGTTCCACTTTTATATCATTCACTCTAGCTCAATGTTAACCTGCCTTCAGGTGCTCTGTTGTATGTCCGTCTGTGAGAATGATCCTAGTTCTGGCTTATTTCTTTATTATACTCTTACTATTTTAGCATGCTAAGGTAGGTCCATTTAGAACCCTGCGATGTTCCCTGATTTTCCCTCATAGGTACACAGATCATTGTTTCATAAGGATTAATGGACCAAAGGCCATTGATGTAAGTTGAGCAAGCAGGCAAGAGTGTTCTTCATTCTGGCACCCAACTGGTTATAGATTATTGTAACAGAATGAAGCACCTGTGCCCATGTGATCCTCATGTGCTCAGGAGATCCTGAAATCCTCCACAAGTGTAAAGAATGATGGCTCCTGTATCTTCTAAAACCAATAGACGCAAAACATATGTTTTACGTCCAGGACTGAAGACAGTTGATGTCTGGTTTATTTACCAATTTGGCTACACTTGAGTCTTCTGACAGTAGCTTTGAATAATGTGTAGTTGTTGCAAAAAAGACTCACAAAATGAATAGTTTATAATTAGGTTCTTTACAAGAATGGCAGTGTTTTTAGATAAAAATGGAGAGCAGTTTATTGAATATTGCATATAAATGTATTTATAGAAATAAATGGCTTTTCTTTGCTGCTAACACATACTCTCCCTTAATGTCAGTGTGAAAAGATTTACAGACTATGTTATGACCCCTACATAATTTCTTTCAGCGTGTAATTGTAAAGAATAGAATAAACAATATTATGTTTGAAGTATATTTTATGTATACTGTTAACGGTATATGTGTTTGCTATAGTAAGGTCATATGGATTAGAGGTGGTGATTTGTGGCGAGAGGAGGAATTTCATTGGAGTATATAAAGTATACATTATGAAGGGCAAAGGTACCGTAGGATCGCTCTAACTCTTTTCAAACAAGTATAACATCTAGTTTCAGTAGTTCCTATTCCGCTTGGGAATAGCTAGATTACCTCCATAGTTGTGCTTGTGTTCATTCTGTATCATTTCCAGTTGGCTTGGTACACCAGCAGATTTGTAATAGACCAGACAACACATTTTGACATAATTGTAAGATTTGATACCAGTTTTGTGATGTGGTTCAAGTTAATCTTGGTAATGCTATGAACAGCAGTGAGTGTAGAGGTTGGATAACTGTGTCTAACTCTAGATGGCAAGACTCAAGCATACTTTGAGGAATCTATAGTACATCTCTGAGACCAGAACCAAGTAGGTCCCTGTAAGAAGTGCATTCCATCGTGAATAAAGTTACGTAGGAACTCCTGCCATATTGTATTACTAGAATATTTTTTCAAAGTTCTAGTTTTCGTATAATGGAAACCTTTTAGACAACTGTATATAAGGTGTGTTCTAGCTCTGTTATCTACTTTACAAACACCCTGACTCCTTATCATACTGCTTTGAGGTAAACAATAGTACAGCTCAGTCTTAATCACCTTGTCTGACACTCAAATCCTGAGAAGGGAACGATTTCATTCATCAAATAGTAGTTTATTAGCATTGTCATAAAAATCAACTTAGTGTGGTGTTAGAGTTACGAAAGTCACCCAAAATATGATATGGCCGCCTCCAAGTCATCAGATAAAGGATATTTACTGGAACAAAATGCGATAAAGCTTTCTAACCTGCATTATTGTATACAACATTGGATTTTGTGATCAAGGAGCTCCTTATGTAAAATGCCATTAACTAGTTCTTCATGAACTCATTGCTTCTCTACCCACAATAGTGAGCAACGCTTCTTGTGCTTTTCCACAAATCACTGTATTCTAATTTACTTTTCTAATTCTTCAGTCTAATTCACAGACCAGCAAAGGTCCCATAACTGACCCTGGTTACCACCACAATTATAAAAATGTCCTAAAAAAATCTTTCTTGAACTTTTTCTGTAAGCTTAGAACTGGGATAGGTATCTTTGTAGGGATCAGTAAGGAAAAATAAAAAAAAGCAGTTATGTATATTTAACATATACGGTATATTTAATATGTTTTATTTTAAGGCTCATACTCTGAATGGACAGCTGTCAGTGTGCATAAAAACACATGCAACATGCCAGCTATGTCAGCAAAATTGCTATTTCTCAGTTGGAATTTTGTACTCTGTTGGAACTAGTTTTTTTTTTTTTAATCATCTTTTTTTCGTTTTCCCACTCACCTTCCTTTGCTTCCCTGAACTCTTTTCCCACACGTTGGTTTGGTAATGCAATATTGTTTTCCTCACCATCTTTTCTGTAGAGAGAAACCCCCCAATTTCGCCACAGTTATTCACTTTTTGCACTGCTTAGACACATAGCTTTATCAAGATGGACTTCCATACAATGCTATCAACCTAAACCAATGTTGAAACCGTACCATGTAAAATGCAATACTTTATTTTTTAACTGTGTGTATAAACTTTTTTCGATGCTAGGGTGAGTTGTATTTGCAATCAGCCTCCAGCATTAACCTTTTGAGTGCCAGTGGTGTGCGCTGTGAACCTCGCGGCACACCTCCCTGGCACTTAAAAGGTTAAATAAACACAGTATTAATGTGCAGGGCAATTTACCATTTAGTATTTTGTGTAATTTCTGTATAATGTAGACTTGTCTCACATCAATGCACTAAACATGTGTCTGTAACCATTATTAAGAGTCACAATCCTTATAAAAAATGTGCTTACTGCAATGTTTTTGAATCTTTTTGTTTTGCGTATATATATATATATATATATATAATATATATATATATATACTATATATATGATGGAATGATGTCACAGTACCTCAGATTATTAACAGCTTGGAATAACTGCTGTGTAATGTTCTGAATTATTGTATCTATGTTTTATTAATTGAAGTAAACAAATTGTCAGAAAATATTGCCTGATTTGATACGCTCTTTATGTTGGTTGTAACTTGAGAGTTATTTTTTTAATAGTGAGAAGATTTTTTTCTTGCTTTTTTCCCCTCTATTTTGTTTCCACCTTCTAGGCTTTCATCAGAAGTAACAGGCCTGGGGGCTCTGTAAAATATGTCAACATGTACGTAATGTTTTAGCCTCAAGACAGGACTTTTCCAGTGGCCGTAAGACAATGATTTCTATGGATTTTAGACGTCAGAGGGATATCAGCCAAATTCAGACTTTTTCTGTCAAGTCTGATACAGGGAGAGAATGTCTTTTTTTTTATTTTATTTTATTTTTATATTCCTGGGGCAACTATTAAGTCCTGGTTTACTTATCTTTGTCACGCAGGGGATGAGAAACACTATCATCTTTAAGAACATTTTCTTTTATAAATCAGCCCTGCATTTATGTTCTCATGCTTTCAATGAGATATAAAGCATGAACGTTAATTATTACAAAATCAGTCCACTTAACTGTAGTTTTAATGGTATTTTTTTTTATTGAAATAAAGCAAGAATTGTTTTGTGGTTAAGACAATGCAGATGTGTTCATACAACAACTACAGTGTACGACACGGGAAACATTACGTATACAGCGAAGCGGATCTTATGATTATTGGCATCTCATCTCTAGAGGACATATCATTTTTTTAAAAAAAACATGGCTTCTGACTGGCAACATTCAGAATATTCCTGAAATAGTAATGTCAAGAGGAACAGTAAATAGAGACAAAATGTTATAATATGTAAATTATGTCAATAAAAGAACACTCAGGAAGAAAACATTTGAGTTCTTAAAATATTTGTAGCCCTTGCTACCCTGTGTCTTCCTATACTGTAATCGTATCTTGGATATCCTGGATATTTTGGTGACACAGCAACCACTTGAGTCGAGTAAACCCTAACGATCTAAAATGGTTAAGTCTTACACAGTATTTTTTGAGCTATCAATTCTTTTCCATCATTCAATAAGCATTGATCTGATGTATTTTAAGACTCACATGGCACAATAGTGAACCATGTAATTGAGATAAACTAAAAATATCACATTTTAGATACGCAGAATTCTGCTGGGCAAATTCTGTTAATGTAATTATCGAGTTATTAATGCAACAAACATTAAGAAACACTTCTATTGCGATGGACAGATGGACAAGAGTATTGTCTAATACAAAGGTTAATCAGGTCCACCAAGTAACACACAAAAACATAATAAAATTCTTTAACGTCCTCAAAACCAATCATCAATGAACCCCTTAAGGACCATAGTAGCCAACGGGTAGCTCTCCAGCTTCTGTAAAACTGAGTATCCCATGATGTTTAGCAATAGGCTGACTCAATACGGGATATGTAGTTCCACGAAAAGCTGGATTTCGACTTGTGAGGAATTCAGCTCCCTGTCCCACTTAGTGCTAAAATATTTTTTTAAAGAATTTGTAGACCGTGCATAGGTAGCAAATGGGTGGTGTCTTTGCCAAAACTGCAGTAAAAGATGTAAATGGGTTAGATAGGGATACAGTATGTGAAGGAGCATTGCCAACAATGAGCACCCCCCTCTTTGACATCCACAGCATCCCTAAAATGGACATAAGTGTGCTATAAACCATGGGTACGTAATACCTGGACGGATAGTGATTGGTGGAATTAAGTGATAAAATGATCTAATGCTCATGTGCAGTATTAAATAACCAAGTAATGTACCAACTAGATAGTAGTATAACAATGAACTACATTGGCCATGCCTTGATTGAAGACCACTTTCTATCCTCTTATAAAACCAGACAGTGGACTGAATATTATTAATAGTACAATTCAACGAAATTTATGGGATTGCCAAGTAAAATGGGGGCTGCATTAAGACCGCAGAGCATAAGGGTGCTGAAAATCAAATTAAAAGGGGTATTTCAATTCTTGCACCTCTGCAAGGGAAATAATATCTGGACTGCATCTCATGTAGTCATAAAATTGTGTAGATCAAAGTACTACACCTAGACCATAATCTATGCAGTGTTGCAGAAGCAAACGACTATTCAGAATCATTTAGAGATAAAAAGGCAGTGATTATTGGAAACAGACAGAAATAATGCTATAGATGTGAAAAATAGCTAATCAGAAAATATATTTGAGCAAAGATGCAGAAATGAGTCTGTACTATGTAGTATAAATAACATCAAACAAATATAAATAATCTAAATATCCAAAACCCTAATAATTACCTAAATATTGCATTATCCGATACCACACAATGTTTGATCTTCTGCTGTTATTTCAGATGGCTAGATGTTCCTAGATCTCATGGGTAATTTTTTTTATTTATCAAGTTACTTTAACAAGAACAGTATACAGCTTAATACATGTCACTGGCTATTACCGTTTGAGTAACTACATTACATCGCACTCAGCAATTAACCACCTATATATATTATTGCAATATACACTACTGATACATTTATTTTAAGCTGTATTATATAACAATTGTATCAATAAAAGAATTTACACAGTTATGTTGTCATGTTTTTTTATCTGTTTATCAGTGTGCTACATGCAAGCATTGTCACATGTATTTGCAATGTAATGTTATTTTAGATTGTGATCTGCTGCCCTGTTAAAAATCTCTATATATATTATAATATATAATATATATAATAAAAACCTTAAGCTGTATTTACCCACATGCATATATGATACAAAAAAACTAATGTTTTCATGTGTAAATGCCTGATTTGTTACTGTTTATATGATTTCATGAGGATTACTGGTTTATTCTGGAAAAAAAATATACTGTTCCACCAAAGTTTCCATTGTGATCATGGTATTATAAAGGTTCCTTTCACGGGAATGTAATGATCAAAGTGTATGAACACAACAAAGTGTTGATTTGATTGCAAGATGAGATCACACGGGTATAATAAATAACATATAATATATAATATAATAAATGACAGTGTAAAACTCTCATTCTGGAGGCGGTTGCAAAAAGCGGATTGTCCATTAGGAAAAGGTACTCTTATGCCAAAGGCCTTATTACTACAAGTATTACTACAAGGTGTGTGGCCGAGAGTTATTATTCTTTCTTAATTTAAAATACCACTGCCTCAACAAATGTGTTGTAATATAATATTTTCCTTATTATTTGTCCCTGGACTGAAATTGTTAAGATATTAAAATATACCTCATGTCTTACAGGACAACTGTAGTGAGAAAAAAATGTTTCTTTAAGTTCTGTAAACACAAATAACAACATAATTGCAGTAAAAACTGTAATGAAAGGATATAGGATATGGGAAATACCTTTTCTCCCAGCTCCCACGCTCTCCGTGTCGCATGCTGGCTGCATAAAATATCCATCAGATCTGAGAGAATATGAGTGTCCCTGTCTACATGACCAAAATGCTCACCATGTCTGCGCTGCTTTCCATAGAATGACATCATATATGTCAGGCTGCCAATGAAAATTATGGCCAATGACATAAAAATGTTACTAAACAAAATTTTTTTATAAAAAATAAAATAAATATGAGAAACAAGCTTATGATAGTATTATACGTTAAAGGTTTGCAAAACCTTTATATCAATATCACACTGGTGCGAGTACTGGCTAAATGCTATCAATCTGTAACTAATATCTATATTTAACAAACATATTGAAAAAAAAAGACAAACGTGCATCCCGTTCAACACATTTAACTGCTTGAAGTCACCATTTGTAATATTCTAAAATGTGTATGCTATGTTTACCATAACATAGCAGATAATATTGAAGACCTTTTTTTCAGTGTTACCAGTGTTGTTTTCTTTTGTACTCATTATTTAATATTTCATATTTTTACTATATAAATCTTAAAGAAAAGTAAACTCTGAGATCCTAAGACTAAAATTAGCACTGTGATGGGATTTCTCTCTCTCTCTCTCTGTTCACATCATTGATTTAATACAATTGCTTCGTCATAAAACCATGTTATAAAAGTCTGGATCACATTGATTTTCCACATCAAATTTAAGGTTCGCGGAAAAAAAAAAATCTACATTTTGTCAAAATACGTTAACTGTAAGGGGTATATGAAAATCCCATATTCATCAATAAAACTGTAAGAATCCTTTTCTCTTCTTTTTGCAGTTTCTTTTGGTGAATATGAATAAATCCCAATGGATTCAGCTTTACATCGGGCCATCATCTCCTTGAAAACGTCAGGAAATTGTGTGTCCATCGAGGTTCACTGCTTGACTAAGGAGTTGGATAGAGCCACCATATTCTGCTATGTGCTTTTCATTGGAAGTAATTATTAAATTGGCAATAGTTTGTAGAATGTCAATGTGTCCTCTAAGAATGAATTATAAACATGCTCAAAAAATGAATAAAAAGAGATCAACTATGGAGCATAAAAATATATAATATACAATCTTTAGTAAGAATGAAGTGTTTTGTGAAGTCCCATAAAAAAAATGTATACTTTTTGTTGTAGCTCAGGTGATTCATCTCAGTGTCGATAAACCAAACTAGTTGACCATAACTATAAATGACCATACTACATAATGCTGCTGTCATACAATCTGAAATCCTATGTACCATTTACATTTGGGGGAAAAAAAACACCTGATGACATCATACGTATCACCTCCAAATAAGAACGTTTTTTTCTTCCTCTCGTTTTCCCTATCTAATAATTTTATTCAAATAATTTAACATAACAGCCTAAAATATTATGTCTCGAAGCTGATCAAATGCAATATATATAAAAGGGAGAGATGGTATGGACAGCTCTATGCAAAACAAGCTTCAGGTAGGAAAATATGCGAGTAGTGAAAAGATTGTCTTGTATAGCTATCAAATCTTTAGGTTACACTGGGGATTTCTGTTAATTCTGGTGCTGTTTTAAGCACATGAAATTCCCCAATACTACAGCTGTGAGATGTGGTAGCCATTTGGTTGTTTTTTGGTTTTGTTTCCTTTTTAAGAATTTAAGAGGAATATTTTTTTTTAAAATTCAGTTGTTTTGTTTTGTATATATTTGGTGCTGTTTTTGTGTTATTGTTAGGATGGGAGAAAGGGTACAGTCTCATGCTTGATGACTACTAAAGTTAAATAGTTAATGGTCTACTAAAGTTAAGACCATTATAATGAAATCCTTCCCTAAGACATGAGCAGATATACCTATTTTATAAGTTTATAATATTTCAGCAAAGGGACCACAAGATCAGACATTTTTAGTTCATCTGAGGCTTGGCTGTCACTTTGGCATATATATATATATATATATATATATATATATATATATATATATAGCTTCATGCTGCTGATGGGCACTTAAAGTGTTAAAAAGCAGTACGTATTTTTTATGTTCTGTAAGGTAATAACTGAGGTGCCACCCATGATCTGGGATCAGTTGTAATAAAGGATATGATGGTCAACTGTGGTCCTCAAGGCCATAATCATGCTGGAATTTTAAGACTTTTTGTTTGGTTGCGTAAAATGTCGCTCAAAGCACTCCTGAAATCCTGGTATAATTTGTGGCTTTTGATACTAGTTAGACATCCATACCATACACCCTGGTGTCCCCTTACCGGCTATGTTTTTCATGTTTCCTCAACAGTTGGCTCTTGCAGAATGACAAGTACATTGACCGATCCAACAAAAATGTCTGCAGTTGATTACAAGAGTCTATACCTTGATCAGTAGTACATGTCTCTAATGGTTAGTCTCTGTAATCTGTAATGCTTTGTAAACAGTGTTATTGAAGACAGATATGTACTCTGATGTCATCACTGCAAAGTTCAAAGAGTCAATGAGATGCATCCAACGTAAATGGAATAAGGCAATATTTTTTTTCTGTTTCAATAAAGAACAGTCACATAAAGGGAGATAGAGATATGTAACAGTAAGTGGATTGTCGATTTATTATCAATGGGCTTTACTACACAATGTGTACTGTGCATACGTGTGACATCATGTTAATGATAAGGTGCACCTCAACAAGAATGGCAGATTTTTTTGCATGAGGCATTAGTATACCAATGCCAGGATCCCTTGGAATGCAGATATCACTTTAAATCATGATGTACATGTGTCACGGCCATCAGATAACATCTTCACCAAGCCCATGTTAAAGAACAACATAGCTTTAATGTGCCCGAAAATCATAATTTTTAAGACAATCAAGTGCTGAGCATCTCCAGAATGTTGTGCTCTAACAAGTTATTTCCAGAATAAATGTAAATAATTTCCTTTGGGTCTGTGTTTCCTTTTTTATTTTGTGTACACAATGGCTGGGCATTCTGATGAAATTATGACATCATTTTTAGAATGGAAGCATCCATGATTGCGTTTTATACTTAAACAGCATATAAAAATTGAGCGTTTCTAAACAATTAGAGTTTTCACACATATAATTGATGTGTATGTTTCCCAGCTCTGTTATCTTAGCCAAATATATACTATACAAAACACACAATGGGTTTATTCACTAAACCAGGAATTGCAGTTTCAACTGACTCACTATGCTTTTTAAAAGTTCAAATCTTGCAGGTTCCTATATATAAGGGGCTCAGCTGGCTCTTTATAATGCTCGTTCAGTCATTGAGCTGACATTCAAGAAATCTTGCAGGCTTAACCATGCATTATACAGGATCAAGCTAGAAATTGCACAAGAGTTAGCGAGTTGAGTTAAAACTGCTACTCCTCTCTCCGGATGAAGAAGAAATTGCCTTGGTAACTTGAGAAAGCAAGAATTAACCTGGAAAATCAGGGTCAAACTCAGAGAGTTCCCAGGTGTGACCATAAAAAATCAGCTCAGTGTGCTTTATGCAAAATCCACCCATTTCACTACAAAGGCATGAGGTTTATCTCCCAAATAGGAGTCTCACCAAATAATGTATATTAAAGGGCCTTTTTATGTACTTTATTTACTGATGCTAAAAATAATAATAATAATAAATGACTTACTCTATGGAAAAGCTGCAGCGCCATGCCTCCTCCTCCATGGTGGGACATTTCCAATCAGTGTTCCACTGAAATCTCTTTCGATTAATCCTTCACAACGCTTGCCAAGCCAGCACTGGGGTTCACCAGCAGTAGGTATATCATGTGTCAGGAGATCTGCAAAATCCCCCAATACATTTGCAACAGAAACCACAAGTAAAATTTAAAGGGACCACTCAGCTATCGTATGCATTAAAGTACAAATAATGGTTGTAGGGTTTATTTAAATTTTACAAAAGATTGAGAGAATAAAAATGTACACGACAACAATGAATCCCTATCGCAGATACTTGGGGTGCACTGGAGGGCCAACTTATTCATATATATATATACTATATATATATAAATATATATATATACATATATATATATATATATATATATATATATATACACTATCATTCAATGGATTGGGGTGACTTGGCTGTTTTCATGGAAAACAAGGACATTTTTTAAACTTAAGCTTGGATCAGAGGACACAACGTATGAAGATATCCCTTTATGTATCAGCAGTCTCCAGCTACAACCTGTCATTTACAACATTAACAACTATACTGCTACTACGTCAAACACCATGAAATTTCTATGTGACCCCAAATTTTTTGAACAGTAGTGTGCCCTCCACAAATTTTGGCACCCTTGCTTAATATGAGTTGTGAAAAATTGTCTTCACTGTTCAACCCTTTTGATCTTTTCTTCACAAAAATACACAAAATACCCTGCTCTCATAGACATTAGACAATAGTTGCAAACACAACACGGGTTTATCCCAAAAAATTCAAAAAAAATGTTAAATATATGTGTGGCACAATTATTGGAACCCCTATGAAATCATATGACAAAAATGTGAAGTATATTCCTATTTATATTTTACATAAGGTGACTAGGAACATGAAATTGTTCAACCATGACTTCCTGTTTCACAGGGGTATAAATATTAGGTAACACGTACGCCAAATTGTCTTAGTCATTTATCACAATCGGTTAAGGTGACCAGATTTTTTAAATAACATTTTTTTTAATTGGCAAATGGTAAAAAAATATTTTATAAGCCTATTTTCTTTAGACTATATATGCAGTGTGTTTTGTGTGTGTTTATGAGGCGATTGTATGATATATACGTTATTTCTCACATTTTGTTTAAAAAAAGTATATATTAGAATCTTTTGGGTAGGGCCGGATTAAGAGCATCATGGGCCTGGTGCTGAGGATTTTGGGCCTTTTTATGGAAATAAATAAAATAAACAGAGTCTTAACGCAATACACATCGGGCTATAGCAGCACTTCTATCAGCTGCGAACAGAAAACTGAGGCTACAATTCGCACAAGCTCACCAAAATTGGACAATGGAACAATGGAGGAACATTGCTGTGATGGAGACCCGTACTTGGACTGAGTAGCTCCGCCATAGAGATCTTTCTTGCCGCTGAAAGCGGCAAGTAGGGGTAAAACAGAAGTAGGGGTGAAACAGAACTCTCTTTATTGAGGACAGTGCACAGGGCCGGCCTTAGGGGTGTACGACCTGTGAGGCCGGGTTAAGGGACAGCCCATTTTCCTTAAGGGGTTAAATTAAAACATCATTTTTTTTGTTTTGTTTTTTTTAAACTTTATTTAACATCCTTCCACTCCCTGATATGCATTTTAACCCCCTATATGCCTCCAGAAAACCATTGAAACCCCCCATGCCACTTTTACCCCCCCCCCCCGACTTGCATCCCTTTACCTGGGACGCGTGCTTCAGACTCCCTGGTGTCTAGTGGGGCAGTCGGTGGATGTCTGTGTGATGCAGTCCTCTGCTGCTGGCGGCCAGTACTACTGAGTATGACTGAGCGCTGGCATCACATGATCTTCAGGTGCTCCACGCCGACAGCAGCAAAGGTTGTCTGTGCGCACCCCGCAAACGTTCACTGGCTGCGGGATGCGCGCAGACAACCTCCGTTGCTGACAGCACTTCCGCCGGGCCTTCTATGGTGGAGCACCGGAAGGTCATGTGATGCCGACGCTCATCATTGAAGCCCCAGTAGAAGTGCCGGCAGCAGGGGAGGTTGTCTGCGCACATTGCACATGCCCCCCAGAAACGCCTTATACCCCTATATGCCACTCTGCCCCAGATACGCCTTTTAACCCCCTATATGCCACTCTGCCCCCCCCCCCGTGGCTTACTTATGCTTCCCCAGACTTGTCCCCCATACTTCAGACTCCGTGTCGTCTAGTGGGGGCAGCCGGTGGATGTCTGCGCGCTGCACGTAGACAACCTTTGCTGACCGTTAGTTCCGCCGGGGCTTCTATGACTGAGCACCGGAAGGTCATGTCACGCAGGTGCTCCGTCTCAGAAGCCCCGGCAACAGATTAGGTTGTCTGCGTTCATCGCGCAGACGTTCACCGGCTGCCAGGGAGATTGATCCAGGTTCCCTGCAGCGCTGCGAGGGATCCTCCTCTCCGGCAGCCGGTGAACATCTGCAAGATGCACGCAGACAACAGCACTACTAATGGGACTTTTATGATCTAGCAACAGAAGGTTATGTCATGCCGGCGCTTTGTCATGGAAGCCCCCAGAAGTATGTAGCGCCTTCGAAGTGCTTGTCAGCTTCTCACACAAGTGTCCATCTTGTTTGAGCACTGCATTTGGAGGGACATTGGGGTTTATTCACTAAATGGAGTTTGCAAGAGAGTTGAAATTAGGTTTTTCAACTACACTATTAATTATGAAGTATCAAAATTGTCAGGTTTCTTCAGAGCTGAAGTTGAAATGACAATTCTCCTGCAAACTCTCCCGTTAAAGAGGAATAGACCCCAGAGCTTTCTTGGCAACGTTGAGAAGTGTGATGCAGCTTCCATTTCCTTGATTTAACAGCAATCCCTAGAATCCAAGCACTTTGATATTATTTTGTAACCCTTATCATAATCTATCATAATGTATTACTTTGCCTCCAATGAAGGCCAATGGTAAAGTAATTGTATCAAATATCACCTTGCAATTACTGATTTTGAGACAGGGATCCACATACTTTTGCAAGGCATGGTGTATTTCACAGTAACTATTTTCTAGTACAAATAAAGAGCTAACTAAAATCTGTTTTTTTTTTCACTTAAGTCTAGAGGAAGTTTTACCTCCAGCAATCTACTTACCTATATTCTACTCTTAAACGTGTTTATATGATGAAGATAAATAACAATGGGATAATAGCCCTTTGGAATCAATATATTGTGTACAAAAAAAATGAAAATGCATTCTGATATATATCTTTGTATCATTCCTTGTGATAAATCTTGCTTATTTACAGAAACTCTCTGAAATGTAATGTTTATTTATTAACCTCTTAAATGACAAAGCCCGTCAAGGTTTAGGGACCACCCATTGTCCTTAAGGGGTTAAAACTAAAACAATGCATTTGTCAGATTTTAGGATCTCTGAATATTTCATAATATCAAGTTCAAAGTTACACAAAGAAGTATATGAAAATATTACAACTTTATTGACATAAGGAAAAAAGGAGGACAGAAAATGAAATACTATTACAAATACTGATACCTATTATCTCCAACCGCTCTGAAAACACAGGCAAGCAAACCAAAAAAAAAGTTGGTAATAAAGAAAGTTTAATTGAGGCAAATATATGCTTTGATGTCTTATTTATTGATGTTATTTTATATTTACAAGTCCCTGCCATATATACCAATCTAAGATTTATTTATTACACAGATTATTGTTAACTGATGTTTGACCTCCCCTTTAATACAATTAAATAGAATGGAGTATGAAAGAACACTAAAGAAAGGCCCCCTTTTCACGCCAGTTCTGCGCAAGGATCATTGGCAGCATTTCTTCATCATCACTTCTGACCTCATCGCCATCTTGATATTTGTTGGCCTTCGACATCATAATATCCTTTAATGTTTCCTGCAACCCATCCTTCTGGTTCCTCAGGTGCTCGATACGTCGATAACACTCACTGCAGAGCAAAATAAGAATACAATGAATTGGAGACATATATATATTCACATAAGAGTTCTTAGAGACAGGTGTGTGTGTTTTACAAAATCAACATCTCCCTAAAACAACAATGAATTGATAAGAGTGACAATGCCAATCCTTATTCCTCTGGGTGTATATGCGTATATTTATATAAAATGTCCAAGAGGCTTCCAGACACACACACACAGACTGGCCATCAGCAAATGCCTGGTGGGACACCGTCCGACATCTCTCTATAGACAGTTGCAGACTGGGTGATGTATGTGCTGTGACCAGCTGGATATGCCTGGTCGCATGCTACATAAATGCCTCATAATTTTTATCCGAACATATTGTGTATATAAAATTAGACACACTATACAACAATAAAAGCGCATTATTCTACAAATGTACATTGTAAATTAGATTTACACTATGCAGTACATATGGACACTGTAACTACTGAAATAATTGAAAACACAGTGACATATACACTGGTATATAAAAAAAATGAATGAATGAATGCAGAAGTTGCAGCTTGGCCGGCTAAAAGGATTCACAGCACGTACACATTCATCCACCCTTGACCTCCTACCTGATCATTCTTTGTCTTAGTGACAGGGTTTTACACAAGCTTATGAATATTTACATAGCAATAGGAGTAAAGCCATGGGAATTCATTCCTCCCATCGCACACTTCCGAGATCAGAGAGCTCCTCTGTAGTGCCGCTTATGTGACATATATCCGTATCACCTTCTTAGTACACTCTCTTTGTTCTGCTTTATATTAAGCCCGGAAGTCCAATGAGTTTGTGACTAAATTACCGTTATATTAAAGCAAAGCTATAGAATATTTTATTGAATGTGAACGTTCTTCATAAAATAAATATGTAAACCAACTACCGGATGACAGCAATAAAAATGTGTGCACTTCCAGTCTGACAGCTATGTAAACATCTAAGAAATGTTGCATGGATGCTTTCAAATGGACAGCCCCACAATAAAAAATACATATTAAAGTACTGTGTGCACTTTAGTATGCATTCTTTGAAAATGGGGGAAAAAAATACTCTTACCCGACAGAGAAGAAGCTGCCCTGCAGCAGTAGGTGCCCTCACCCTCCATAGTCTGGAAACTTCTAGTGGGCAGAATTATTACGCAACTAAATGGAAAACATTTTTATATATATCTGAAATGAGAACACTCACATTTGTTCATCAATCTCATCAATCTGACGATCAAGTCTGCCTTCCTCATCTTCATCAGCAACAATCGCTTCAGAAACCTGCAGGAAAGTAGGTCATGCGGCAAACTGAGAATTACTACACAGTAGCCGAGGTCTTAATGAAGATAAAAAGTAAACAGTCCTTCCAATAACGCTATTTTAAGACACATGACCCTGGAGTGATGAGGAAAGAGGAGAATGGTGCTTTAAAATAAAAAATAATAATGAACCACTTCAGTTAATAAACATTGACAATTATATTATAAAAAAAAAAAAAAAAAAAGAATATGTATCCTATATAACGTTAATAAAGTAGTTCTCCAAATACAAGTGATTTACTTATTAAACTAAAATCTGTTCCGATACAGCTGCTTTACTAATCTGACAGGTTATTATTTTAAAATATGAAAACGTCACCTTGCTGCAAATACTACAATTATAACTACCAGCAAGAATGAGGCGTTACCATTAAAATTCTGAATTCTGACTAGTGATTTAAATCCGCTAACTTTAAAGCAATTCCTCCCTGTAGTGTAAAAACCGATAGAGAAGGGCACGCTCGTCAGTGAACTTACAGTATTAACCTGGCGTATTTCCTTCTGAAATTCTTCCCATTCCTTATCCATCTGATCTTTAGGAGCATCAACTTTCCGCACCTTAACAAAAGACATTAAAAACAAACACAATATACGTGAGATACGCGGTTTGTAATTACATCGTATGAAAAATTATCAGGAAGAGAAAGAAGCTTGAAAAAAAAGAAAATGCAAATAAAGCCTTTTTTTCTTCTTTCTGCTAATCCCGTGACTGAGTAAGAAAAGCGTGAAAAGGTTTACGGCTTTGTCTGTGTATTTGTGATGCGCAAATGGTGCTTTAAAGTAACTTAATAGGTTAAATGTGCACTGTGGCATAGTTATTGATATTCGTCTGGAAAACATCGGAGGCTTACAGTACACTGCGTTACTTCCTCTCCTATCAGAAAAGATATGGCTCGTGACAGGCACCATATGCCGTGTAAGTAAGGAACTCTGCCAAAAAACCCAACGGGGAGCTTAAAATGAAATGGATCATTGCTGTTGAAAATGTCTTTGTGATTCAGCGTCAGCGGCGGCAGAGGGTATACACCACTAGGTGGAAGGAGTAAGAGCTTGCCTTTGCATCCACTTCTGGGTCATCAAAGAATCCCTCGGGCAATGCTTCAGCCGTATTCTCTTTCCTAAGAAGAACAAGAGGTCCGTCAGGTCCACGTGCTACTCTCAAATGCTGGGGCTGTGTCTCAACAGATATTGCTCTTCCTACAACAGTAATGGGACCAGCTGCAGCATCTTTGGCTATTACAGAAAGTTAATTAAGCATCTAGTACTACCTAATAGAGAAACTTAATCATCAATAGACTTCTGATAAAACCCGTGCCAGCACAGCCGCTGTAATTAGCAGCATGAAGCTGCTTAAAAGGTCCTGTTCCACAGAACTTTAATTGGTTTTCTAGTACGCTAAGCAAATAAACTTTAGTGTATATATATATATATATACATACACACACAGACACTATCTCCTCTAATGTTTTACTTACAGAAACCTTTAAGAAGTTTTTCAGTTTCTGTGGCTTTAACCATACCTGCTTGCATCATGAGAAAATTGTGTCCCCAGAACAATGTTTCTAATGTTGTATTTAATATATTACATATATATATTATATATTATAATTTTTTTTTATTATTATTATTATTATTTTTTATTTTTTTTTTAAGTCTTACATTTAACAGTATTTGGGTATTAGGAACAGCACCTTTAATGGACAAAATTATCAATGTTTTTCATATAGCAAGTAGAGGGTAAATGTCTATTCACATATCGTAGCTTGGGAAATTATGACATTGCTGTTCTACATATAAAACCGTTTTTCAATAAAAGGAGCAAGGGTGTGAAAAAGGGGACATACATGGGATTTCATTTACCTTGTGCTACATACACATACTTCAACTACATAAGAATTATATATTTTCATTGAGCCCACCTTCTACGTGTTTATATGGAAGACACTGTGCTTTGTGTCTAAGCCGCTGCTCTTGCCATGCTCTGGTATGGGCACCCCAGCCTGTCTAGGGGGCTCCCATGGTGGATGGAGAAAGCCTGTTTGAATACTGATGCCAGACAAAATTATCTTGTTCAGATAAAAAGGTCTGCTGTCTGACATTGAGAGGAATCATGTGGTTTAGTTACCTAATACATTTAGAAATTCACAAATTCTTATGTAGCCAATATGACAAATGACATTTCATGGGCAATATTTAACCCACACAATGCCCATAATGGCACTTTTGCATCGCTCTACATTGGCATATGAACAGGGAAAAGAAAAAATGTTGGTGCGCTAAGCTAGTTTATTGGCATATGAACCGCAACTGCTCTAGTGATTTGTCCACCCAAAACACATTGCAAAGGTGGAAAACTTTAGGCAAGGATATAATGTTATCAGTAGGCCTGGCGAGACACATACAGGTCATCCTAAAACTACAAAGCTAATGAGTTATATGCAGTGGCACTAATAACTCCAGCACCATTGTATGGACCAGTTGAAATAACACTGTACACACTTTTGGTTGGTCTAGAAGTCACAAACTTCATATGTTTAGATTACCTTTCTACTGCCTTCTCTTGTATCTCTGCCTTCAGAATCGACCCAGAATGCGATACCACGGGCGTTTTATTGTCAAAGAAATCTAAAAAGTAAAAATATTGCATGCCAATAAATTGTACAGTCCTACATTTAAGGCAATAATTCATTTCAGTATATGAAACATGTAAGGGTTTTTTTTCTCTTATGCATCATGCATAATACACTATACTATTTGTTTGCCATGATGGTTTGATAACTAAAGGACCACTGAACAGCCAGAACGAAACTTGCATGTCCAATGGAAATATTTAGGCCTTGCTTGTTCAGAATGATACCTGGTGGCAGACTGTCAGCACTTGCTGTGGGTGGAGGTAGTGGGATTTCTGTGTTTTTTTGGTCAGAAGATGGTTCTTTTTCATGGCTTGCTTCTTCGTCACTGTCGTCATAATCTCCTGCTAGCAATTTTAAACCTGGTGCTTTTATAGTAGTCTGTTTGTGAGAAGGAGGCTCTGATGCTTCAAAAAACCCAGTTGGAAGCCTAATAATAATAATAATAATTAGCCAGCGTGCACATTGCCAAGCCTAATATCTAAGAAACCAAATATGCCCATGTCATCACTTCTATTGCACGTAGGTCAGTACAAGATTATACTAAGTTATTGAAAAAGTTTACACATTCAAAAATGGAAAAAGATAAAGGAAATATTAGAAAAAAAAAACCAACCATGTATATAGAAAGACTAAAACAATCTACTCACTTTGTTGTTGAAGCAGGAGGCTGCTCTTCTGAATCTGGAGAAAGAAAAAAACAAAAAAAGCAGGGTGATGCTGGCTGGTGGGCAATTGCCCCCCAAGCCAGTACTTTGTAAACAATTTTGGACCAGCACAAAGAGACAGCAACACAGTAGGGTCACGTAACGCAATGTTACCCAGCTGTAAAAGTGAGGCTGCTCGAGGGAGGATGTATGTATATTCGACTGTATGTATATTTGAGTGAGTGTGTGTGTGTGCATACGTTTTCCTGTGTGAGCATTGATGTGTAAGTGTGGGTTGGCATGAAGTATGTGTAAGTTTGTGTGTGAGTATGGATGTGTATGCATAAGTGTGTTAGCATGAATGTGTTGAGGAGTATGTGTTAAAAAGAATCTGTAAATGTGTGTGTGTTAGCGTGAAGGTGTTAATGCGCGCAAATGTGAGAGGGTGTGTCAAAATGTCTGTCATTGCGTATGTAAGTTACTGGGGGGGGCATTGGACCACCTGGCTTTACCTGTCCCTTGAGCCATAAGGTTTATAAAAGAGCAATTCTAATATAATGTTTTAAATGAATCTTACAATAGCATCTAGTTGAATGCTCCAGCTAGACTGGACCATTCTATATTTTTTGTTATATTATACACTATATATATACTATACAGAGAAAAGTATTGGGGCATCTGACCATTACACAACAGGAGTTTTATGACATTGCATTCTAAATACATAATAAGTAGTTGGTCCCCCTTTGCAACTATAATAGCTTCCACTCTTCTGGGAAGGCTTTCCACAAGATGTTGGAGCGTTTCTGCCCATTCATTCTGTAGAGCATTTATGAGGTCAGGCACTGATGTTGGACGAGAAGGCCTGGCTCTCAAGCTCCATTCCAGTTCATCCCAAAGATGGGGTTGAGGTCAGGGCTCTGTGGGGGGCAGTCAAGTTCTTCCACACCAAACTCATCCAGCCATGTCTTTATGGACCTTGCTTTGTGCACCGGGATGAAAAAAGGGCCTTTCCCAAACTGTTCCCACAAAGTTGCAAGCATAGCATTGTCCAAAATGTCTTGGTATGCTGAAGTATTAAGATTTCACTTCACAAAAACAATTTTACAGTTGGCACAATGCAGTCAGATAGGTAACATTCTCATGACATCCACCAAACCCAGACTCAACCATGAGACTGCCAAACAGAGGAGTGTGATTCATCACTGCACCAGTGTCGGTGCACTTGATCCAATACTTGGCATTGTACTTGGTGATGTGAGGCTTGCATGCAGCTGCTTGGGCATGGAAACCCATTCTATGAAGCTCCCCCCGCACAGTTTTTTAATGCTTATTTTAATGCAGTGGACGTCTGGAACACTTTCACTATGGAATCAGGAGAGCATTGGCGACTTTAATGCACCATGCATTGCGATGCCGCTGTTCCCTTCCACTTTCCAATAATACCACTTACAGTTGACCATGGAACATCTAGCACATATGAAATTTCACGAACTGACTTATTGCAAAGGTGGCATCCTATCACAGTACCACGCTTGAATTCACTGAGCACTTTAAAATGACCCATTTTAAGTGAGTTTATGCTTTGCTATGTATGCAAGTTAGTTATAGGGGGGCCTTGAAGAAATACTGCAGATACCCAGATGCCTCTAACCCCCCGGTTTGCCCCATTCTTAAAAGGTGTGCTTATGGGAGGATCTCAGGACAGAGTGATGGATGGAGCAATGGGTGGGACCGTGGGATGGACATGGACCCTGACTCCAACGCACTCTTCACTGAGGTATCATGGGAAAGCTGAAAAGAAGAGACGCTTTTCTTGAACAAAAACCATAGCGAACTTCTGTATTAATTCCCAGCTTGCACTGAAACATTAAGTGAAAATAGCAACTGTCTAAACAGGCAAGAAACCATTCACCAACCTTTAGGCCTTTTACTGTCCTCTCTCTCTGGCTGTAGTCCTTTTCGTTTAGTAGGCTGTGAAAGCTGTGACGTCGTGACAGATGAACTGCTGGTGTTTGCCTTTGTGCCTTTCAGTTCTGCAACTTTCTTGAAAACATACAAATAAGTATTAAATGCAATGACATTTAAAAAAAAAAAAACAACGTTGGAAGTTGGAAGAAAGGGTATTTTCCCCTGTCGGATTTTCTGCATAGTTGCATATTTTTCACATTGACTTTGGCCAGATTATTTTGTTAGAAGTACTAACATATAGGTGGACCTTGAGAGGACAAATGACACCAAGCTTGTTGCCCGTTTCATTTCTTATGTGCTAGGTAATCAGGCATACAATCTTTAGGTAAACAGGCATACAAAAGTTATGTCACCCCCAATGAAACCTCAAACCAATCAACCAGTCGCTGGTAAACAATCAGGGCTGATTTGGGCCAACAGAATCTAACGTTGGCCCTTGACAAAAAAATGAAGGTTCCAAAGGTACATCATACTACTACTGAAAGACATTCCTAAACACCTCTGGAAACAGTTGCTGTTACATGCCAGTATGGAAATGGTTACAGCTTATTATAAGGTCCTCAGGCTCCATCAACCATTTTTTAGAAAAATAATGAATAAAAGGCACAGTGGTAAAGAGAAAACCTCTCAAACAGCAAGGCGTAAACTCATCCAAAAACACCATAAATGCTCATCGATTAGGTTTTAGTTAAAGGTGCAAAACTTTAGTGCCAAAAGTATGCAACAGTTTAGAAAGTTAGCCGGGGCAAATACTTTTTCACACAGCTATTATCTACCAGCACATGAATAGATTTCAGGAGGCTGGAAATTAAACTAAAAAGTTTTAAAATGACAGCCAAGTAACATGCTGCCAGCCGCATTAACAAATCACAAGAACAGCGTAAAGAAGCGCTTTGAAGATTTAGAGCAAAGCTGGCACAGACAGGCTCTTTGAGGCTAGGATGGCACTGATAAGTTACTTGGGGCAAAGGTGGCACCGTGGGGCATGTTGTTTGGTGAGGTTTGGGGCACCGGGGGCAATTTTCACACCGGGGCTCTGTGGTTTCTAGTTATGCCCCTGATCAGCCAGTACACTCCATTGGTTTTCAACGGAACTGTCACTTACGATCATTTTAAAAAAATGTTTCAAAATATAAATATGCGTTTAAAAGACAAAATTAAATAACTACCTCTTTGTGTTGTTTCCCAAGGATGTGTGCTTGCCACAGAATTTCATTCTTTATGTGTACATTACAAACAGCACAGGACAAGTGACCGAGACTGTTGTATGTATAGAAGGTAAAGTTAAGGAAGAACACATCCTGACGCCCATATCGTGAAAACCTGATTAATGGGGCTGATGTACAGCAATCTCACAGGCGCATGGTTGCAATGCCTATAATTATTATTGTTTTATATAGGGCAATCATATTCCGTAGCACTGTACAATGGGTACACAGGACATAACTAAGCGCTGCGTAAACTGTTGGCGCTATATAAATAAAAGATAATAATAGTAATATCAGTATGTAGCCTTTACACATCAGTCTCCGGACATAGATATTAACACTAATTTGGGGATTTTTTGGGCACAAAAGCTCAAGATTTGTTACTATTATTTACTCATTTATATAGTCATACTATTTCTACTGCTCTATACAACAGATATATATTCTGCGAAGCCCCTGCCTATGTTGGGTTTTTTCCTTGTTTATATATAAAAGTAAAAGTGAATCGGCTGTGGGGGCAAACTGCTACATTTTGAGCATTCAACAAAAACACTGCAAATTTAGTATCTTGCACCAAAACCGATCCAATGTGCAGCAATAAATAAGAACCTGAGGGGTTTATTTATGGGCGGATTAGGGGAGGGGAGTCTAGCTTTCGGTGTTGACATCATGGAGAGATCAGAAGTTAACTGCAGTCGAGTTAAACGAAAAACTTCATACTGTTGTCTTCCTGGATTCCCAAATATTATCCCATCACCCAGGAGACCAGCGACCTGCTATGCAAAGACCTACGGAGGGATCAATGCACCCCCATTAATGAGTCCCTTATTCATTAATACTGTGCACGCCAAGAAAGGATATTTAGCAAACGGAGACTCTATCCTTTTCTTGACCGAGCTCTCCCGCTGCTTTGCTTTCATCAGCCGCCTCAATTCCTCCTGCTGAATCTGTTTCTTCTTCCCGGAGGCTGCCATGTTGCCAAATCTCCCCTTACCACCTATTGGCACTTACCGCGTGACTTCCGCCAGCACTGCTGCAACGAGGAGGGCGCGTACTTTGAGGCGTCATCAAAAGGCGACCGCGACTCTGTAACTGTTTGCACACAACTGTCTTAGGTGCGTGACGTAATGGTCATATTACAAGAGACGAACGATTGGCTTGGTTTAGGAAAGTACCCTTTATTTAGAGCTATTGGCTGTTTTTAGAGTATATATTATACCTCAGCTTGACAGGTTTTTAAAATAAGTTTGGTTTCTTTGGCATGGGCATTGCTAGTAAAGTATGGAGGTCTGCTATTTAATTATTTCTATCTGAGTCATTACATAAAAATATATAACGCTTATAATTAAGACTATATAAACAGGTTGTGAAAATAAGTTTTTTTCCCCCAGTTTCTATGGCAACAACCTATCAGTGACTTATTTGGCATCGCATGGCAAGTGTTGCCCCATTTAGTTATAAGTGTTAACTTCATTAGAGTTGGTGGAACATCAGCTTTAACCCAGTAAGGTCCAGAGACACAGCAATACATCCCCAGGTATCAACTCCCATAAGCCCCAAGGACAATAACAATCGCACTCAGACACTTACATACAATAACATACGTGTTCACACACCGACATATGTACGCATACACAAATATACCCAAGCACACCCAGACAGACGGACACACACAGTCACGCAAACATCTGTCTTTACCTGTCTCTTACCTTCCTCCCTCTGCTTTTCTTTTTGGGTCCTGTGGTAGGAGTGCACAGTCTTGTTTCCAAAGACCACCGCTTCAGTGCTTCCTCATGGTGTGCACGGCTTCAGAGCCATGATCAGAGGTATGCCACCAGAATCAGTCGCTGCACACATTGTGAGAGAGCACTGAAGCACAGGCTTGGACGAATTTTGGGCATCATTTTGAGCTGGGTTGAGGGCGATCCATGATCTCCAACCAGCCCTGCTTCCCCAGTGGCAGGCAGTCAAGTCTGTCTCTGGAGATAGCAGGAAGCGTGACATACACCAAAAAAAGACCATTTTCATGTTTTATTGTTATCTCTGCTAGGAGGGGAGTGGATCAGTCAGTGGCTTCTACTTAAACGGAAAGTCATACTAACTGTAAGGAAAGAAAGTGCTTACCTGGTAAAAGCTGTAAGACCAGCAGTGTACTCCCCTCCACTGGGTAATATTTGTATGTACTTTTCATTTTCAATAAAAAACATTATTTAAAAAAAGTATAGGTATTCCTGCTTTTTGTTTATCAAATAATGTGTATCCCCCCCATTCCTTTAATATGAATCACCTCCATTACATTTCGTACACCTCCCATTTCTTTTTCTGCCCCTCTACCGTTTTATTTATTTTCGGGTGTTTTGATGTGGGTATTTTAACAGTGTTGGCAATTGAAAGTAAAAAAAAACACGTTTTATTATTTGGAAGAAAAAAATCACAGACAACGATTATGAGAATAATAACAAACTTTATTATATAATCAAATTGCTTCTATTTAAACAACCTTAAAGCAGGTTTGAGAAGGGGCTACCTCTGGACTCACAAAGAGTCATTCTCCAGCACTCAGGAGAGGAAAACCCCCATTTTGGAGGAAACCTCTGAGGGACCATGGTTGGAAGAATTGCCCTGCCCTCTGGGCACTAAGAGGTTATTTATATCTAGTGCATGGAGATTTATTTTTTTGGCATTAAGGGTTCATAAGTTTCCTTTTTTTATCAGGAGTGGGTGGCAAAGTACAAAACAATCTAAAGGCAGAGGCGTATATAGGGTATGGCAGCTATGGCACGTGCCATGGGCGCCATCCCTAGGGGGGCGCCGGTGAGCGGCTTTTAAATGCAACCGCTCTACGCCCCTCATTCTCCTTCACGACCCCTCTACCCCCGCAAGCGGAGGAGAGAGGGGCGCCGAGCGGTTGCTAGGCGCCCCTCTCTCTCCTCCGCATCAGTGTTTAAAAGCCGCCCGCTGCTTCACTGCTAGGCGCCGAAATATGACGTCATATTAAGCGCGCTCAGCTAGTGAACGCGGGGCACGCAGCTGCAGCGGTGCAGGAAGAAGAAGAAGCTATCAAGCTCACCGTACGCTGGCTTCAAGTGAGGGGGGGATATTGTGGGATAGGGGGGAGAAGGATAATATGTATGGGTGGGTATTATAGTTGGAATTTGTGGGTATAAGTGGGTTGGGTTATAGTGGGTAAGGGGGGAGAGGATATATAAATGGGTAAGGGGGAGAGAAGGATATATAGTGGGTAAACGTGGGAGGGGATATTATAGTGGGTGGGGGGATATATTAGATGAGTAAGTAGCGGGGAGAGGAGGTATAATAGTGGGTAGGGGGAAGAGCGATATATTAAGTGGGTAGGGGGGACAGGGTAATATAGTGGGTGGGGGGGAGGGTATATAGTGGGAAGAGATGGGGGAGGAGTATAATAGTGGGTAGAGGGAGTAAGATATATAGTGGCTAAAAAAGGGGGAGTATATAATAGTGCTAAGGAAGGGAGGAGGGTAATATAGTGGGATAGGAGTAGGGAGAGGGTATAATAAGAAGGTAGAGGGGAGGAGAGGGTATATAGTGGGATGGGGGGAGAGAGGGTAATAATAGTGGGATGGGGGGAGAGAGGTATATAAGATGGCTGGGGGAGAGGAATATAGTGGCATAAGGGGGGAGAATATGATAGTGAGGTAGGGGGGAGAGGGTATATAAAGTGGTGGGGGGAGAGGGTATATAGTGAGTGGGTGGGGGGGAGAATGAGAGGGGGTAAGAAAGTAGATAATGGGAGGGAGAGGGGGGTAGAAAGTGATAAGGGAGGGAGAGGGGGGGTAGAAAGATATAAGTAAAGAGTGTGCATTAATGTGTGGATGCATTGAGTGAATGGGGGAGAGCATGAGTTAATGTGTGAATGTATTGTCTGAATGAGGGAGAGCATGAGTTAATGTGTGGATGAATTGTCTGAATGAGCGAGAGCATGAGTTTATGTGTGGATGAGTTTGAATTAAAGTGTGAATTAGTGAGTGACTGTAAAAGTGTTTGTGTATCATAGATGTATAATTGTGGAAGGACAAAGATAGCACTAGCAGGAGGTTTGAGCCTTGGGGACCAAGATGGCACAGGCAGGGTGTATATGGGACAAAGATGGCACAGGCTAGACTGTTTGGGGACAAAGTTGATTTGTGCTGGGCTATTTGGGGACAAAGATTGCAAATCTAATGTGTGTTATCTGGGTGCTGGTCAGGTCTATGTGGGCAGTGTGGACGCCAGGGCTGACTTTGGGGGGTGCAACCTGTGATCTATGCCTGTAATTTAGGGGTTTTTAAATATACCTTTAATGACGTATTTTTATGTGAATTCCAATTGATCTTTACCTGCAAAGCTGGGTTTTTGTGTTATTCTGTAGATCCTGTGCTGTGCTATGCTATGTTTCCATACATTATTCATGTGTACCTGCAAATACAGGTTTAATACGTCTTATTCAGTTGATTAATACCTGCAATGCTGTTTCCATGTATGTATTTGATCTATACCTGCGATGCTACGTTTCACATATTATTATTGTGTACCTGCAAATACAGGATTTGTATGTCTGATTCTGTTTATTTGATATATACCTTCAGTGCTGAGATCACAAGTGAATTTCAATTGATCTGGGTTTGTGTGTTGATCTATACCTGCTATCGGCAGCAGGGACTAATATTTATATATATATGGGCAGCAGGGGCTAGTAAATGGGTTTTAGATATTTGGACAGGGGCGCAATTTCAGTGCTTGCCATAGGCGCTATTTTCAGTAGATACGCCTCTGTCTAAAGGCAACATGTTATTCAGTACAAATTAAAAGTCGACCTGCAGTTTACAATCTTCAGATCTCTGCTTGGCTCCTGACACTCTGCGAATCACTTTGTCGGAGAGCCGACACTCCGCAGGTCTCTTTGTCAGGAGGCTAGCAGTTTTCACATGGCTCTTCAGGCTTCTTGGCTGTCTTGAAAGGAGATGCTCCAGAGTGACAGCTGTGCTTGTGTGTGGAGTTGTTTTGTAGCGCCAGCATAGTCTACATTATGACATCACATAATGTATCACACATTGCAAGCAGGAAAGATTACGACCAACACGCTATATGTTTAACTCTTCAACTGCCAACACACTCCACATCACACATAAAAGTAGTGACTACAGGGTTGATTGCTCAGTTGACATGGTAAATCCAGATGTGTACCAACACATTTATTGACACATACATTTACACAAAACATTAAGGGATTTATTAATGGGACTGGGCATGGCTTGATTTTGAGGAAAGCTATATCTTGTCTGCCACGTTTTAACAATGTATGGGAGAGAAATTTCCCACTGGGAGGGTGGTACATAAGTGGACCAGCCTCCCAGCAGAAGTGTTAAAGGCTAATACAGTGAGGGAATTGAAACATGCGTTGGATAGGCATAAAGCTATCCAGAGTCTTTACATCAGGAGAAATGAGGAGACCATATGGGGCTGAGTTGGGGCTGATCCTCCTGCTGCTGCTGCTGTTTCTAGATGGATATTTTCATTATATTCCCATGTAATGTTATCACATTTTCAAAATGTTTTATTATACCAATAATTAGTGTTAGCGGTAGTTTATAAATTAATAATTTTAAATTAATTTACAAAACTAACGAGAAGAAATCACCTAATGAAAAGCAAAAAATATCAACTATACACCATCCAGCCTTCTTTACATATTTTCTTAATAAGATTAAAATGCATTCGTACATCTGATTTCATGATGATATTTTATCCCCAGCTTTGTTGAGTATCTTTAAATATAAATAGTGGTCACCAACTGAATATTAAAAAATACAAAGAGTATTAAAGAAGTAATAAAAAGTATTGCATTTTATTTGTAATTTTTATAAAGCCTAAAAGTCACTCACATTACTGCTGGAGGGCAAATACAGGATAACATGATTAGATATTTGGATCACTTCTCAAACCCTAACCTAAAATATGGAGCTGTCAGGGGCCGACTGGCAAAAGAGTTGTTCCTGCCACTTTAAGGCCAGCGGCCGATGGCTGTAAATGTTTGACCGTGTTTTTATACTCACATAGTGTGTAGCTGGGCCTATCCAGCCACTGGCTGCACATTACAGAACACAATCTGCCACAGATATATAAGAAACTGCTTCTCATTGTCCCCAGAATTGACTACTTGAACTCTCTTAAGCCTAACAGGAAATAAAAAAAAAAAAGTCTAAAAGCAAGCAGCACTGGATTTTATATTATTGCTCATCTTCTATCTTGTATTTGTTCATTTTAGCAGTGTGCAGAGATCTACCCACATCACTCCATTTGGGATACTTGGTTTTCCATCTTCTGTTAATTATATCAGCAGGGCCGGTGCAAGGATTTTTGCCACCTTAGGCTAAACCTTGTTTTGCTGCTCCCTTGGTCCCACCCCTTTGTAACCTGCCCTTGGGGCTGAGTCACGTGAGCACAATATACGCATGACTTGCCCCCCTGCGAAGATGGCGCATTTTGTTCTATTCTTCACTGTGCTCAACTTCTCTTCTCCCCTACGTGTAGATCAGGCATAGATCAACTAAACACCACATGGGATCACACCATTGCAGGTATTGATCAACTGAAATATATTTGTGGTTCTGGCGGTCTTCATGAAAGGTAAGTGGAGTTTATTTGATGCCCTTGGCTTTCGGGAGAATATATCATTTGTGGGGGCAGTTTTGTGGACGAAAATTCCTTGTTGATGTCAGAGGAGAACGGGCAGACTGGTTCGAGATGACAGAATAACCACTCGTTACGAACCTTGAAGCGGATGGGCTACAGCAGCAGAAGACCACACCATGCGCCACTCCTGTCAGCTAAGAACAGGAATCTGAGACTACAATTCGCTCAGGCTTACGAAAATTGGACAATGGAATACTGGAAGAGCGTTGCCTGGTCTCATGTGTCCCGATTCCAGCTACGACATTCAGATGGCAGGGTCAGACTTTGGCGTAAACAACATGAAAGCATGGATGCTTCATGCCTTGTATCAACGGTTCATGCTGGTGGTGGTTTAATGGCGTGAGGGACATTTTATTGGCACACTTTGGGCCCCTTAGTACCAAGTGAGCATCATTTATATTACCAATTAAACATGTCCATCACTTTATGACCACAGTGTACCTACCGTGTTTCCCCGAAAGTAAGACACCCCCGATTGTAAGACGTATCGGGAGTTTCAGAGGGGTCAGCTAATATAAGCCGTACCCCGAAAGTAAGACATATGTCTTACTTTCGGGGAAACACGGATTCTCTGCAGCTCAGTAGCCTAGCGGGGGGCGGGGGGGGCGGTCCGCACCGGGTGCCGCTCATCACGGAGGTGCCAATTTGCCGGCACCCCGGCACCCCTCCAGAGACGGACAGCAATGTCCGCCGCTGGAGGCGCCTGCTCCTCCAGCGGCGGACATTGCTGTCCGTCTCTGGAGGGGTGCCGGGTGCCGGCAAAGACCTCCGATACCGCTCCCATGCGATCGTGCGGATCGCAAGGGAGCGGTATCAGAGGTCTTTAACAGACCTCCGGCTCACTCAAGGGAGCCGGAGGTCTGTTAAAGACCTCCGATACTGCTCCCTTGCGATCCGCACGGCAACAGCTGCTGTGCGCCGGGGTCTGTTGTCAGATCCCGGCGCACAGCACTGAAGCCGCGCCCACCGCTGCCCTCTGAACCCGGAAGAAGACAGAGAAGACAGAAGAACTGAAGAAGAGGAAAAGAAGCTGAAAGAAGAAAGGAAAGGTAGGAAAGCATTAAGTGAGAGTGGATTGGTATGTGTGTGCATTAGTATATATGTGTGGATTAGTATATATGTGTGGTTTGGTGTATGTGTGGTTTGGTATATGTGTGGTTTGGTATATATGTGGTTTGGTATATGTGTGGTTTGGTATGTGTGTGTGGATTTTTTCCCAATATAAGACATACCCCGAAAGTAAGACATAGTGGGGCTTTTAGGGATAAAAAGAAAGTAAGACACTGTCTTACTTTCGGGGAAACACGGTAGTTCTATGTTAAGGTATGTTTTTTGCAGATGAAACAAAAGTGTGCAACAAGGTAGACAATCCTGGTGGAATAAGCCGCGTCAGCAGAATAGTCAAGAGTGTGGCAGCTGCAGTTTAAGTATAAAACAATGCACTTGTGACAAAAATCCAAAGTAAAATATAGCATTGAGGACACGGTTAGTAACAACAGAAGAGAGGGGCTTGGGAGTAATGAGGATTTAACATGCAAAGAGACAAAGCAAATTGGACTGTATCGCTAGAAGCATCAGTTGCAGAAAGGGAGAGGTGCAACTTTACAATATCTGGTCAGATCTCACCTATGAGTATTTGCGGTACAGTTCTAGAGAGACTATTTTGAGAAGGATATTAACATTCTGGACAGAGCTCAGAGGAGAGCTACAAAAATGGTGATTGGTTTGCAGAATAAAACTCAGGAAACAATAAGATTTCAATATAAATAGCTTGGGGGAGCGAAGAGAATGATGGTATGTAATGGGAACATCTAAAAGGATTTAACAAAGTACACAAGAAGAAATGTTAGAACAAGAGGTCATAATCTAAAAACTAGAGGGCCAGGGGGCTTAGATGTAACATAAAGAGGTTTTACTTTAACTAAGAGGGTGGAATATAAGTGCAGCAGCCTCCTAGCAGAATAATGGAGGCGAATAAAGTGGGGAAATTGAAGCATGCATGGGATATGCATAAAACTATCCAGAATCTAAGATGAGACCAAGGACTAAGTCTTTACAGCAGGATAAATGGACTAGATAGGCCTAATGGTTCTTCTTTTAAATTCTAGGTTTCTATCTTAAGAAAAAAATAATCTCATGTAGTATGGTGCAAACATCTCATTAACTCACCGGCTTCTTCTGTGGAAGCTTCAAGGAGAAAGTCACTCCATGGTCCACAACCAGCAGAATTTGCTATGCAAACTCTGACTGTGAGATCTTTTCGGGGGTCCCATGTGGTAACATTAGCTTGATTTCCTTGTACAAACACTTCTCCCTGAAAATAATCAACGTGATAGTTTTTGAGACTACCTCACAAGTCCATGTAGTTCAGGCTAAGTAAACAGCCTTGGACAAAGTTAGACACAAAGGCCACAAAGATTGAACAAAGAGGGTACAAGCAGCTTTCTCACATTGCTTCAACACTAATTATTCCACCTTATTCTTGATACGCCACAAGAGTATATGTGGAATTGCAATTGAAAATGAGAAGTTGTACTGCTAAGAGTGGCCCAATTTTATTATATAAGACAAGGGTATTTGGCTGAATTCTATTTTTTTTCTTTTAACACATTATAGTCTTAGAGCTGGAGAGATGACAGGTCCACAAAAATTGTAAAAATTGTTTGGAGCCTTTGAGTTAATTAAACATGTAGAGAATCATTGGCAAACAGGCCAGGGGTTGATCAGGGACAGGTTGGATCTCAGGGCAACAAAGACACAAAAAGGTTGTATTCACTTATTCAAGGGCGAGCTGAGTAGTAGACCAATTTCATTAAGCCTCTCCGGTATTAAGGGGTCCTCTGACCCTGTATACATTATGTAGAGCCAGATCAGCTCATTTCACTGGGATAGGTGAGTGACAACTGGTGCTCCAGCTAATATACTTCTAGAGGCCACAGCCGGGCCCCAACAACAAGGAAACTCTAACATCAACTTCATTATTCTTCCCCGGCAGGTGTAATGAGCTTGCTCATTATACTCCATGTTTATTTCACTTACTTGAGTTATATTTTCTTGCTCCCATTGAACTTTATAACCCAGCAGGCTGTAGTTTTCCAGACCTGGGGAAACTTCTTCCCATTCTAACACCAGTCCGGAATCAGTCCTAATCATGTGAACATTCTGCGGAGATACATGTGGAACTACAAAGAAAAAAAAAAGAAATATGTTAGCATCTTGCCAAAACTTTACTGAAAATGGAGAAAAATCCTGTCATTTTTATGGTTTGTGAACACCTTTGCCAATAAAAGGACACAAGCATTATATTGTTTCCATATAAGGCATCTAAAGAAGCAGCTTTTGTTATATTATTTATTATTTTAGATTTTAGCTACCACAGTGGCAGGCTAAAGAGGGATACAATCGCATTTAATTTATGTTAATTATAAAGAGATTAATCTAAAGAGATTAGAAAAGATGTTGGTGCACTAAGCTAGTCTCAGGCGGCCTACCAATACAAGGCCTACCAAACAGTGTGAGCATGCTGCAAATACAGTGTGCTGGCTGTACAATAAAAAAAACAAAAACTGTCTGCGCTTCTCACCCTAATAAAGTTGGCAACAAATATATAAAAATAATATAAATGAGAGATTTTGGTTATATGAATTGGCCAAAGCATATTTAAGCTCACCCGCCACGTTTGGTTAGGCCTCATATTATATCATTTGGTTTATTCTGAGCCTGTGATACATTTTTTTCTTTTCCCTGTTTGCACATATTTGAGGTTGTTGGCTCCTCATCAGTCTGGTTGCAGCTTGCTGTCCAGGGCTTAATAGGGAGGAGGTTTAATTGCACCTCCCCCAACACATTAATAAGCTTTTGGTAGTCGTATAAATTGCTTTGTGTGCCCTATTGAGAGTGTGCCTTGACGTGGCGGGTGAGCGTAATTATGCTTTGGCCAATTCATATAACCAAAACCTCTCATTTATATCATGGTTATATATTTGTTGCCAACTTTATTAGGGTGAGAAGCGCAGACAGTTTTTGTTTTTTTATATATATAGCAAGAGATTGGAACGAAGATAATCATAAAGGCAGGTAGTACAAACAAACCATTCATGTCTTCTAAAATACGATTCATCTTTAGCTGCAATTGTATTTCGTACTCTTAACCATATTCTAGCACCATGTTCATTAAAGTATATCTATGACTAAAGGTGAAGACTTAGCATATCAAATTCCTGCACTCGTGGTCTCCACCTACGCCATAATAAATTCAGCCAGAATAAACTGATTGCCACCAAAGAATTTGGCAAATGAGTAGTCAAAAGTAATGACTTTTATTTAACAAAGCTTTTCCTTTAATGAAGATATGTTATATCTCGTCATGCTCTGCATGGCTTTTCTTGGTGAAATCTACAGAGCTGCTTCACTATGTTCCTTTCAGGTTAATGGTACGTTAGCCTGTTTAGTAGGCTAGCATGATAACGGTATGACTAGATGACTGTGTACTCTGTGTGCAGAGTATGCCTGAGACAAATTTGGCATCTGTATTCAAGATAATTATACGAGCACGTTCAATTCATACAGAACATGGGCTTGAGAACAAAAAAAACAAAACATTTTTGGTGCCAGATTCCACTTGACTGATATTGGAGTTAAACTGTCATTAATAAATTAATAGATTTTGTGTGCATGACAGCAAAACTACCACTAACATTTCATCATAAGAAGTCCCCAGGCTTTCTACGACAATCTCTGAACATGTGGAAATCCCTTGACATCTTCAGCTACTATGACGGATATATTAGACCATGAAATCCTGCCACTATGCTTAGTTGGAATGAGTCAATCAAATATGCCAAAATCCTTATATTAATTTTACTAGAACATCCTATTAATGTGAGAATGTATCTTTATGTGTTGTTTTACCATAATACTATACTCACTTGGTGATGGGATTGCTAGATGCCTTCCTTTTTAGAGTCTCTTGAATAAGAGTTCTATCTCCATCAAAACCTCCTATCCTTTACAATATTAAACATTATAGGCTT
>VKOC01000255.1:193226-233003 GCA_009364415.1 Spea multiplicata
GCGCTATATACAGTAATATAACCCCCAGCGATGTATACAGTAATATAACCCCCAGCGCTGTATACAGTAATATAACCCCAGCGCTGTATACAGTAATATAACCCCCAAGGCGGTATATATAGCTTCTACTTCTATTATCTAGAGTAGAGACCATGATTAAGAGTCTTCTTAATCCCTTTTGGTCTTGCAAACCCCGGAATTTAACTCCAACCTACGGGGGCTCATAAGGCCGGTTCCTGCCACTCGATGGGGTAACTCTTTCCAAACTCATCATTTCTTTGTTCAGGTTTCCTTTCCTGGCTTCACCTGCAGGGTAGCAGCGCCCTGTCCCCCCCACCCCCGTGCGGTTTGTGACAGACAGGTGACGCGTTGACTTTCCATTATATTTTCAGACTTGGCCGATGTCCCAAAGCTACATTTTGCATCTGCAGAAGTAATAAACTAATTATGGCAGCCATCTGGGAAACACGGCAGAATAATTACAGAATCCTCTAAAAATAAATACAAAACGAGAAATCGCTGAAAAAACAAACTTAACCCCCCCGCCCCCATCAACAAAACTCAAAATCCCTCGGAAACCTGTTGGGTGTAGGAGTGAAAAATCTGTTTAATAACGCCGATATTTTTCTAATGTTGACAATTTGCTGTTTGCACAAGAAATAGACATCCTGACTTTAACCCCTTCACGACCAAGATTATTTGGTACCCTAAAGATCTGACTTTTTAAAAAAAAGTTCACCGTGTGTCTGTACTCGCACTCATTATACTTGTACATAAACAATATCCATAAATAGAAATAAAATATAAAAAATGTTTGCCCGCATTCAAAAAAAAAAAGAATCTCTGGGTCCTTGTAACATTTTTTTAAATGTTTTTATAATATATATTTTTTATTATTATTATGTATTATATATATATATATATATATATATATACATATATACATATATATGATATTGTCATCCCATAACAATCATCATAAGCTATAAATCATTAATAAATATATTAATATTTGTTCTTGACTGTTATGAACCCATTTGCTTTCCCAATGCGTTTATGAAGTCATGTATGATGTCAGCATGATGTCAGCATGAGGTAAGACACACTATGTTAGGTCAGGGGGTTGCTGGCAAAGTAGGTTTGAGGCTGATCACATGATCACAAAAAATCAATGTTTTAATAGTGCTGATTTTTATACGCAGCGTTGGTGTAAAATGAAGCTGCTCTCGTAATGACAGATAATAAAAATCCCCACTTTATTAACTCCTGGATGTGCTTTGAATAAATTATTCTCAGATAATCGTTATCTTACAAAATATGTACCTTGTCTGGCATAAGAACCCGCGGCGGGAAATAAGGGAAGCGTAGCGGATAATTAATAACCACTCAGCTCATCTGTGCTATTTTTTTTTTTTTACCTTAAATTTTAGACGTTTTGGTACAATTACAAAAAATGACTAATCATTTCGAGCATGGCTGTAACAATTTGCTGTGTTTTGTACGATATATATATATATATTATTTTTTTTTTTTTTTTAAAAAGGCCTCCAAGACATTGTAGGCCTTTCAAATTTAAATAACATGGAAATAAAGAAAATATTTTTAAAGAATATATAAAACAAAAATTTAAAATCAATATGGTATTTAAAGATTAAAAAACTATTCCAACTATTCAAATTCCAATTTTTGAAAAAATAATGTAGGTCAGTTCAAAATTCTATTTTGTTTGTTTTGCCCTATATAATAATGGAAAAAGTTTATTTTTGAGCTTATTAATATTATTTTTATGTCTGTACAGTGTCGTCTTTTCACTTCATACTTTGTCTAAGGTTGTTCAAATTTAGATACAATAGTTAGGCTTAGGATGCAATAATGTGAAGATTTACTGACAGAGTGGTAGATAAGTGGAACAGCCTCCCAGCAGAAGTGGTAGAGGGTAATACAGTGAGGGTATTAAACATGCATGGGATAGACATCCGGCTCCTGAATCCGAGCGGCAGAAACCCGAGATCCCCTCTCATACGAAAACGCTTCATGGAAAATAACGTTCTATGTTAGCCACTCCCACCGTTAAAAATCTCCGACGCTCTGACCCCCATCCTTGAGAGTAAACGGAATATTAGAATAGGAGAGAGGACATCGAGAGGTTAAATCCCCCTTCCCTGCGATTATTCTCCGCCATTATTCCGTATTCCTGGCTTTTCGTGTCCATAAAGTGTTAAAATGTAACAAACGACTGAAAAACAAACTAACAAAAATAATTAAGAATTCACTTATTATTTAAATTAATAATAATAATAATAATAATATTTCATAAGCTACATTTTTTTTGTTCTCAAAGTCGTTATTTCTGGTTCTTTAAGGAATTATAGTTTGCTGATATCTCTTTGTGAATCTCTGCAGTTAGACATCAATTTATTTTTTTCTGCCCAAAAATGAAATCGGAGATAATAGAGCCCGGCGGATGAAGCGGCTTCTTTCCAGGGATTTAGGGATCGGATGAAAATGTCATTTATATGTTTAAGGTAAATACTTCGCCAGCATTTTTTTTCTAAATGCATTGAAGTAATTTTGTTAAAAAATAGATAATTATAGATTTACAGTTTTATTATTTCTCGGTAATGGATTACAGCCATAAAAACCCTGGTTTAAAGGGTTTATTGAGATACTGGTGATGCTTAGCAACAGAGTCGTGTCATTCTTCCAAACGTCCTCTACGTATTACATCACAGCAGTCTGACCGCCCTCATTTAAAGTAATAGACCTGCAAACAAATGCCGCGTCTGTGATGTCACAGAGCAGAACAGAGCAGAACAGAGCAGAGGGGGCAAATGAAGAAACCCTGCGGAAAAAGATTTTTAACGGAAAAACAGAAAAAACATTTTCTAAACATTATTCTAAAACAGGAATACGTTTTTTAAAATGGATACAAGAGAAGGATATAATAATCTAAGTATTTAAAAAAAAAACATCACAGGGAACAGCAGCTTTAACTTAATTTTGCCCAATTTAGTACTATTCTACTATTAGAGCGAGGGGTTAAAATCTACATTTTACATTCCTAAACGCTAAACGCGCGGCATTTAAATGTTCAGAGGCTAAGAGGTAACTTAATGACGTTTTTGTTTACCAAGGGTAGTTGATAAGTGGAACAGCCACCCAGCAGAGGTGGCAGAGACCAGCACAGAGAGGGGAATGTGAACATGCATGGGATGCGCGCGCAGTCGTGTAATCGTTGCGGCTAAACGCGCCCCCCCCCCCCCAACGCCAATAATGAGTTCATTAAGCTTCGCGCAAATTGAAACAAATCCTCTATCTTTGTATCTTGAGCATAAAAAGCTCTGACATTAGGGCTCGATGCGCTCAACGAGAGGCACTTCCTACCCCGCGCTCCAATTTATATGTAAATTTCACAAAGCGGCTGAATGAATAATATTTCAGAAATATTTATGTTTACATTATTTTGGACGATTTTATGTCTTCTTCTCGTTCCGCCGGAATAAGGGTTTTTTGTTTTTTTTTCTCTTATTACAAGATCGCGGTGACCTCATTTTTTTTGTCGTTTTTTATGATATTAGCTGATGTTATTATTTTGTTCAAGTGAAATTCAACCCCCCCCCTCCTCCGCAGCTGACGGAATTAATGGAGTTGTGAGCTGCGCTCCCTCGGGACCCGAAAGTATCTCAGAGAAAGAGGATCAACCTAAAGTAGTAGTAGCTTCAAACAGGGGTGAACCGATCCGCCGCCGCCGTTACTGCAACGTCCGCAGATAAAGCTGTGACCGTGTATCAGGAATACCCCAGACACCCCTCTGACCTGGAGGAGATTTGGGGCGTTAAATGTGAAAAATGTCTTCAGAATTTAAGGTATTTAAAAAAAAAAGAAACAGTAATTGTATCGGAATGTTGCCGAGGTCTCTGTCCGTGGTGCTGAAACGTTGAACATATAAAAGCTATAGAAAAAGTAAGTGAACCCTTTGGAATTACCGCCATATATGGATAAATTTGTCTTAAATTGGGATATAATCTTCATTTAAGTTACAATAATGAACACAATCTGTTCTAACTAATAACACAACTTATTGTCTCGTTCTCGCCCGTATTGAATACATCATTCAAACGTTCACTGTGTGGGTTGGGAAAAGCATGTGAAGCTGGAGGCTGATGACTTCAACAAAAGCTAATTGGAGTCAGGACTTAGCAAACCTGGAGTCCAGTCGGTGAAACGCGATGGGAGGTGAGTTTTAGGCATAAAAACCGCTCAAACATTGTGAGTCTGTTATTCTCAAGAAGCATCTACCGATGTGAACCATGAAGAATTGTTGATTGGCATAAAGCTGGAAAGGGTTACAAAGTAAACTTAAAGAGTTCACATGTTCAGCAGTTCACTGTTAGACAAATTGTTTAGAAACGATGGAGGCGATTTAGTGCTGTAACTACTCTCAATAGCACTGGGCACCCAGCCGAGATGACTCCAAGGGCACAACGCAGAATGCTCAAGGAGGTAAAAAGAACCCTGAAGGTTTGAAGGAATTATTGGAACCGGTTAACATTTCTGTTCATGAGTCTGCCATACGCAAAGCACTGAACAGGCATGGAGCCCACGGCAGGAGCCCCCGGAGGAAGCCGCCGCTGTCCTAATTAACATCGCTGTTTGCCTGAAGTTTGCCAAAGAGCCTCTCGACTCCACGACGCTGCCGGGAAAATGTTTTGTGGGGCCGATGGAACTAAAGATTAAGTTGTTGGGGCAGAACATACAGCGCTGGATGCGCGCAGAGACGAGGACGTTCGTCAATCCCTCCGATAGGAAGTTAAGCCATTTTAAAGCGGAAAAGATACCGTTCTGTCTAATTAACAAAAAAAAATCAGCATTTTTCATTTTAATTACTAAATAACTAAGCAAAAAATGAGAGTAAAATGTAACATTTACTATATTCACTAAAATATTGTCTAAGAAAATAAATAAGAATAAAAATCATGGAACATGTAATGGTTTTAAGCTTTCCATGAAAAGGATGCATCCGTTAACCCCGTATCGCCCGACACATAGAGGGTATCGCCCGACACATAGCTCCGTTCTTCTTTTTTATGGGCAGATATACGTTTGTTTGATCAAGTCTGTAGAACAGTATGAGGGTCTGATATCCAGACGTTTGGAAGCCCTCTCTGCTGACAGCTATAGGCAGACAGGATAGGGTTAACAGGTACAGCCTTTCTTTCAATGCATAGCTTGAGACCATTATTATTATTATTATTATTATTGTTGTTATTATTTTGTTTATTATTATTTATTGTTTTATATAGCGCCATCATATTCCACAGCGCTGTAGCATTACATGGTCCATTAAGGTCTCCCCCTTTTTCCTTTTGTTATTTCCTCTTTACCTATAATAATAATTAATAATAATAAAGAATAAAACATATATATATATATTAATAATACATTGATAATATAAATAATGTTAATATATATAGATGATATATATAAATATATATATGATAACAGCGGGGGAGGGGGAAAGGAAGGAGTCGGCTCCAGACTGTGTGACTCTGAGAATCTGCCCCATTCACCCCGAGACTGGGGCAAAAACCCTGAGACTCAGCGGTTTGGTGGTTGGTCAGTAAATTATTCATTTTTTAAGCATCTCGGGGTTCAGGTGAAAAGATCCAAAATATATAACATTTCTGGTGCTAAGCGTAATGTTTTTAAGTCTCCCCAATTAACCCCTTGCATCCTTATTGCTCCCGCTCATCGTTAATAAATATTGCCCATCGCACGGAGATGTTGGTCACGGGTCTGTCTCACAGACTGAATGTTCTGTGATCTCTGAGCCAAGTATTTTCCTGATCGCTGTGTCATTTCCACAGACGATGTTTACTGAGCTAACTGCCTGATTTTATTGTTACGGAGCCATTTTCAGGAGGCTTTATTAGGACGTCATATTTGCAGCAGATAAATCCCACCTCTCACAATGAGTGTTAGTGAGCAGCCTTATCTAACATTAGCATAACTCCCAAGTGCCCCTCTTTCCTCCCATGTGCCCCTCTCTCCTCCCCTGATGCCCTCTTTCGTCCCCAGATGCCCCTCTCCTCCCCCCTGATGCCCCTCTTTTCTAGGAGGTCGGAATGTTTGCTGGGTATGAGGGGATCGCAGGGTTCTACAGCCCTAAAAGCCCCGATAATGTGTATAGAAACAGCGGGTAATTAAAACCTAGTTTTCAATATTTCACAACTCACATAAAAAAAAGTCTTGGTTAAGCCCATTCTATGCAACTTAGGGGGGATTCCGTAGTGAGGCTCCTCCATACAGTGTAACGACGCAAAAGGATAAATCAAATGAAAATCTTCATTTTGTTAACAATCCTCTACCTTTCGTTTGGTTGGATAAGAAATTAAAATCATCCTGTAAAATAGTTAAAGTTTCCGTGATATTGGATGGAATCTAAGGACATTTTACTTTACTGAGAGGGTGGTAGATAAGTGGAACAGCCTCCCAGCAGAAGTGGTAGAGGGTAATACAGTGAGGGGTATTAAACATGCATGGGATAGACATCGGTCACAACCCAAAAAGTCCTCTGCGAAACCCCACCTGCTCGGCATCATTAGGCGGCCTCCGCGTTGGTTGGGAGGCCCGGCGCTGACCTTCGGAGGTAATTGGGTGTTCGTTGTGTGCTCTGTAGCCATTCGTCATATTAAAAAGCAGTCATTGGTGCTAATTGCTTCCCAATAACCCCCAGAGGGCAGATCGCGCATGAATCACAAAGCTTAAAAAGTATTTTTGCTCCAAACAATAACTGGTGATAAGAACTTAATCAACAAAATTATCAGCCACAGTTTTTTTTCTGCTCTTATGCTAACTTTTTCTAAACACAAACCTCTTTTCCTAAATTTCCCTTCTTTTTGACCCAAACTAAATTGAAACATAGAATTTACTGGCGGACCGCCCCCCCCATCTAGTCGCCCGTTTTTCCAGCTGTAAAGAATTAAGCTTTAATCAGTCGTTGCTCTCGTCTTAGATTCAGGAGCCGTATGTCTATCCCTTGCATGTTTAAATCCCCTCATTGTATTACCCTCTACCACTTCTGCTGGGAGGCTGTTCCACTTATCTACCTAACCCGAGGTCTCCAGAACTGTCCCCAAATACTCTACATGAGGTCTGACCAGAGATCTGTAAAGTGGCAGAACGACCTCCCTCTTCCTACTACTAATGCCTCTCACTATCCACACCTTTTTTATGCCCCAAGTGCATTACTTTACATTTATCAACATTAAACTGCAGCCTTCTAACTTCCTGTAAATCACTCACCATTTCATTTGCTCCACCACTTGTCGCCGACTTTTGTATTATCTACAAAAATGACATCTCTTACCTCCGACACCGTTGGTGATGTCACTAATATGATGATATAAGACAGCTGATATGCTCCGGAAAATGTGACTGTATCTATTCATTTATTTTTATTTTTTTGTGAAGTATTTTACTCGGAAATGGTTAAAATAAAAACCCAGGCTTCCTCCATGAGGGGACACAGATAAACACACGGTCCTTATTGTCCAATTCCAACCCGTGTACCTGTCCTGCCCTGACGGTTTGTAAGCCCTGAGGACTTGGTGACAGACCCGAAATGACAAATCTGTCGGAGAATCTGGCATCCAGCGGTGAAGCGGCTAATATATCTTTCAGCCTCGTCTCCGAGCCGAAGCATTTATTTCCCAATATATATAAAGCCCCCTCGGCTCCGACATCTTCCCGTGAAGCTGGAAACATGGAAATAAAACTGGTTACAATGTATCTTCCGGGGAGTGAGGACGGCTGGTGTGATGTCGCCACCTGGTGGTGAGAACAGCAAACTGCTTCATGCCATTTACCAGCCCGTCTTGTTATTTATTTCTTTATATAGCGCCATCATATTCCGTAGCGCTGTACAATGGGTAATCAAGACATCACAAGTAGTATATAGCATAAAAATTTCACTTACAGAAACAACAGGTGAGGAGGGTCCTGCTCATAAGAGCTTGATGGTTGAAATAACATTTTATGGTTTCTAAGACAGATCCGCCACCCGGCAGGGCAGCTTTCGGTAACACATACAAAATGGCCCGAGGATTGAACCCTTGCCAGGACAGACATATTTTAGATATTTTATGGTTATAATTATATAAGTGACAATCTTATATATACAGCTTACACTTACCTGTAAAAACCTTTTTTTAGGTTTTTTTGTATCAAATATAACTAAGATGAGCCAGACCATAATATGACGTTGGATACATTGGGAATCCCATATCCTCTATGTAACCCTAATTTTTCAGCTATTCGTATATCATATTATTTATTAACACTTATTTATATAATACATTAGTAATCAACATTTTTTTTACAAATGCTGACAGTTTTTTTATTAACTTTTTTTAGAATAAATTAGTAAGCATGGTTATAGATCTATATAAAAAAATATATTTTTTTATTTACCAATTTTTTTTATATAAGAAATTAATAATCGACGTACAATTAAGTCAAACGGTCAATAGAGTCTTATCCATTTTGTTTAAAGCTGTAGATAATATGGAAAAATTTAGTTAAAAAAAAAAGATGAAAATGTTCCGTTTCCTCCCCAACTATTTCTAGTTCCGATTTCTATTTCCAGGGTCCTTCTCCGAGTGGCGCCGCATTGCGTTTAGACAGAGAAACAATGCATGTATTGTTGGCGCTTTATAAAAATGGCGCCAGGCCAGAAGCCTCCGGTATCGGCTGCCGGTGATTGATGCCGCGCGCCACGGAGCATTCGTATAACGAGTTTAACGCAGAGCCCGAGGAGTGAGAGCGAAACTTCTGAACGCTTTCCTGCGGGGCTCTCTAAGGCTCCCTCCGAAAATAAAATAATGCGTTTTCTGCCGGAATTTTCCCTCCATTTGCATAATGGCTCCATTTCTCCGGAGCTCCCAGTATGGCGCTGGACGTTCCCATTGAACCCCATCACAAAGCAGTTATTGTCGAACCTTTCCACGCACGGCTGCATCGCAATAGAGCGCCGCGTGAGAACGTCCGTCACGTGCGCTGGGGCGGCGAAGTGGGGATTTTTTTTGGGACGTTTCACTTATTCTGCGCTGAAAGAAGCCAATGCCCCGGAAATATACATTTATTTTCCACGCAATCGTTTCTTCAAAGTGTTTAAACTGGAAATTTCCTGGTTTCATTTAGAATTTGCCTTTTTTGGCCAAATTATGCTTTGCTCCAGGATAAAAAGTGTTAACACGCACCTCTTGCGTTGCGAAAGGGACAGCCGGTTGCCGTAAAGAGAGTCCCAGCGATATAAATGCTTATTGAAGTACATATTCTATACTCTCTGCTTTATATACCTATATATATATATATATATATAGTACATGCTAAGAATGCTGCAGCTCCAGGGCTGCAGTACGCCACTCCATCCACTGTCCGGATTTTGCATCAGTGTCTGGCCAGCCAATCACTGGTAGGAAAATGTTCCCACTGAAAACAGCAGGAGCGCTTTCTGCGCATGTGAGCAAGAGTCTTTCTTGTTGGACCTCCTGGAACTCTTCTGCACCCCACTTTTCCTATACGACAAGTGGTTGGGGGGGGCACCTGATCTATAGGGAGGCTTCTGCCCGATCCCTCCATGCCCGTGCGAGAGTGGGCTGGCAGCCAAAGCTCTGGCGTCAGGGGGGGGGCATGGAACGCATGGAACGAGAGAAAGCTCCAGGCCAAGGGTAAGGGTGGGAGTATGTGTGTGTATGTTACAGTGAGTGTGTGTATGTTACAGTGAGTGTGTATGTGTGTAAGCGTGTATGCGTTAGCATGAGTGTGTATGTGCAAGTGTCTGTTAGCATGAACATGTATGTGTTTGAGGGAGCATGTGTTAGCATGAGTGTTAGTGTGAGTGTGTGTGTTAGTATAAGAATGTGATTATGTATGCGTGAATATGTGTGCTAGTGTTACTGGGGGGGCAGCAAGGGGCCAGTGGGTCAACCTTTTCCCCGGGACAGAAGGTGCCAGCCCTCCCATCTGTATATTATATAAGGTGACACCGAGGCATCATATACATTCTGGTGCATGAGTTTACTCTAAATGTTTTATCTATCAGATGGAGTTGAGAAGCCGGATCGGAGCTTTAAAGTTAGAGGTTCTAAGGTTCTACCTATAGAGCCTTAACGGGGAACGGCCACCTTCGCAGCGTTTATCGGGGAGGAAATAGGGGTTTGGGACCCAAAGAAGGGCCAATCTAACTAAACAGGGACACTGAGGAGGAGCGCAGACTAATAATAAAGATATTACGCTGCAGCGGAGAGATATATGCTGCGCATCCCTTAATACGGCCCCCCGGCCCCTGCTCCGCTAGGGGCTGTTTCTGGCTTTGAGAGGAAAGGGTAGATGCTTAAATTTATTAACTGCCTCACCGCCGAAGGCATTCCAAGTTACCCACAATGCCCCGGGGCGCCTCGGCGGATCCCACGCTCTCGAGCTTCACTTTAATTTTCTTCCTGCGACTCCCAAATAGAATTTTAAGCATCAACAAATTTACCGAGCGCCCTGCCTTTTGTTCTCGTTTTTCTCGTTTTTCTGTCTGGAAATCACATTACAGAGAGAAGTTCTATTTATCAAAGTCTGCGGGACCCGAAAAAAAACTGCAAAACACACAAAATCAAAGTTACGGGGAAAATGTTCTCGTTTTAGGCCTGGGGGGATTCACTCGACTCATACATCAAAGCCAAGCCTTCCGGGGGGGGGCCGCGCTCCGTGATAAATGTCCGGCGGATAATCTGCTAACATTAAGATATCTAACCATCCAAGAAGTGCGGAAAATAGTAAATAATGATCTAATAATTGCTTTTTTGGGGAAATTCAGTTATTTGTTAATTTGTAACAAAATGTAATGTAGGAAAAGACGGAAAGATGAGATTTAAAGGGACGGCGACTTAATAAAAACCCGTTGGTTATGGGATGAGAGGGGGTTCATGGAATATACCGGGTCGCTTCATGAACATGTCTCCCAACAGTCCCGGCTTTCACAGGACAGTCCCCATATTAAATGAATACTAAACTGCTCATTTTAACATGAAATAACCCAAAAATTGGGTATTTCTAAATCTCGTTAGTGTTTTTTGCCTCTGTCTATATGAAATTGCAACTTTTTCTTCTTAAAATGTGACTTTGTTTATACAGATCACGCCGGGACAGAGACCAGGGACCGATTTAAGAAGAAAAAAATAAAAAGTTTTGTTTTTTTTTTCTGTTTTTGTTCTGAATTAAAAATTAAAATAAAAAAAAATATCATTTCGGACAACTTTATACGGAGGAGATAGACCCAGAGGCGGAAATAGAGCTAAAGGGAACTAGAAATGTCCCAATTATTTACCCGTCTATAATCGTCGTTGTACAGCGCCACGGAATATGATGGCGATATTCGAAACAATAAATAATAATCTGCTCTCTGGAGCGCAGGCTGCCGTGTGTTACCAACTTTTATGGTCCCAGAAAGGGTTAAACGAAGGCAAAACCCCAAGAATAAATTAAAAGAAACTTCCAACTGGTACTAAACAAAAGTAGTTGTCGTGGAAACCAGTTTGGGCACACAGGTCACATGACTGTCCCTTTCCTCGGAGCGCCCGGTCGGTGGATCAGTATGGGAACGACTTCCACCGATTCTCCGGTTCTCCTGACTGCAAACCAGACCGGTGAGGACGGCGCGAGCGGCCGGGAGCTGGGCGAGGGTCTGCTAGGTATGGATTTACAGCTTCTGTGTGCCCCATGGACCAAAGAACGTTCTACGGCCAGACAAGCAAGTCCTTGTTTCCTCATTTTCACTGAGATGTTGGTGGATACATGGTACAGCCTCCCAGCAGAAGTGGCAGAGGGTAATACAGTGAGGGGTATTAAACATGCGCGGGATAGACATACGGCTTCCTGAATCTTAAGACGAGACCAACGACTGATTAAGGGTTTGAGTCTTACAGCAGGAGAAACGGTGCGACTAGACGGGGGCCGGATGGGGGCCGACTGTCTGAAAATGCCAGTTCCTGATGGAATCACCTCTGTGACCCATTTTGTGATAAATAACTAGGTTTTTTGGAGAGACTGAGGGGGCTCCTGCAAAGTCCTAATAAATACAGAATTTCCCCGGCAATTCCATGAAAGCCTCCGTTTGCCTTTAAAATAATAATTATAATAATAATAATAATTAAGAACCGCCCGGAATCCGCCAACAATTCCCAACATTCAGCAAATCCGTAATATCCCAAATCCGACATTCCCAAGCAGATGTTTCCTTAAATCTTAAGTCGGCTGGCGGCTCAAACACCGGGAGAAAAGCGTGAAACCCTCGATAAAAACATTCAATTAAATGATGTTTAGTTGTATTTTTTGCCCCATAATATAAAGTTTTCAGGCCGCTGCATATCAGCCGTTTGTATGATTCTCGCTCTGTTATCTGAGCCCCGATCTACTAAACACCGCGACTCCTCATCATACTGTAATTCATTGTCAGATGAAATATTAAAACATTTTATTGTCTCATTTCACAGAATTCGGAGACGTTAACATCACTCTGGTGTTCGTCGCTCTCGTTATCTTGACCTTCAGCACCATAAATCTGCAGCATTTTTGTATCATAAGCGCAGCAGGTGAGTGAAATTATTTTATTTTCAGGTTTATTAGAAAATTATTAACTGTGTAATTTTACCATAAAGTAAACAGAAAAAGTAGTAGTTAAAATCAAGTATTTGGCCCCCGTTTCTCAACCTTAAACCTTAGGTCCTAATCAGTCGTTGGTCTCGTCTTAGATTCAGGAGCCGTATGTCTATCCCATGCATGTTTAATACCCTCACTGTATTACCCTCTACCACCTCTGCTGGGAGGCTGCTCCACTTATCTACCACCCTCTCTGTAAAATAAAACTTCCTTAGATTCCATCTCTGACCTTCTCATTTCAGATTATGGCCTCTTGTACTTTGCTAAATCCCTTCTTTGGTTTAACCTCAGACCCCCGAACGCCTGTTATTCCATGCATTGCAGATTATACCCGAGAGCGCGGGGGTACGAGGACGCCGTGAGGTATGCAGGAGCCGGGAGGCCCATAGGCATTACTGAAATGAAACGGGTGCTGAGCATCCGGAAACCTCTGGCCCTAATGAGGAAGCAGGAGATCCTGAAGGACACTGCGCAGATTTACTTTATCTACGACAACCTGACGATGGCCGCGGCGGAGTGCGACCCCCAGGAGGTGGAAGCGCCCCAGAGACACGAGGCCATCGGCCCCCCGAGCGACGTGCGGAGTACGGGGATCCTACTGAACCCGCGGGTCCTCTACGTCTGACTGCGTCTCTGGGCCTCTGTATCCGCGCATGTTCTATTTCTACATCATATAGACATATCAGTGTTACGGCATCCAGGTCCTTCCGAGGTTTCTTCTAACACCGAGGGACGCAGGTTAGGAGCGCGGAACCCGCGGCAACTGCCCTGTTCCTGCCCTAGTCACAAAAAGCAATCCGGAGAGGCTAAATATAAATGCCAGATTAGTCTAGAAGCGGCCAATATTGTTTTCATTTTTATCTTTCTTCCCAGATTTATTTTTTTTATCCACCAAGGAAGTCCCGACAGTCCAGGAATCCAGAAATAGGACATTATGTTCGTTGATATAGCGCCAGCAGGTTCCATAGCGGGTACAGAAGGAGAAGAGGACCCTGCTCATGCGCGTTCCCCATCAACCAATGTATTCTGGCCAGGAGAAGTTTAAGGCAAATGATTTAATTTCCTTTTTTGCCTCCTTTGCTTCTTGGACAACAAATTTTGTTTCCTTTCCTTTTTATTTGGACAAAATTCTGAGGTTTTTTTTGTTTGTTAATACATTTCTTTGCCATATCGAGTCTCGCCGAAGCACTTGGAACCCGGCCAACGTTATTTTCTGGGAACTCAGCCAACAGTTAATTACCTCCAGCTACACTTTATTGGAGTCATCAACTTAACAAACATAACTACAGGAACCTCATCCAGAGGTTCAAAAATCAGTTACTGTTTGTTATCTTTTACATGTAACGGTGCTAATTGTTTTTGGGTTACTTTTGTGTTTAAATGTTAACTGTTGGCAGCGTTCCTAGAAACCAATCTTGGCAAGGATTCAAGGGGTTAAACTTTATGACTCCAATGAAATGCAGCAGAGTTCCCAAGAAAAATCTGAGAGGGAGACCAAAGGAATATAAAATACATATTTGGAGGTTTCTCATTCGTTTGGGGGGGGGGCTCCTCATTTTCAGAGATTCGTAAGAATTTGAGTTAAAATTAAAATTTGTATGAATCCGAAGGCACGTGAATTATTAACACGGTCAACTAGGAAATGGACGAAGCTGCCCCCAAAATCTTACGGCTTATATAAAAACAGAACTGGAATTAACCCTTTAAATAGGATATTATATAATAAACTCTTTAGGACTACATTAAGACCCTTACCGGATCACAATGGGGGCACCAGAGGTACAAAGAGGGCACAAGATTGTTTTGGGGGGTTTTTTTTGTGTAATTGGGTAATTACATGAACATAACTATAGCAAAACCATAACCCTGGTCTGGCAGTCAGTGAGTTAATACACAAGTCAGATTTATTTTCTGCTTATTTTTGGAATCCAATGAAATTTTACCAGAACGCCATTTATTCAGAGCACGAAAAGGGCAAAAGAACCGGAATGTTTCAATTTCTAGCGGGAACATAAGGGCAGATTGATCCGATTCTACAACGCGTGCGGAATGATAAAAATCGCACTCTCTGACCCTGTGTGTTAACACGGAGCGCTTTGCATATTCCAGTATTACGCTAAAACACCACAAATCACATTATTCATTATCATTTCGTCATTTTTGTAACAAATAATTGTAATACACATGGATTTGCCTAAATGACTATTTTTTAAAAATGCCTAATAAACACAATTTACATTTGCTTTGGTGTCTATAAGCGCTGCGTAAATTGTTGGTGCTATATCAATATAATATAAAGATAAATATATATAATTAGTATCCCTGCCCCACACAGGTTTTTTTCCTTTTGTTGTTTTGTTGGGGGCCCCATCCTCACTTTTTAACAAATTTAAGGAAATGTGTTAAAAAATTAAAACTCGGACAGATCGGAATCCGCAAGTCTGGTTTTTATTTACCAAAAAAGTATCCAATATTTCTGGGTAGAATAGGAGAAATCTGAGTTTTGGACCGTAAAGAAATCCCCCGTCCTCACGCCTAAAACTGACCCAAAACCACAAACCTTCACCTTGTACTGCGCTGCGGAATAGGTTGGCGCTTGCTGGGAATAAAAACATATCAAGCGCCCGTCTGTTCGAATGGCAGATTTTATTAGATCCGATGAAAGAAACTGCGATTTACCCTTCAGCATTAACCCCTCAATGCCGGGGAGCAAATGCATACCGCGTCAGTGGAAAAATGGGTACAAAACATTAAAAAACGCTAATGCACTTTGCTGATGGGGAGGGTCTCCCTTATCAGCCATTGGAGGGCTTCCTGGCGTCCCTGTTTTTCCAGCTCGGCCCCCACGATGTTTCTGCACTGCTTGTGATACTCGTTCACCCAGTCGACCTTTTCGGAAGGAGAGAGAGAGGGGCAGTTACAGCGATACAGACCCCCTTGTAATAAATTCACGTTAATAAAGTTGTTCTACATTCATAAAAACCTTTAGTCTAAAGCTGTCGGGTACAAACCTTGCATTTATTTCTATAGCGCCAGCAGATTCCGTAGCGCTGTTACAATATTTAACAAAGACAACTAAAAAGCACATCAACACACAGAAGGACAAGAGGGCTCTGTTCCTGTGAGCTAACAATCTATACAATACAGAAATCATCTAAATGTATAAATAGCACATACTGGGGGCAGCACTTTCCAAAGACTTCTGTGTAACTCAAAGAAGTCCATAACGTGGACCCCAATCATTACTCTGTCACCCAGAAGCACGGGAGCCAAGTTCGGTTAAGTACTTTTTGTATCTGTACATGTTCTGGCAATTTCCGCACATTCTATAGGTTCAGGGCCGGCCCTACAATGGAGCCGAGTGGGGCAATTGTATAGGTTACATTTTATTGCTATTCAGAGGCTCTCCAGCCCAATATATGTTCCCTGTGGGAGTGAAACACTTTGTATTCCGATTGTATCTGTTTGTACTTTGTATCTATTTACGTTGGATCAAATCCTACAGGTAACATCGCTTCCAGCTTCTCTGTACCTAACCTGTTAAATGTACACGGCCGTTCAAAAGTTTGGGGTCACTCAGCTGTTTTCATAAGAAAACAAGGACATTTCTGGCTGTAACATAATTGCAAAAGGGTTTTCTAACCATCAATTAGCCTTTTAAACTTAAACTTGGATCAGCGAACCCAACGTACCATTGGAACACAGGAGTGATGGGAGTGATAAAGGGCCATTGGAACCCAGGAGTGATGGAGTGAATAAAGGGCCATTGGAAACCAGGATGGATGGAGTGATAAAGGGCCATGGAACACAGGAGTGATGGATGATAGGCCATTGGAACACAGGAGTGATGGGAGTGATAAAGGGCCATTGGAACCCAGGAGTGATGGGAGTGATAAAGGGCCTCTGTACGATTCCATTAAATATCAGGCCATTTCATGTTACTTTAATGGAAAAATTGTTTTATTCCTTCAATAACAAGGGCATTTGTAAGTGACCCCCAAACATTTCGTGTATGTTTCCGAAGGGCACTGTATGGCTTTTTGGCAGTGCAGAGGTTAATTCTGCACCATTGCATCCACCCAGCACAATTCAGAAAGGTCCACATACGCAAATCGATTTGCTCCGTATTTATTCAGCTGCGGTCTTTACCTCTTTCTGAGTCAGCATTTCGATATTGATCATTTTCGTCTGTATGGGAACCAGGGTAATCGGCTCGAAAGTCAAACTCCCGCGGTTCTTGAAGTCGTACTGAGAAAAAAAGAAAAACAAAATGCAAAAAAAACCCAAAAAACAAATGAGAAGCGACGTCTGTCTTTCCGGGGGGAATTATTCGCCTTCGCCGATGAAACGAGCAGCAGCTGCAGGAGCAGAAAGCTGTCGGGGGACTCTCTCGCGGTTAACGTTACATTAAAAAGGTAAACCACAAATTGTTTTTAAAAGCCTCTTCCCCCGAGGAGCGACATAATAAGCAGCGAGCAGCCGGCTGGCAGCGAACAGTCACAGCTTATTAAGGAAGTGAAGGTCTCATTAGTATTTTGTTAACAGCTCATAAGTTAACTCGCCGCCCGCTAATACACAGAGCGCTCTGCAGGGAGTTCAGTAACTCGCAGAACGAACCGCACGGCGCAAGCCAAGGGTTTCCTACAAACTCATTTTTATCTTACGTAGAGGGTGGTAGATAAGTGGAACAGCTTCCCAGCAAAAGTGGTAGAGGGTAATACAGTGAGGGTATTAAACATGCATGGGACAGACATACGGCTCCTGAATCTAAGACGAGACCAACGACTGATTAAGGTCTGAGTTGCTATTTATGAGACCTCAACAAATATTACATACATACTCCTTACTCTGTTAATGCAGACATGACAGATCACCATTACTGCGGGGTATTACTGCGGGGTATTACTACACGACCACAAAGAAAGGTAAGGAGCAGTTTGGTCACCTTGGTTTTAGCGGGAATCACCAGCACCAGGTTCTCAATCCTTATTCCAAACGATCCGTCTTCGTAGTATCCAGGCTCTGAAAACGAACAACAGGGTTCATGGTTTATTCGCAGGAAACAAGGTGAGGCAACAGGTGCAATGGCGCAGTATGACCGGTGAAATGGGATGTCCCACCTCGGGGAGGAAAGGACCCTCGTCCTTGTCGTATCCGGCATTGGGGCATTACCAGTCGCTTCACAAAGGTATCACAGCTAGTGCCTGTTACACAGCTAATTCCCATTATGCTTGGCTTTCCCTTTGCCTGCTGCACGGCATTTCCTGTTTCTTTGTATCACACATATGGAGACACAACTCGCAAGCCAGACGTGTATGAAGGGGAACGGCATGTAAGGCGACGACAATTCCATACCGTCTGAAAGGATCATCCCGGCCTCCAGGGGCTCATCGGCAAAGGTTTTGTAGCTGATGCCGCACGGCCCTTCGTGGACATTGAGGAAAGAACCCACGCCGTGGCCGGTTCCATGCAGATAATCCAGACCGTGTTCCCATAACGCAGAGCGGGCAAAAGAATCCAGGAGATGCCCTGAAGGAATAAACGGTACAGTGACACGTAGAATATCACGGATATACACGGCGAACACGTAGAATATCACGGATATACACGCCGAACACGTAGAATATCACGGATATACACGCTGAACACGTAGAATATCACGGATAATCCATCCCGAGCACGTAGAATATCACAGATAGTCGACGTCAAACACGTAGAATATCACGGATAATCGACGCCGAACACGTAGAATATCAGGATAATCCACGCCAAACACACGTAGAATATCACAGATAATCCACGCCAAGCACGTAGAATATCACGGATAATCGATGCCGAACACGTAGAATATCACAGATACTAACGCCGAACACGTAGAATATCAAGATAATCCACGCCAAACACACGTAGAATATCACGGATAATCCACGCCGAACACGTAGAATATCACGGATAATCCACGCCGAACACATAGAATATCACGGATATAATAAATGACATTTATATATATACATATATATATTGTGATGATGATTTCACGTATTTATTGATAAACAGTGACATTTTCCACTTTATTAAGAAATAATTATTTCCTAATCGCGGATGTTTACGAGGTGTAATGAGTTGAGGTACCAGCTTCTGGGAATACAAATTAATCAGAACTCTCATTTTCTTATGGCTGCGCTTTAAACAATTAAAGGTTACATATAACACCCATTGCACAGCGCTACTGATTATGTTGGCGCTATTTAAGACAATAATATATCAATATAAATAAATATATTTATTGTTTTATATAGCGCCATATTCCGCAGCATTGTACAATGGGATAAAAAATGCTTTCAACACTGATATAATAATAAAATTCTGACCTTTAGTTCCATTGGGAAACACGGCTGAGCTCACGGCGATGTGTCCTCGTAACACGAACGTGAAACACTCCTAGAGCAGAGAGAAGAGATGTCAGGCTTCACAGCCACGTCTTACCTGCTCAGTCGGGCTGAACGGACAATATTATTATTTATTGATTTATATAGCGCCATCATATTCTGTAGCGCTGTACAATGGGTAGGCAGGACATAACAAGTAGTATGTAACATAACAATGACAACAGGTGAGGAGAGCCCTGCGCAAACGAGCTTACAATACCGTACCTTCTCATAGTCGGTGGGGCTCCCGAAGTGCACCGTTCTTGTGACATCTGTAGTGCCGTCCCTGCCAGGAAAATAATTTCATTTAAGTAAAAAAAAAAAAATATATATATATATATATATATATATATTATATCATATATATATATATATATAACATGAATCGGAGAACACATTAACTTATTTTGTGCTGCTTTGAAATTAAATGGGTATTTGCTTGAAAAAAATGCAAAAGGACAAAAAAAAAAATCAGATTTTTTTTTTTTTTATATACAATATTATCATAGCGTTCTGGTTATACCAAATCTCCATATATTAACTGAAAAACAAAACTCGCTTACGCTTATTTACAGAGCTCTACGGTAATTAAAAACAGAACGTAACAACACAACGATTAACAGAAGGGTAGGCTCATTAGGGCCTCGCATGTGAGCTTACAATCTAAAAAGGCGCTCTTACTTGTACTGGGCTCCGGAATCCAAAAGGAAAACCTCGTTTAGAGACAATGTTCGGTTCGTCTCGGGAACAGGCCTACGAAACAAAAAGAGCTATAAACGTGATGTGATCGTGATTATATGCAAATTTACCCCCAAAAGACTAGCATAATGCAAATGGATTAACTTTATAACAGGTCCGGCTTACTTGTAATGAATGATGGCTCCGTTGGGTCCGGTGCTCGATATCGTAGCAAAACTGAGCTCAACGAAATCCTCTTGTTGGCTGAAGCAAAAAAAAAAAAAGGAATTAATGAGAAAAAGGAAGAAAATAAACGTAAAATATAAAAAATATTTTTTATTCGGATGCTTGATCCCATATATTTATAAAAATATGATGCAGAAAAAAATATATATCCAGAATTATACAAAAAAAAAGAAATGAAGGAAAAAAAGGCTTGACGCGTTTCGCACCTCGAGTGTTTTATCAAATAGCGAGTTAAAGCGTAAAAAAAGAATTCCCTCCTCTGGTGCTTAAATACCGTAACAGAACAAATTGTGTAGTTACATTTTTACAGTCTACTGATATTTTTGCCGTTTAATGTCTGACATGTTTTTTATTTTCTATGATTGCAGAAAAAAACCCCTAGTACATATTGTAACAGAGGCCGACTGTCTTACACGGGGTTAAACATCGCACTTTATCACTTATAGCGATTTGAGACCCTAGGGCAGGGCGGACAGATGAGATAGCGAGGATAATACCGCTTAATAACCCCAATCGCTGCTCTATATATCGTGTTTATCTCCCTGAATGTCACGAGAGCTTCAGGTGACATTCAGATGACATTCAGGCTTCACCTGCGGAACTCCTCGGCCTTGTCGGCGGCGGAGATTTCGGTCACCGATCCTTTAGGAATCTACGAGAGAAGATATACTTAGTAAAGATGTTCATGACTGCTCTGCAGTGACTCTTGGTCTTTCTGTAAAGCCATATAGACGTAAGCCATACATATGAAAAGCATAATAGAGTCCATGTTGCACGGACTCCGGCATGTAAATCGGTGCAGGCATGCTTTACTTACTGGAGTTCTACAATGTGACTTTTGTTTCACTTGACTCCTCCCCCAGCTGCCTCTATTGAAAGCAGGGAGCATACCTCAGTACACACTCTGCACATGCTCAGTAGTAGCAGGAAGCATACCTCAGTATACACTCTGCACATGGTCAGTTTTAGCAGGAAGCATACCTCAGTATACACTCTGCACATGCTCATTAGTATTCTCATTCTTGTCAATGAGAGCTGGGCTACCTCTGAAATCAATGGGAGCAGAAGCAGCCAATCACATGTATGCCATCTGAACTAGCATACACATGATTCAATGCTGCTTCAGTGGGAGTGCTACTGAGCATGCGCAAGATGTTTACCTACTAACGCTTCCTGGTTTCAGTGGTGGCAGCTGGGAAAAAAAACCACTGTTCCGGAGACCAGACTGTTCCATATATTCTGGCGTGATAAATGATAACTTACTTATAGCCGTACTATATAGTCACCAATTTTAGTGATGCCTGTAAGGCATTCGATGGGGATAACGTACCTCCTTCTCCAGCCAGTTAAACAATTCGCAGAGAGCAACAGCGTCCTTCACCTAGAAGAAAGCGAAGGGGGAAGCTTCATTTCTAGCAACAAAGCATCAGATCCGCAGCAGCAATGCAAAAATTGCCAGAAAACACAGAAAATGCAGACAGAATTAATCTACGGACTGCTGCCTCCGAATGTTTGTGTTACTGTAACAGAAACATCGAATCTGCCGTCAGATCGGCCCCATAGGCCCCCGTCTAGTCGCCCGTTTCTCCTGCTGTAACGACTCAAACCTTAATCAGTCGTTGGTCTCGTCTTAGATTCAGGAGCCGTACGTCTGTACCATGTATGTTTACATTCCCTCGCTGTATTACCCTCTACCACTTCTACTGGGATGCTGTTCCGTTACAAAAGCCAAAATGTGATCTATAATAACTGAACCAGGGATTATCAACACGATACGGAATGTCTAATCTAAATATTATATTTTTAATAATATAATTCCACGTTGCTAATCCAGAGGTAAATATACTTACATGGGCCCGTCTCATACCCTCAATTTCCGAAGCATTTTTCACAGCCTTTGCCAGGCATATGGGGGTATACTGGGTGAGGTATCTGTGATTCTGTGGAGAAAGGAGAACATTTTATTTAAAAGAGACATTAAAATCTTTTTTAAATCCAAACTAATGAGCGGCCAACATCCAATCCAAGTTCAGGGTAAAAAGACTAAGTGGTGATCTGGATTGGCCGGCATTGCCAAGGATGGACGAAGGGATGCGGGTAAAATCCCAGGACGGTGCCTTCTGTGCCAAGCAGATCTAGCAAAGGGCCGTCGGATTAAATCTTACAGGGGTGCCGCTTTATTCTCAGGCTCCCTGCCATACGGTGTTTGGAAGAAGCTGCAGCGTCAGGGGTCCATTAGGTGTCTACCTTTGGGATGGCCTCTGTCAGCGCGTAGCTGGCCTTGTCGCTTATCCACACTCTCTCTTTGGGGGCCAGGCTGGCACAGATGCTCTCCAGCGCGGGCAGCACAGACTCGTACGGCTCCAGCTGGACTTTAAATTCCTCGGGGGGAGACGAGTCGAGCAGAAGGTGCCCCCTCACTGCCGGGTCAGCGAGACGGTCACCGCTAATAAACAGCCTGTCCAGAAAGCAGCCAATAAGGAAAATTAGAATTTAACAAGATATGGCAAAATACGTATAAAAAAGGAAAATGGGGGATGTTTTTCCCTCACAGGCCGTCGCAACCCGTTCTTTACTTTCGGAAAATGTTCCGAACGGAGTTCTTATCGTGTGTGCAGTATTGGAGGTTTGCTGTAGTTTTTAGGGTTGTGTCGATGCTTATTTCTGCCCTAATTCACCCAAAAAGCATGAGCCGAGCCATACTGCAGCCTGAGACATGGTCCTCGGAGCGTACAGATGCTGAAATCATTTCTAGCTCCTGCTCGATCCCCATGGCTTTGGGCTCGAGCCCCCAAACCACTGCCCAAAATTAGATATCAGCGATATAGCCGTTTTCTTCCCTAAACGGAATACAGAATTTTCCTTGAGGATGACAAAGTTTTATCTGCAGCAGAGAAACATTCTCGCACTTACCCAGCGGGTCGCAAAGGTGACTCCGCTTTGAAACATTTATCGCAGGAACCTGGTTACCCCAGTGAAAACTTTTATGTCCCCCCCCCATTCTCACCTAATACACTTTGTTCCTATGATGGCGTAAGCGAAGAACACGGGATTGTACTCCACGTCTGACCCTCTCAGATTGAAGAGCCCTGAGATAACAAGAAAGAGAACAGATGGCTATTCTTCCAGAGGAAACACGCAGCGAGCGAATCAACCTTCTAAATGCCATCGGGATGATATCCGGCATCCATTGGTCAACCCAACAAGAAGAGTCCATCTCATATCTGTTCACACAAGAGCCTCACTTTATAGAACATCCCTGACTGTGTGTAGGAGGCTAGAGAAAGTCAAAAGTTTGCTAAAATAAAGTTTGATGTGAGATAAAACGGCGACGGGGATCACCTACATGCAACTTCATCCAACGCGGTCAGGACGATCCAGGACGCCTTCCTCTCCGTCATGCTGGCTCTGAGGGCTTCAATCTTTTCTTTCCATGAAACGCCTGCGGCGGTGAAATGGTTAAATCACATTCAGTATGTGAATAGAAAGGGCAAAAGAACAAGAGAATGCTTCCTATTCCCACTATTACCGTGTGAACGTTCTTATCCCTTACTGGTTGTTTTTTATAATGTGTGTAATGGTTCATTAGGGTATAACCAGAAACTTAGATGATTAAGTAAATTTATCTAAATCCGCGCTTTATGTGCCGCACCAACCTGTGTACTTGAGACCCAGCGTTATCAGCGACTGGCAAGGTCTTGGTGGACGGTCTGCCCAGATGGCGTCGATGAGGTTTTCTTGCACGGGAACCAGAGAATGGCCGGCATTCTTTAAGGCAAGCGACATGGTCTTCCATTGATCTGAAACGGGCAAGCGAGTATCCTAAAATCCCGTTCGATTTATAAAGTGCGGGCTGAATTACCATGGACAGCAGGTTATAGGTAGAGATTATTCAGAGGAAAGTCAAGTTGCTGGTGGAATATGTATCACCGATTCTAATTAACATTCTAAATAATACGTGGTGGAACCCGGAAGCAGGTAACTCTTTATACAAATACGTATGAGGCCACCGTACAGCCATCTGAAAGTTTATTTGCCCTCAAATGTCCCATCGTCCAATATGAGCTGTCAAACAGCTATGATCCTATATAAGATTGAGGAGACATACTCGACTTTATATCGCAGGGAAAACAGCCTACTAGGGCAGAAGAGATCTCTTAGCATGGGGGAGTCTTAAAGACACATAAATCTAATAAAATATACCTGTCTGTATGATAAAAGGATCGACTCCAACCCGTGAGCCCTCTGGAAGCACATTTACCAGCCAGTCCTCCTGAGTCGGGGTGTCTTTCAGCCCTGAAACAAAGAAAAATGCCAGGTTACAGGTGTCGTAACCTTCATCGAAAGGCTGGCTGAGCATTCTATGAGTTGTGGTCGCTGCCACTTGAAAGCAGATAATGATTTACCAAAGTTCAGGGAGGGTTTATAAACTTAGGTAGCCTCTGCAGCCCATCAAACTGCAGCCCATCTAAAGTGTGCCACATTAGAAAATGTGTATTCGTGGTTGATTTAAACAAATCCAGAACTAGCTCTTTCTCACCCATTTTCATCAACGTCCAGTTGCTGTCTATCTGCTGAGCGGCCTGTAGGAAGTAACGTCCGTCTGTCCACAGAGCTGCGTTCTGTTCGGTGACGATGGCCGTTCCTGGTCGTCATTATAGAAACAGATTGCATTAAAATCACTGACAGTGGAAATCTAAATAGTAAGCAACTTTCCAGCTGTCAAACTACAAATCCCATAATGCTCAGCGGCAGGGCCTTGTTCACACCTTTCAGAGTCTATAATTAGGATATAAAAGTTAAATTGATCGGGTAGGTAGGTTTCCTCTGGGTTCTGCAGTAAACACCCCTGATGCTTGCGTAACTCCGGCGGAGAACACCAAGAACAAGCTGGGCAAGTTACTATTTACACCTGGAGACCAGGTCACGTCGCTGCTTCCTAAACTTCATTAAAACCTCAAAAAATATCTTAAATGTGTATTCGGCACATTTTAGATCAGCATAAGGATCTTTACAGGGGCCGACCTGTTACAGAGGACACGGTGAAAACGTAACCAACCTACCTAACCACGGGCTACATAAAATCATGGGGGCAACGTGTGTCTGTCGGGGATCTGAGAGTGTCGGCAGGGATCTGAAACTCTCAATCTGTGTATAGATCTGCTGGGAGGCACCAGACTGTCGTGTGAAGTTTTGACCGTCAATCGAAGACAACTTGGCTTCAGAGATTTGTCTTTCGGAAATATCCATTCTACCTGAACACCAAAAACGGAATCTCCGCAAGGCTTAGCGTTATTCGTTTAAATAAGAACGTTAGAACTAGGTACAGATCGTCCTTCTAATTTGTACACATACACTCTTTTACTTCTGATTTTAATTAACCCCTTAAAACAATGCATTGTGAGCCCGTACATGTACAGGCTTTGGCATGATGGGGTTAATAAATAGCGCACAGATGAACGGAGAACACTCACCGGCAGAGCCGTTAAAGCCAGATATGAACTCCCGTCTGCAGTCGCACGGCGCGATGTACTCACTCTGGAGAGAGAGGAACGTATTCGTGTTTACAATTTTTTTATGCAGTTAAATACGTTATTTTTAGATTGTAAGCTCACGTGTGGGGTCCTCATAAGCCCACCGCTTTTGCCAGGATCTTTTTGCCATAACGCTAGATGGCAGCTCCTCAACTCCTGTTGGATATGTGTCATGTATTTGTTAACCGCCCTATAAATTGTCTATTTACTAATGAATTCAGTGTGATAGGTTTTTAAATTGTGCAGCGCTGCGGAATATGTTGGCGCTCCATAAAGAAGAAGAAGAAGAAATATGACAAGCAGCAAATACCAACTGATTTTTAAAAGTGTTTCTTGGGGTGTGGATGGGGGGTAATTTTGAGACAGATAAGATGGTATTTGTTTAGAATTGTTTTTTATAGAATATTTCTCAATAACAGGAAATAATTGATTTTTTTGGCGACTCGTAAGCACAAAGAGGGACTCCTATAAAGCGGATACCTGGTGCGCGTCCCCCGAGGGTACAATGTAAGCCTGGATAGGGTCCGGCAGGCTTCTGGAGGAGCGCATGGTCTGCCTCAGCTGACGCAGAAGTTCTGTGGTTACTTTGGGGGCCATTCTGAATGCCTAAAAGACAAAAGATCTATACGTCAGCACCGCGTTATATCACTACATGAAAATAACTCCCACTACTCCCATTGCTATGGAGGGCATCCTCTTCAGCTGTTGACCATAAACTCTTTGCAATTCATAGTATGGGGGGGCAGATATATTTATAGAGGTTACAGGCGAAAAACTATTTTGGCCATCGGCCATTAATTTTCATTGTTTTCTATGGTTACTCATTTGGATCTTTGTACCAGATTAGCACCAAGCGACAGGCGCTGTCTGACGGCACACAGAAAAGGGACAGGCGCTGTCTGACGGCACGCAGAAAAGGGACAGGCGCTGTCTGACGGCACGCAGAAAAGGGACAGGCGCCGTCTGACGGCACGCAGAAAGGGACAGGCGCCGTCTGACGACACGCGGAAAAGGGACAGGCGCCGTCTGACGACACGCGGAAAAGGGACAGGCGCCGTCTGACGACACGCGGAAAAGGGACAGGCGCCGTCTGACGACACGCGGAAAAGGGACAGGTGCCGTCTGACGGCACGCGGAAAAGGGACAGGCGCCGTCTGACGGCACGCAGAAAAGGGACAGGCGCCGTCTGACGGCACGCAGAAAAGGGACAGGCGCTGTCTGACGGCACGCAGAAAAGGGACAGGCGCCGTCTGACAGCACGCAGAAAAGGGACAGGCGCCCGTCTGACGCACGCAGGAAAAGCCGACAGCGCCGCTGTGCTGACGGCACGCGGAAAAGGGACAGGCGCCGTCTGACGGCACGCGGAAAAGGGACAGGCGCCGTCTGACGGCACGCAGAAAAGGGACAGGCGCCGTCTGACGGCACGCAGAAAAGGGACAGGCGCCGTCTGACGGCACGCGGAAAAGGGACAGGCGCCCTCTGATGACACGCAGGAAATAAGGGACTACGTCTGACAGCATGTAGGATATAGGGCGCTCTGCAGGAAATTGGGGTGCCGTCTGCAGGAAGTTGGGGTGCCGTCTGCAGGAAGTTGGGGTGCCGTCTGCAGGAAGCTGCTGTCTGACACGCATTATTGTTATTATTGGGTTCATTCTTTCTTAAACGCATTTATTTTATTTCTAAAATTTTCCCCTGCTATAAATAAAGCAGCCAGATACCCCAGCTACCCCTAACCCCTCTAGTTGCCCCTGCCTGGGCCCGGTTACCATACGACTCCCCCGGCTTCTCCAGGCGTCGCCTCAAGATCCCGAGCCGGTGCGCAATGTCAGAGTGACCCGCTGGTGCTGCCGGGAGTTGTAGTCCTGACTAAGCAACCAATCAGAGCGTAGCGCACCCGGCGGACTACATTTCCCGTGAGCCTTTCCGTCCCACTCTCTATCTGCTCTTTTCTATGCATGAAGTGTAAGCCTCTTGTGTCTAATGCAGACTCTGGCTGAGTCGGCGGAACCTCTATGGCGTAAATGGGCCGGTTGAGAAGATCAAAGATTACCCCTGTAACCAGCCCATTGAGCAGCTGAATACTGGGGGGGGGGCTGATTGCCCAAGAAGGCAATCTGCCCCCCCCGGACCTGACGCACCAGTCGGCCTGACTTCATCACTGCTTCCAGCCACATCTCCAACCAAACAGAAGAGCCCCTCCTGAAATGTTGGAAGCCATAGCGGGATCTCTACCTCCTTTCAACTGCCTTCATTACCTCGCTGTCACTTTAACAGCCACTAAGGAAAGAACTCCTTAAGAAAGGCTTTATTCACTAAAACGTGAGTTTGAGGAAGAGTCGCACTCCTAATAATCCCGTTCTCTATGACCCAGAAACGGTCCCAGGGCAATAAAGGCAGCTTCTGTGTCATTTCCCAAGAGAATGGGGGGTTGCAGCTTCCTAAAGCATCAGAATCCATATTTCTGGGTAATTTTTATCAATACAAGAAGCCTCTGAGTAAAATAATAATAATAATAATATAAGTAATAATAAAGCCTAATTTTGCTGTTGTTTTATTTTTACAAGTCAGTGAGGATCCCCTTGGTTTAACCCCTTCTTACCTCCTCAACGCCCCTGTCTTCTTTGCTATCCTCAGGTGTTGACTGTTCAATGAGAGCTTTGCCCTTTCATCTTTCTCCATAAACATATCAGTCATTGGGGCTGAACCTTGAACCCAAGACAATAATTCTTCCGCAGACAAGACAGAAGCGTAAGGCCTTCCAATCGGCAGTGAAAAAAACACAAAAAAATGATTTAAAATACTTTTATTTACAGTATTCTGAATCCCTTGAGATTGTGTTTTATTTGCATTAATAGATCCAATTAGATTTCTTTTTCTTTTTGATACAATGTACAACATCAGTGTAATTCCTGCTTTAAACACAAGGTGGCGGTAACTACTTAAGTTAAATATGGATAAAATCCATCAACTAGATTCTTTAGGGGTTAAAGCCTTTTCCACCTCCTCTGCTGAATTTAAAACTTGGACGACTAAATAAAACATCACTCCTACTGTTTAATACCCATACGTGGCCTTACACAACTCCGGCACTGAAAACAGCTGGGGAGCGGATAACTGGGCAAAAGCATTCGGGGGAGATCCTGCAAAATCGCTCCCATGCATTTGCAAAAGGGACACAACAGAAATTTAAAGGGACCGCTTAGCTATCGTATGCATTAAAGTTCATATGATAACTCGAGTGTCCGTTTAACACACAGCAATTAATGTTTTCTCTAAGTGGAACAGCACCTTTAAATCCGCCAAACCCTATGTGCTGTTCCAATGTTCCATACATTGCTGTTCTACTGGCTAGCGACTTCCCGTCAAAGGGGTAACTAAAAGGAAGGCAGGGCGCAACTTTGCTTCTACAGCGATGAAAGGGTTAAAGCAGTTCCCACAACAAGCTAAGAGCCAGGAACACAATGGTTAAAAGTTTATTACCGTTATCTAATCTTTTAAAGCAACAAGTAAATGACAGCTCTTTCTGTGTCTGTTGTGAAACTGTTTCTCAAGTAACCCATAGTAAAGGGGATTCCCGCTGTGTGTATTCTGCGCGCATGCGCGATACGTGATAAATTTTACAATAATTACAAGCAAATAGAGGCTGCAAGAAATGGCGCCATCTGAGCAGCGGGAATAATACGCTCCACTTTACAGAAGAATCAATACTGATTCCGGTTTCTGTAGTAGCCTCTGATCTATTGTTGCAGAATAAATCCTCGTACTATCGTATATATAACCTATAATAAGTCACCTATAAATACCTGCCCAAAGAATTATTACAAATAAAATGTTTTATCAAATGTGAGCATTTCCCGCGTCTCTGTGACTTTCTGGGGCAGAAATCTCCGGGGGAAGTAAAAAAATCCCTGTCTGGTCCCAGGAACTGACGCTTTAATACTGGGAAGCCGCCTTTCTGGTGATTGAATGAAGCGTCGGGACCTCTTGCTCTCCGTGTTATTTTTGAGCGCACCTCTCAAGCATTCCTGATTTGGAGAGACTCTTTGAGATCTGGCTTATGGACCGGGGGTGGGGGGGGCAAAAAATGGTTCAAGTTCTTTAAACAGGGCCATCCCTCATCGATTAGTGGGGTTACGTAATGCAATGTTACTTGACCCGGCGAAAGTATTGGGCAATTGGAACAGCATCTAACAAAAGATCAACTGCCAGCATTCAGGGACATTTAAGGGGTTTTTTTTATTGTTATTAGTTACCATAGAAACCGCCAGCTACATTAAGCTGCCGGTATCCATACACCGATCCCTGCTTATAGGCAGGGATCAGAGATTTTATTTCACTACAGAGAGCCCCTAACCAATCAGCAGCAGCGTTCTGATGGTGCGATTATAAAACAATAAATAAAAAATAATAACAATAATATTAATAATAAAAATATTTTAGCTGATCGGCGCTTCTGGTGACCCCTACGCGTGGGATATGAAATTGCCCGTCTAGCCCGGCGTTGCCAACCCTATCTCATAAGGAGTTAGCACTCTAAAGGTTAATGGGAATGGCAACCTTCACATCTGCCCCTGCTGAAATTGTAAAGAGAAGCTGCCTTGCATGTCAGCGACACCTCGAGAAATCTCTCGGGACCCTAAGAGGGGGAGAGCGGATCTTCCACTTAATGTGGGCCGAGCACCAAAACTAACTTTACATGGAAAACAGGGAATAATAAATAAATTAGAAATAATAAACTATTCATGACCTATATCCTAATTTATCCCCAAATCACAAAACACGTATAAAAGTTACAAATTAGTAAACCTTCAAACCACAAAACTGTTTAGAGACAAAAACATTTTGGCTTTATGTCTTTATGATGAAATTTAGCTTTTTGCTGATTTTAATGTAAATTAAAACATACACATTAATCAGGATTTTAGTTAAATTTTTCCCATTTTTGTTTATTCTGAGGTCATGGAGGTCACCTGTTTTCCCCCTCTTGTAGGAGAGACAGAAAATCCGACATCTTTAGAACTTTAGGAAAAGACAGCGAAGAACGGAGGCCGAGAGAAAAAAAAATGATGGTTTATTTAGAATCATTTCATAATAATAATAATAATCCCAATTGTACAACGCTACGGAATATGATGGCGCTATATAAAAGAATAAATAATAATATTAATATTCTTGTCCTATAAGCAGAGCACAAGACGTTTACATCACTTCTGAAATTAGCTGAGGTTAAACAATTTTAAATTCTCTTTTTTGGGGGGGGGGGTTTAATGGAAATTCCATTAGGGTCAAAATGTTTAAACAGCCCCCATAAAGGACCTTCACACACAAGACCTCGCCAGGCACTTTAATCCCATTTCTGCATCTATAGGGGGGCCTTGGAAATAAATGACCTTCCCCAGGCCGGACGACCTTCCCTGGATGCGTTTCCTGACCCGTGGGAAACCAAAAGATTTTTTTTTTTTTTACACAACGGAAAGATAAATGCTGCAGCTTTCTTCCTGTTTTAGAGAAGATAGATCTGCGTGACACGAATATCCGCTCCCCTCGCATAAAACCTTCCAAAGCAAAATAAAAATGATATCCTGATTGTTTGCCTTGGCCCCCGGAGCTTATAGTTATCAAAGAGATGGAAAAAATATGAATTATTTTCCAGTTTATTTGGAAAATCGGGATGGAAAGCAAAAAAAAAAAAGACGATGATAAGTTAGAATTTAAGTTTCCGAACTGTAGTTTGTAATTTGATGATGGTTTATGAATATATTTTCTTATTATTGCTTTATTTTTATTATTGTTATTAATTATTATTATTATTATTTGTATTCGGAGGGAGAGAAAGATGAATGAAAATAAAAATTGAAAAAAAAAAAATAATTTAAGTTTTCCTTAGGGATTTTTGAGGAACAAACGTTCTGCTCTTTTATTTCCATCTGTATTATGGGGAATTTATAATAAAATAGAAAATAATATATTTAATAATGTTAAATATATATTTAAATATAAAAACATAAAGTAAGCATTTTTACACAGTCACATGTAGCTTTTAAGCGCCTGAAGTCATAAGTTTGGGTGGATTTTCAGATTTATTTAGGGAAAGTTCTTTTCTTGCTATAGGAAACAGTTCCATTGTTACAGTTAAGTTCCATACATTGTTACATAAATGCATTGTTATGTTAGAATGTTTTGTAGTTAAGTTAAAGAAGTGACTAAAAGTAACTAAATCAGGGAAACAATGTTTTTAAAGTGTTACGTCATCAGGCCCTTTGCCTCTCCCATTTGATTTATTGCAGAAAATGTAAAAAAAAAAAAAAACAAGTAAAACCCATGAAAAAGGCATTTCCAGTTTTCCGTCTAAAGGAAGGAAGAGTCGTTCTCACCCACTGGTCATCGGTCATTTCACTCACTGGGACAGCCGAGAAGAATAATTCTAAACAGCGTCCGCCTTCGGATTAACCATTTTCATATAAAAGCACAGATTTGATTATTATTAAATTAATATTACACGATTTGCTGTTTAGAACCATGTTGATTCTATTAACCATTCGTTTCTCTGCAGCAAAGTATTTTAATGTCTCCTAAATGAGAATTGTGTGGCCCTTGCCGGGTCTGCCAGTTGTTCTGAATTTCCCATAGAGAAAAAAAAACAGAAAAAAACCCATGAAGATACAAAGTGGGAGCGGACAGTAGGGTTTCAGCCACGAGGGCCATTAATATTATTATTATTATTATATTAGTATTATAGCCTACAATGGTCAGCATGGAAACATATTAAGGGAGCAATAAAGGATCTGGGATTGGAGGAGCTTTCCCTAGAAGAGTTCACTATCCTGGCATGTCCTGGCATGGCGAGCTCTACTGGGATATATAGCGCCATCATATTCCCCAGAGCTGCGCATATACATTAACACTGATTGCATATGTAATTTGAGGCCACGCCTCCTTTTAGTCTTCCCCGCCAGTGAAGTGATTTAATGCGCGCCTTTCAGATTTCATTAGCGCTTCCCGTATGTTAATTTGTCTTTGTAAAAAGTAATTCCGGGAGATAAAACATTCCCATTTGGACAAATTCGTTAATACCCCACCTTGACATAAGATCCGTTGCCATGGTAACGGAGACAGGCGATGGGGCCCACACAGAAATCAGCGTGCAGAGCTGACGACTTACCCGGAATGAGTGTGATCGGACTTGCGTTGATCATCATTCTTCTTATTCATTGTTTTATATAGCGCCATCATATTCCGCAGCGCTGTACAATGATCAGGGGTATAGCTTAATAGAAACCCAGAACCTGCAGGCAGATCGGCCCCCATTCGGCCCCCGCCTAGTCGCCCGCTTCTCCTGCTGTACAGACTTATTCTCGTTGGTCTCGTCTTAGATTCAGGACCCGTATGTCTATTATTATTATTATTGTTATTATTATATTTATTATTATTATCTTTTATTTATATAGCGCCAACAATGTACGCAGCGCTTAATACAATACATATATTAACCCATGCATGTTTAATACTCTCACTGTATTACCCTGTACCACTTCTGCTGGGAGGCTGTACCCCTTATCTACTACCCTCTCAGTAAAGTAAAAATAAATTATAATCAGAGTAATTTTCCGACACTGATAACATCAGCAAAGCGAATTAATCCCCCCCTCCCCCAATTTCTACAATCACCAAGTTGGGTTTTCGTATCTTACGTATAAAAGATCATTTACAGAAATATGTGTAAATTTCTCCAATTTGATCTTCAGTCGTAAGGAGGGGATAAATGATTTGCAGCTGCGATGACATCATTATCACGCTAGAAAAACGTTTCATCCTAAACAGTGTAAAATTATCACTAATTACGGGTCGGGTTCTTTTTCATGTGGTGAAGATATTGTAGCAGCTGCCGAAGGGGCCGTTAAAGGCGCCGTTCAGGGAAAAGGGACAAAATTAATATATATTTATTACGCGACTTCAAATTAATGAAATACTGGGTTTTGTATAAAAAAGGTTTGAGGGTGAAGGGGCAGATTCTCGGGGTCACACAGTCTGGAGCCTACGCTGTGATCAGATATAAGACTCCCAGTTGGTGCCTTTGCTCCCAGTATGTTATGGTTGATGTCCCTGCTTGAATGCAGGTGACTCAATTAAGTGTATCAATAAATAATGACAAGTTATTAGAGCCAGTTGGGTCACACGTTTGGCAAGTCGCTACATAGTATCCTAACGATGGGCTATAAAAGGGTTAAATCATTTAGAAGGTTCTCAGGTATGAGAAAAAGTGACTCTAGTGCAAAAGTTTGAAAAAGTTTCCTATCACCATAGCAACCAATTGTTCAGTCATTAGGGACATTCCACTGGTTGCCATGGTGATAAGACCCCTTTTTAAACTTGTATCCCTTTTTTTTTTAATACTTAAACTCTGTTGCTGACAAAATGATAAAATGCGTTTTAAAAGTCTGGCACTTTAACCCCCAAATGTCTGTTTCCACTCCCCACCCCCTCGGGGAAAGACGCGACCCCCTCGCATCCTAAACTCATTTATTAAACCTCCCCACGGCTTGCGCTTTTTTGTGATTTTTTTTGGTAATTATTTTGGAGATTTTGTTATATTATTTTGTATAATTTTAGCTCAGATCCATTCCTCCCAAGTGTCCCAGTTATTCCATGGCAGTCCTGATTTGTTGGCCCTGTCCCGCTGTCCGGGATATGCAGGCAGTGAGCCAGATCCTCTGATATTAAATCCACTGCAGCTCCCATGTCGCCACCTCCATACCAACTGTCCTGCTTTCTGTGGGACAGTCCCGCACAGTCCCAAATTTGCCACTCTATCCTGCTGTCACGCCGAGCTCTACCACCATCATGCTTTTCGGGACAGAGGGATTTGGAACCGCAATCCCACGGCCCCGATATCATTCCCAGACACGGGTGAATGCTTCCTGCGCATGAGCTGACACTCTACCTCCCAAGCGCCCACTCTTCACCCCAGTGCCCCGCCGGGGGGTAAAAGCTCTGAAGCTGAGCATCACAAGGTGGCTCTTCAACTAAGGTGGGTGGACAGAAAGACCTCTGGCCCCACCCACTCCCACCTCTAGCCACACCCGCTCTCACCTCTAGCCACACCTTCCAACATCCTGATAGTGTCCGACCTGAAACGTTTGGGGGGAGGGGCGCAGATCTGTGATGCAATCAATTCAAAAACATTCTAGTTCCAGAACCGTATCCGGATATTTTTCACTCGGCTTTCATGCCGAGGGGGAGGAGTTTCAGGGAGAGTTCATATCGGCTGCCGGGGGGGGGATCGCGTTGTCACTCATGTGAAGGTTAACAGGATAAGAAAAGCAGAAGTCGGCCCGATGATGTAATAAAACGTACATTTTTTGCAACAGTTGCGAAATGTTTGTCGTGTTATGGAAATGATGTTTTATTTACCGGCTTGATGTCAAAACCAACGGCTTCTCCTGCTTATCCAAATGGCAGAGGGGGCACTTTTCTTTAGGGGGTTGCTTGGGGCGGGCCTAGGGGCGCGGCTTTACCCAGCCTTTTTATGTGACTTTGTGCCCTATTGCGGGGTATTTGTGTAACCAAGTGGGGCATTTAGAAGAAGTATAATGGGTTTACTTAATTTATTAACCCATTCCCTGCTGTTTCTATACACATTATATCCATTATGAATGGGGCCCGGGTAAGCCCAGCCTCCCTGATCTGTCATAAGCCCCCTCATTGGTCCTCACGGCCCACCACCTGGGCCCCCAGTACCTGGGACTGGGCCCTTGCAACCCGCTACCCATGTGTGGCTTCCTATAGGCTTTGGGGCCGTCTGACCCCTTTCCAGACTTTAGGGCCTAGACGCCCCATTATTATGAACAATGGAAAGGGTTCTCTTTATGTTTGTCCTGGGCCCCTGAAATCAGCCCTGCAGGAGTTACACAGTCTTAGGCGGCATTAACACTCTGACTGGATCCCTTCTTTGCTCCTTATACCAGCTTTCTATACACTGTACAGGACTATTAACGGCTCAAAAAGTTTGTTGCCTGCTAAAAGTTTTCTAGACCCCAGCCGGACCCCTGTGTATTATTTCCAAATATTTTCAGCCCAGCCCAGCCCATATTATATCATATATATTTCACACCATGTAACATTATGGCATATAAAGTAAGAGGGTGTAGAGCAACAAACAGCAGGCGTTGTCCGAGGAGCTGACAATCTATCACTTACAGCAAATCCAACCTGTAACTATTACTTTTAGGATAATAACAGATGTGGCTTTAAGGGGCAAATGACGCACTTTTAAGTAAAGGATCCTTGGGAATGTCAATCTTAGGCTGAGAGTGTTGAGGGTTTTAGTCCACTGTTTGGCTGAGAGTGTTGAGGGTTTTAGTCCACTGTTTGGCTGAGAGTGTCGAGGGTTTTAATCCTCTGTTTGGCTGAGAGTGTTGAGGTGTTTTAGTCCACTGTTGGCTGAGAGTGTTGAGGGTTTTAGTCCACTTTTGGCTGAGAGTGTTGAGGGTTTTAGTCCTCTGTTTGGCTGAGAGTGTTGAGGGTTTTAGTCCACTGTTTGGCTGAGAGTGTTGAGGGTTGTAGCTGCTGTCTCTTTAAGGGACCGTGTCCTTCAAAGCATCTGGTGACAGAGGCAGAGCTGGAGCCGGCAGCAGACTGCAGCATTGCGGGCTCCACGCCTACAGCTCAGCCTGGGGAGAGCGGAGCGCTGTTGGACCCTGCGGCCCCTGCGGCCCCTGGTAAGATGTGAATTGTTTCTCCTTCATTCCCGTCAGCAGAGACAGAGCTGCAAACATCCTCAGCCATCCATTCCTTTCGCCTGCATTCCACAAACATACGCGACTGCTGGCTGCGATTCCCGTGTACGCTGGTGAAACGCCGCTGCCTATGTCGGCGTCATTCAGCTGTAATGCCAATCATTAGAATGCGCGTATGGAAACGTAACACAGAGAGGATAAACAATAGGGTATGCAATGTTATTTATGTTATACTGTATACTCCTTGTGTCCTGGTTACCCGTTGTACGGCGCTACGGAATATGATGGCGCTATATAAATCACTAAATAATAATAATGTCATTCATTTGCCCCAAATCGTTCTTTCTTTTCCCGTTTTGTTTGCCAGAAAGCTTTTACAGAAGAAGCGAAATTCCGCTTTCGTTCCCCGGGACTGTTTGCTTTCTTTGCGCTTCTCTTTATTACGCCGAGCAGCCGGGGAGGAAACTATGAGGATGAAGTCTAATTTCTGTTTGTTTGTGAACGGCCCTCCCCAGGTTTCTCCTCCAGTCCTCGATTAAATCCCCCCAGCTGTCGATAAAGATGCTATGTAAGGATGTTTTACTTTACTGAGTGGGTGGTAGATAAGTGGAATAGCCTCCCAGCAGAAGTGGTAGAAGCTTATAACCCCTCGAGACCAACGACTGATTAAGGAGTGAGGGTGACTAGACGGGGCCAGGTGGTCTTATCTTACATAGTAAGTTACCATCCAGGGAAGCACAAAGGGATTTGCCGTGCCCGGCGCCCAGTGGGGTCATATATGTGACCCCAAAGTAATAAACTGGCATCAGCGCAAGGCAAGAGGGATAGAATCTGTGTATGCTTTTGTACATGCATGCTGTCATGTATTTACGTATGTATGTATGTATGTATGTATGTATGTATGTATGTATGTGTAAGCATATGGTGTTAGTGTGAGTGTGTGTTACTGTGTATGGTGTTAGTATGAGTGTGTGTGTGGGGAGTACATGGTGTTTGTATGTGTGAGAAGAAGCTGTTAGCGTGTGTAAATGATGTTAGAGTATCTGGTGTCAGCAAGTGTGTGTGGTTGTTAGTGTGTGGTGTTAGCATGAGTGAGAGGATGCTGTTAGAATGCTTTACTGTACGGTGTTAGAGTGTGGGTGTTAGTGTATGGTGTTAGTATGAGTGTGTGGGGAGTGTTAGTGTTATGTGTTTAGTATGTGTGATGTGTGTTAGTGTAGGTTAGAGTGAGTGTGTGTGTGTAGTGTATTGGTGCTTATCTATGAGTGGTGTGTGTTAGTGTGATATGGTGTTCTAGAGAGTGTGTGGGTGTTATGTATGGTGTTTTAGTTATGAGTGTGTGTGTTAGTTATGCGTGTTAGTAGTGATGAGTGTGTTGTTAAGTTAGTGTCATGTGTACTAAAGAGTGAGTTGTGTGCCGGTGTTAGGTATGGTGTTAGTATGATGTCCTGTGTAGTGTATGCGTGTTTAGTATGAGTGTTGTGGGTGTTAGTGTGATGGTGTTAGTTTATGAGTTTGTGGGTGTTAGTTGTATGGTAGTTAGTTATGATGTTAGTGGATGTTAGTGTATGGTGGTTAGTATGAGGTGTGTGTGTTAAGTGTATGGTGTTAGTATGAGTGTGTGGGTGTTAGTGTATGGTGTTAGTATGAGTGTGTGGGTGTTAGTGGATGGTGTTAGTATGAGTAAAGTGCTAGATTGTCAGGGGTGAGGCTGGGGTTAGTGGTGCGGGGGAGAGGAGGGAGATAGTGTATGTATGTATAAGTGTATGATGTCATGGTGCGTGTTAGTATGTGTGTTACGGGAGGGGCTGGAGAAATTCTTCATCCTGGTACAGAATAGAAGACGGGGCAGTTGAGAGGTATGGTGTAACACAAAACGCTGCCCCCCCCCTCCACACCTCCAAGGGTCCAGCTCTGCTCCAAGAAGTCTTGGTGGCCCTAAATCCCAGAGTCTACCTATTCCCAGACCCTCAGGTTACGGGGGGGGTGGACAGGGGATTCGGTCTGTGGGTCGAGGGGCAATAAGCGTCTTTCATTTGTGTATTTTAGCCCCTGTGCCGCGTTAATTGCCCCTCTCTGTGTCATTGGATTTCTGTAGCACACCTGTCCTTTTCTTCTCCGTCCTCCTTTGTTATCCGCGGCTTTCCCGGGCTGTACAGACCGCGTTTCGGTGGCAGTCACCCTGATTGTCAGCCTTTGTCGGGCGACACAATGCCCCGGCTGTCCTCGGGAACGGGAACCTGGACTTTTTAAGTCACAGCCATTATTTGCCGCTCCCCGAAAGCAAGGAAACAAAAGCCGGAGCGCCTCCCTGTAACCGTGAACCCGAAACCATGAGACTTAACCCTCAAGACGCTGTGACACTTTTATTAAAATGTATATACACGAGGAATTATTATTATTATTTATTATTATTATTATTATTTTTATTATTATTATTTATTTTTTATTTCATGGGGGGAAATTTCACTAAATTCCATTTAGTTAATATTTTTAATGATTTTTCCATTGTTTTTTTTAATTTTAATGAGTCATTTGGACTGTGACTATCGCATCACAATAACCGACACACAACAAACTTCTTCAGCCTTAAATTCCTCTAGTTTTAAGTTAATATTTATATAAAGCAGAATATTTAGCGGCCCGTCCATCGGCCCATCCTGTATGTGACGCGTCCCTGTATTTTGGGACGATTAGTCCCATAAAGGCTTCAAGCTGATGACTTCCAGACTCCTCGCAAGGCAAAGCCCGGCAGTTTAATCAGTCTGCCTCTGACATCATTTCCCCAGTGATGATGTCATGCTCCTCTGGGATACTCAGTCTATGGCACTGCTGGGTAGACAACCATTTGGTTAACATCAAACGTAAATAAAATATGGAAGCTTGAGGATGGCCCCTCATCGGGTTATTTATTATGTTATAATATAGATTTATTACCGAAAGGGTTCAGTTCTTGTTAAAAAACAGGAACCACCTCTTGCCCTCCAAGTCTTGGACTACAACTCCCATGACACTCTGGCTTGCTATATAATCGCAGTCACATGTATATTTGTAATTTTAGCCGGTGTTTTTTTAAGCATTTTAACCGCCCCCCCCCCCCCCCGGCTTATCCCCGTGACCAGAGTCATCAGCGTCTAAATGTAATACAGATGTTTTCTGTGGATTAAACTCGGAGTCTTTAACTTTCCCCAACGGGATGATAATACTTTGTAACAGAGAGAGAAAACGATATGCTTAATGTATGAGTTACATTTATAGCAAAGAAAAAAAAGGAACAAAGTTACAAAGGTTTAGGGCTGTTTTCATAAAAAAAAAACCAAGGACATTTCTGGCTGTAACATAATTGCGAAAAGGGTTTCTAACCATTAATTAGCCTTTTAAACGAACACAACATGCCATTGGAACACAGGAGTGATGGGAGTGATAAAGGCCATTGGAACACAGGAG
>VKOC01000256.1:2627-12919 GCA_009364415.1 Spea multiplicata
ATGGTTTGAATGGGTTAAATTGAGTTAACCGGCTTCAAAGATGTTTCAAAGAGGAGATGGAGGCAGACTGACCAGATTTGTTAAAAAAGATTTGGAAATCATAAAACGCTGCTTGTACTTATTGCCCTATAACTTACAAAAAAACAGCAAAAAAACATAAAAACATTGGGTATTTCTAAACTCAGGACAAGTAGTAGAATCTATTTAGCTAGTTTTTTTAATTGCTTTTTTAGGTGAGTAAAAGATTTTTCAAATAAAAGTCATAAAATGTGTTTTTTTTCAATTTTTCACCATGTTTTTATTAATTTTTTTATAGTAAATAAGATGATACGATCAAAATAATGGTATCTGAAGAAAGCCCATCTTGTCCTGAAAAAAAACAATATATAACTTATGTGGGTTCACTAAATGGGTGAGGAGAAAATTACAGCTGAACACAAGCACCGCAAAAGTCCCAAAACAGCCTCGGTCCCACAGGGCACAAAACGAAAAATGAGCCCGGTCCTTAAGGGGTTAAAAGATATCGGGGTCGACCCTTCATCCGCCACCGAATGCAACCCCTGCCCCAAATCCCACAATAATCAACCAGCTTCCAATCTTTACAGCCCCGCATTTTATTGTATGTTTCATTTATGCAGCATTGCTCTAGAAATGATAAGAAAGCTCTTCCAGAACATACGTGACCGAGTAACGCGAGATACATACAAACATTGTTAATGCCAAGCGACGTCCTTATTCCAGGCGCAGGTCGGAGCCGCGTTATTCTCTGGAATATCGATCGCCTGTAATAATAATAATTATTAGTTACCGTCGCGTGTCACGCAGTCCGCAGTAACACGGATCCCCGTTATCTCACATGTTCTAATGACCTTAATAGAGCAGCTGGAGGGCTTGCTGAGCGTTTAACACGCATTCTGCCACTTCACGCATCGCTTGCTGGGAGCAGACAGGCTTTTAATTCCCTATAAATGACTGAAAACCAGAAGGCTGCCATACCTGCCAGGTGTCCCTGTTGCATTTGGCCAGTCCCTCTCTGGGCACCAAACTCCTGCCCCCCTCTTGGCTCCTGATGCCCCTCTCTCCTCCCCCGATGCCCTGCTTTCAGAATGTTTGCTGGGTATGAGGGGATCGCAGGGTTCTACGGCCCTAAAAGCCCCGATAATGTGTATAGAAACAGCAGGAAACGGCTTTATAAATTATACGGGGTAAATAAACCCCATTATTCTCCTAAATGCCCCAACCTGTTAAAGAAGGTTCTGTCTCTCATAGCAAAATAACTAAAAACCTGCGCATATAACACGCAAACTCACTCCAAGCTTACATGTACATACAAACCATCTCTTCCTCACATCACTAAACACACAAACTGAAACCGAATACTAACACGCACACTCACATCATATAGCAACTCACACTCACACACGCTAACACCATACACTGACACTCACTCACTCTAACACCATACAGTAACAAAACACACGCTAACACCATACACTTTACCACCATACAGTAACGCACACTCACTCCATCACCACACACTTACACACTCACTCCATCACACACACACTTACACTTACACACTCACTCCATCACCACACACTTACACTTACACACTCCATCACCACACACTTACACACTCACTCCAACACCATACACTAATATCCAAGCACTCATTGTAACTACACACACACTCTAACACAACAGACTTACACACACACTCTAACACAACAGACTTACACACACACTCGACTTACACACACACTCGCTCCCTCCCTCTTAACCATATTGCGCTGGGGGCTAGAAAGTGGTGACGGGGGGGCAACATTTGCCTCCTTCACCCCCGCGGCAAACATTGACAGCCCCCCCCCAGATTGTTTATAATATCTGCGATCTCCAAAATACCGGCTCATGCGCAACCCCTGCCGGGCTGAATAATCCGAGGGAATGAATGGACTTTGAGTCTTTTGCCAGGTAACGGCGGCCAATATTTTACCAGCCAGCTCGTTATCTGGGAAACTCTCACTTTTCATGGTTTTATATAAATTGCATCAAGGGAAGTGTCCTGTGATTGACCAGCAAGTCCCTGCCGCCTCCATGTTGCAGGAAGAGAAGCCGAATGCTTTTTATTTTGTGGTTTGAGTAGAAATCGCCGGTGGCAGCCTGTGGCAGAGCCAGCATTATATTTCTGTATGGGATTTCACCAAAACCCACCTGTGCTTGGCTTTCTAGGTTTAAAAAAATATAATATGTCGCCCGTCGCCCTTAGAAACTTGCGTTATAGGAAGATCCGGCAGTAAGAAGCGCGCAGGCACAGCCCGGCAAAGAGTGTTTCTCACTGCGCTGATGATGTAAAAAACGTCGAGTTACATTTTACAAAAATACCAGAAAATTAAAACAGAAAGAAAAGTCATTGATCTTCTTCAGACTAAACGCAGAGCTGCAGGGTTCCAGCTGCTTCGGGACTACAACTCCCACTATGCTCCGGCGATCGGACGGAATTCCAGCGGGGGGGGGGATTTCCCTCCCTGATTATTTGGTAATATTTAGAAGCAACGAGAGAGGCTTTAACGAGGGGGGGGGGGGTCGTTACAATCAGCGGCTCTTAATGTAAAAGATAATGGGGTTTCTCGGCATCTGTCTGAGGCGCTTTATACCGGACTGTTAATTTTTAAGAACCTCATTTGCGGCCATAAAGCAGAGTCCCCTGCGCCACTCGGCATTCATTTCACCGTGTGATTGAGTTAACTCCTTCAGCACTGGGCATGTAGGGAGTGAAAACTTTAAAACTGACGTTTAAGATAAACTTCCAGAAAAAGAGGACGAAGGACTTAACGTCGTGGACATCATCGGACCAACTATGCTGTCATGCGGTAAACATTAGAAGGGCTCGGTCTAAATGGCCAAGTGGGACCATCTGACTAATCAAAGTCTACGGGGGGAACGGACTTCACTAGCATTGTTCTAAAGAATCAGCTAAATGTGGAAAATCCACCCAAAATATCACGACTGATTCCTGGGTCACACAGATCACAGGGAAACACATTTTGTTGCCACGGCAGAAGCTCATTGCAGCCAACATGGTAGAACGAATAGTGTGATTCCCTGTATGTTTGCCGAGGGGTGAAGCTCGTTTGCTGTCGTTATCGAGTTGGGAATATCTTAGAATTAAAGGGATCCGTCCGACGCGTTTCACTCCGAGAAGAATGTAGTGAATGAAACATTGGATGTGCTTGGAATGTGGCCATTTTGCCTTAAACCGGATCACATGACTGCGCGGCGTTCATTTACTGTAAACAAGTAAAAAAAAAAAAAAACTCCCCAAGCCAAGAATTTCATTAAAAAAAAAAGTCTGGAAGATCTTGTGACAAAAACACGGCCCTCGCCTATGGATCTGGGATCGTCCAAAGGTTAGCAGCAAGGACCGCGTATCTCTCCTCGCGGAGGAAGGCGATTGGCTGCTTCAGCGAGAAGGCGGTGACTTCCCTGTGAATGATTGACAGGATTCGGGGAAAGAAGAAAAATAGATGCTCCGCGTGGGGTTTGCGCAGTGCGTCTGAGGACCTGGATGCTGCAACCATGGGGGACGACGTGAAGATGGCAGGTAACTCGGTGGGAGGGCACGACTCGAGTGTGAGTGTAGTCTGGATACAAAGTATCAGAGCAAATCGCCCGCGAATACGAGGATCGGACGGCCGTGAGCCAAAAAATACAAAACTAAGAAAGAAAATCAGAAATTACCAAAAATAGATTTTTTTTGTTATTGCATTTTGTGCTCTGCTGATTCTGCATATTTTTTTTTCTTTCTAAAAATATTTCTTAATTGATTGTTTTTTATATTTATTTACACAATAATTTGGCCATTTGAACAAAATGCAACGATATGAACAGAAATAAGTGGAGTGGAGATGGGGAGGCGTTTTGTTAGCTGAGCATGATGGGAGTTGTATTTCACTGCAGCTGGCGAAGTATCTCCGCTTAGTAAATCCACTGGTCCTTAGTGGTCCTTAGTGGTCCTTAGTGGTCCTTACTGGTCCTTAGTGCCAAATAAAAGGTCCAGGCTGATCGGTCGCGTTCCTGATAACAGGCGCATGCGCTTCCGACCCCCGGAGAAAGCTGTAACAGCGCGTCAGACACGAGGGGTCATTTCAGGCTAATCTGAAGAGGCCCCCGGGGGCCGTGCTGTGCCGGGGAGGAAATATTTTATACTTTGTCTAAAAATATCCTGGAAAAACAGGCAACAAAAACTGGATGGGAATGAATAGGAGGCAAAAACCTTCTTGTCTTATGCGTTCTACCCGGGGGCATCTTGGAGGGTCCGTTAACCATTGAATGGGACCCCCGCTTTGTAGAATAAAGCAGCGTAACGCGGGTTTGGCGCAGGCTCGGGTGAAATGATTGCATTGTTACGTTGCGTCTCGGGACAGATCCAGCGAAGCGATCCCAACGGTTCCAAGATGTTTGGGAAATCTGATAATTCAAACAGAGCAACCTGTGTGGTGCCTCTCTGCTATCTCTTGGCCAAACCTTTACTGTACTGAGTGGTGGATAAGTGGAACAGCCTCCCAGCAGAAGTAGTAGAGGCTAATACAGTAAGGAGTTTTAAATATGTATGGCTCCTGTATGTAAGACGAGACCAAGGAATGATTACGGTTTAAGGGGGTTAACTTTCCCGGTGCCGTGCGTTGCTCCCAGCAGGGGTGGGAGGAGGCAGAAACACTCAGGGAGAGTTGAGAGATTTTAGAACAAAGCCACTCATACTTAGAAGATGCCTGCGCCGCCCGCTCACCCCTGCCTTCTCTCCTCCGCAGGACAAAAGAAAGGAATCGCTAAATTATTCTCCACCGTATCCAGCCCCACCAAGAAAGTGCCGGTAAGTTGGCCATTAACTCCTTCATGCCCATTACAGGGAGAAAGCATTCATATTACGACGCGTCCGGGGCACATTGTCACCTGCGCATGTTCAAAACGATCACAAATTGGTTAAATGGCTTTAAATGGTTAAACTTCACTCCCCCTCACCCCACACCGAATCTTAATCCCAGTCGCGTGCAGAACATATAATAATACCGATCACCTTACATTAACCAGCTCGGCCCCCGCTAGGCCTCTAGGATATAATAAAACATCCGGACCCCACCGGGTGCTGCAAGGGAATTGGGGGCCCCTTGGCCGAAGATCTTATCATCTTAGCTCTCCTGCCTAATAATCCCAGCTGTAGAATCGCATGGAAGCGGGACGCACAGCTAAAGAAAACAGGCGAATGTTTAATTCATTTGGGTTTATTCACTAAGAAGTCGGGAGGTCAATCAAGTAAAGGGTTAACTCAACTGATCAGACTCGACCCTGGTCTCATGCCTGCGCACACTAACACTACAATACAGGTTGTTAGTGAGGCCATGCGAGTTCCAGCAACTTGACGTTTTGCGAGCTACAGGCGAGGGTGCGCGAGTGCGGTGCGAGTCTGCATGCCCTCACCTATAACTCGCAAAACGACAACACAAAGAAACGAGGACTGCTTGAGATGAAAAACGAGATGCTGTATAATGGTGGTGATGGGGGCTGTGAGCGAGAGAAGCCGATGCCAGTAAATAATCTCGAAAAATAAAAACATTAGTTTAACCCCTTGGACTATTGTCTGCTCTGATAATGTATTCGTCTGCGCCTTTACCTAAATATCACACACAGCACAGGGTATAACCCGCTATCCGCTCCTTCCTGGCCGGTCTGGCTGGACTTTTGTTTTATTGAGTTACTTTGTTAATTGGAATTATTCAGAAATTTGACCCAAAGAATCACATTCAGGACTAAACATCATTCTGTATCCCCCCCCAGAGACTATGCGGCACCAACTACCCTCTGAGTATCCTCTTCATCATCATCAACGAGTTCTGTGAACGATTCTCCTACTATGGCATGAAAGGTAAGGGGTGGGGGGGTTAAGAGGGGCAAATTAATCGGGGGGGGGGTTCCACATTTATAAAGAGACTGTCTAGTGTTTCATGAACTAAAGGCAGCTTTCACCCCCAGCTTGATCCTTTCTGTGCTCCCCATTTCCAGTAACTGAACCTGTTTTTGAGGTCAGGTCTTATCTCTCCCTCTTGCAGATCTTTAAATATTTAGAACCGGGTTTATAACTGGTGCAGGACTCTGCGCTGCTAAAGAGTAAGCACAGAGGACACAGGTTAATCGTCATAAATATTATTTCTGCGGGACAAACAAAAACCTAGAAAGAAGAGATTTGGAAATTATTAACAAAACTGGAAGGAGGGGCGGACTTAAAAAATACGAGCAGTAAGGTTCAGAAACGTCGGGAATCCGGCAGCCTGGTTCTGGACCGGTATCTTTACACCTCGTGAACAAAATTCCTGAAATATTTGCCCCGTTTGTTCAGTGCCCTTCACTTTGTTTGCCCGGGGCAGGGCGGTCGCTCTTTAACCCCATGATGAAAAGATACGGAGGGAACTCGCCCAACGAACCCAATATAAACCAGTAATAGCAATAAACTTCTTCCCAGAGGTTACCGGTGGTTTCCTGCCCATCGCTTATTAAGTTTTATTGCCTATAAAATGCAAGGACGCCGATACCAGGAGGTTTTTGCAGCCAAATTCTGAGATAAATGGAAAGATAATTACTGGAGAGGTTGAGCCGCGCATGTTGTAAATCCAGATATCGGAATTTCTGGACTAGTGTTGGTTTAATTTGGCTTTCGATCCGGGCGAGTTCTGTCAAACATCCACGTGAAGCGGCCAAAGATGGGCACTTGGGACACGGCTGGGGTCGGAAAAAATGGCGTGGTCTCAGCGGAGCATGATGGGAGTTGGAGTTACAAAGCATGTACCTGACCCACACATCTAAAAAAATGTCCCTGATTGGTTTAGGGTTTCAAATACACAATTAAAGGGCCCCTGACACAGATAGGCCGAGGATAGAATATGTATTTAATCTATACATTGCCCTCCCCTAAGTGCCAGCAAACGCGTAGATCAAGTTACGTTCGCAGCTCTCGTTTCGATTGCACTTTCCTCTACTTGGTGTAAAAGTTTACCAGAATCCCGTTCTTCAGGGGTGGAGCCCTGTAAGCAGTGGGCAGGGAGATTCCATATATGGTTAAAAAATATAGGAAGGGGAGGGCATTGACCGTAAGTGGGTGGAGCTACAGTCTGATCGTGTAACCGGTGTAATTCTCATATTAAGGGGCGAAGAACGCAGGAGTTTTTCTTTCTCCTTCAGTCTCAGTAAATCTCTCCTTTTGGGTTTTTTCGGCCATCATATATAACGTTTTTCTCCCTCCTTCCAGCCGTCCTCACCTTGTACTTTGTAAACTACCTGAAATGGGATGAGAATCTGTCCACCACGGTGTACCATGCCTTCTCCGGACTATGCTACTTCACCCCGATCATCGGAGCCCCCATCGCCGACGTCTGGCTGGGGAAATTCAAGTAAACATCCTCGTTTTATCCGCTATTTGACACAGTTTACGTTTTTTTACTTTTTATGCCAAAATAACGCCCAATAAACCGACTACAATATGGGGGGGAAGATAATATAGTATAACGTCTTAATGTCAGCCCTGACCACCCTCTATGTGTCCGCCCAACGTTTCAAACGGTCAAAGAGGGGCACTTTCATTTTAGGGGGTGTGGTTAGAGGTGACGCTGTGGGCGGGGCTTTACAAAGACTTTTTATATGGCTCCACCAGATGTTGCATTTCTCCACATTTTCCCCCAAACAAGCACCGACGATGCTAAAGTCACCAGACCACAGGCCGGGATACGCAGTTCTTTACCCCCCGACGAGACATTGTAACCCCAAGACGCTGACTTCTCCTTGTGTTTTTGTAGCACCATTTTTTGGCTCTCCATCCTGTACGTGATTGGCCACATCATAAAATCAGTCGGCGCCATCCCGACAATCGGAAACTACGATCTTCATGTGTAAGTGAGCCCGCCAACACTCACGCGGCTTGATCCACACTCACCCTCTGCTGCTGTAAATAACATGGGTTCTGTTCCAGGGCTTTGTCCATGATCGGATTGGTCGCCATTGCCTTCGGCACAGGGGGGATCAAACCCTGCGTGTCGGCGTTCGGGGGGGATCAGTTTGAAGAAGAACATGTAAGGATTTATTTCTCCTTCTTAACATGGAGAGCTTGGGGGGGGATATTATTCACGAGATAAGAGATCATCACTTAATAAAAACAGGAACTTTGGGTTCCTCAGAGGTCGCCGAGATCAAATGATTTACATTTTATGAAAAATTCTGTGTTTAAGGTAAAATCCTATTTTTTTGTTGTTTAGGCAAAAGAGCGAGCGAAATTCTTCTCCATTTTCTATTTGTCCATCAACGCCGGGAGTCTCATTTCCACGTTTGTGACTCCGGTGCTCAGAGGTGAGTTGCGTTATCCTCATAAAAGCCCCAAGGTCTCCGAATTTCCCCTCCACGCCGTTTAGGGTCACCGTATACGTGGGGTGCGGTTCATGGCGGCCCCTCCAGGTACTCCGAGCCGCCATTTTGTACGCTACCCATGGCATTAAGTACGGAAGCCCCTGACCCGTTTCCGTGTTTCAGGTGACGTCCAGTGCTTCGGAACGGATTGCTACGCGTTGGCGTTCGGGGTACCGGCGGCGCTGATGCTCGTGGCTCTGGGTAAGTGCGCTCAGGAAATCCGAGTGTTGGCCATCAGCATTGATAAGGCCAGATCCGGTGTTCAGAAGCAGCCTCCATGTTCTGGCTTTAACCGGTTTGTCCCCGTCGTCCGTCTGTTTCCAAAACACGGCTCCGCTGAATGAGTCTTTGTGCAGCCGTTTACCTTGATGATGTTTTTAGGTTTTTGGTTGCGTTGATGCAATAAGTGGCTCTTTGTACCTGCGCGGTACCTGAGCGGCGTCTCCCGTTGGGGATTTTCCGTCCGCTCCGTTTAACCCCCGGCTCCCTGTCTCTCTGATTGCGTTTTGCAGTGGTGTTCGTCGGCGGCAGCGGGATGTATAAGAAAAACCCTCCGGAAGGAAACGTTTTATCGTCCGTCTTCAGATGCATCGGAGTAAGTTTCCCGGAGAGGTCCATGATCTACAACTACGGGAGCAGCCCTCAGGACAGCAGATCACGAGGGTCCCGTCCCTGGGGGTTCCGTCCCTGGGGGTCCCCGGGGGCTCCCGCGTCGCTAGCTTTTGGGCTGATTTATTAATTATGGGTTTGCTATTTTTTTAGTTTGCGTTGAAGAACCGTTGGCGTCACAGATCCAAAGAGCATCCAAAGAGAGAGCACTGGCTGGACTGGGCCAATGAGAAATATCCGGTGAGATAACACAGCCGGCGTGATGACATCATAGTGTAGAAAAACATGTTATTTAATCTGATCTGATGTAAATGTCTAAAACCGAGGCTGTCACGGTAATCAGAGTGCAACCATAGCACAGATTTCACTCACGGGAGTGGTGACACACACACTCCCGCGAGTGTACCGCTGGCACTGGGGTAAAAACACTGAGAGCTCTTCATCCAGAGGCAAAATCCTGGGAATCTGCCCATTCGCCCCTAGGCCCAAGACTGTTGCAAAAACAGGAGAATCTGCCCATTGATCGTCAGACCCAAAACTGGGATAAAAACTATGAGAAAAGGTCCATCCACGCAGAGACCCGGAGATTGGGGTAAAATCCATGTTTGATCTCTCGCTGTGGGGTATTTCATTTTATTAAATAAAGTCAACCAAAACAAACTCCTTCTGATAAAGCAGCCATTCCGATAATCCGGGCACTGGAACAACAACTCCTTAAATCCTAATTATTCAGAGTCTAAAGTTGCTAAAACTGCAATAAACCTTTATTCACAGAAAAAAATCATTACAGAAGTGAAAATGGTGACCCGGGTTCTCTTCCTCTACATTCCGCTACCCATGTTCTGGGCTCTTTTTGACCAGCAGGTAAGAATCCCATTCAGGGGCCCGAGGGGTCGTCATTCATCGTTGAGTGCGAGTGATGAGTGAATGCAGATATATAAAACACGCTTTGTTTTTATCAGCGGTCATGCATATTAAAAATAACCAACACATTGAATTCAATTCCCATGAGGCTCAGCCAGACTACTTCCATGATGCTGGCTGAGAGTCATGGGAAGTGCAGGAACAGTAAAGCTGCAAATGCTACCTGTGAACTAAAATTCCCATGATTCTCAGCCAGCCAGTGCTGGGGGTTATATTACTGTATACAGTGCTGGGGGTTATATTACTGTATACAGCGCTGGGGGTTATATTACTGTATACAGCGCTGGTGGGGTATATTACTGTATACAGCGCTG
>VKOC01000258.1:0-23680 GCA_009364415.1 Spea multiplicata
CACTGATTTATCTATACATTATACAGGGGGCCGGCTCGCTGACTTATTTATACATTATACAAGCGCCCCTACACAGAAGTCCTGTTTTTTATCTATACATTATACTGTTAGGGATATTAATGAGACAAAATAGGCAAAACCAATATTTTATCAAAATTTTAGCAAAATAATGACGCTATTAATTATTGTAGGACCGCACCCACAATATTAATACAAAGAGATATCCTATATTTTAGCTCCGATCCTAAATTCTTTCAGATCGCCGAAAATTATAATTCAAATTAGATTTATATCTCCACGATACCAACATCAGAAGGGAACATAAAGGAATCAGCTCCAGACTGTGAGACCCTCAAAGCGGGGTAATAACCCTAAGAATGGGGTAAAAAAAACATTTGCCCTTTTACCCAGAGACATTGGAGCAATCTGTCCATCCACCCCAACCCCGTCAGACCGCAATAAAAATCCCGGAGAGAATGAAAACCGGACGCAGTGAAATGTCTCCTAAACGGATCGTAGGGATGTATTGCCGCGGCCATGTTGTCGGAGACCAATATGTTCTTCCTTATTAGCCGCTTCTTCCTTATTCTTCCTTATTAGCCTTATTAGCCGCTAAAAAAAATGGCTCCGGGACTGGAGACGCCATACAATTGCTGGGCTCCAATTTGCTCGGCGATCCGGCGGATGACTTTCTGTGACGGACAGTTCCTGCGGCGAAGGTCAGATGACGCTTCATATTTTTTTCTGCTCGGTAGCAGCCGCCATATTTGATTTGGGTAAAGAAATTGTTCTCGATAGTAAAACTCACCAAAGCGAAGCCTCCCCCAGCTGTCGGTGGTCGGTCTCGTTTTCTCACTGGTGTAAAGGCAGAGGGTGACTTCAGAGTAACGGCAGAAGTACAGACGAGGCCAATGTTAAGCCAACATTAAACATGGCCGCCGCAGATCGATTCCCGGCTTCTGACGTCATCTTGGGGTGACGTTCTTGCTGGGTGCACCTGAGGAGGGCGGAGAAGCTCTGACAGGAGCTGGGGGAGCTGTCAGCGCGGCCCGGTAAGTGGTCTGTATTGTATTGTATTGTATTGTATTGTATTGTATTGTATTGTATTGTCTGTACATTGTGTGTCTGTACATTGTGTCTGTACATTGTGTCCGGCTTGGTGTTAGGGAGGTGTGCTGTTATTGTGTCGGTGGCAGTCTGTTTATACATTGCGTCTCGTGTAAGGGGTGTGTGCTGTTATTGTGTTGGTGGCACTGTGTGTGTGTGTGTATATATATATATATTTTGTAGGTGTGTATATACACATTGTGTGTGGTGTTATTGTGTCGGTGGCAGTCTGTATATACATTGTGTATGGTGTAAGGGGTGTGTGCTGTTATTGTGTCGGTGTATATACACACTGTGTCGGGTGTGTGCTGTTATTGTGTCGGTGGCAGTGTGTATATATATATTTTGTTGGTGTATATACACATTGTGTGTGGTGTTATTGTGTTGTGGCAGTGTGCACACGCTGTGTGTTATTCCTTGTGATTGTGTATACAGCACCACGGCATCTGTCAGCACTATGTGATTATAATGCAATGTAACTTGCAGATCTGATCATCGAGAAGGGGGGGTGAATTTGGCATGTAAATATGTATGTGTTTATACACGCGTGTAGCGTGGGAGCCATGTTGTCGCTCTGTGTGTGTAACGCTCGCACCGGGCAGTCGTAGAGCGGTATATCCCTGCTATCGCCATTTTAATGGCCGGAACACGCGGCAGTTTATACACACAGTGTGTGTATATATGTATGTGGATGTACTGCACGCGTGTGCAGGGGGTTTGTAGCAATGTATGTGTTTTTTTGCCGGTGATTATTATTTTGCTCCCCGTATCCCCCTGTATGCCGGACGCTTGGGGTCCAGGGCCAGTCCGCACGGTTGTGAATAAAGTGCCGCCGGGGGCCGTGTCTGTGCTGCGCGGACATCGTGTTCTTTCATTTGTTTCTGTGATCAGAACGGGTTTTGTCTTAAGATTCGTGTTGTCATGGTAACCTAAATGCCTTAAACACAGCTGCGGCGTGGGAGAGAGCTGTGTCATAGTGATCCGGAGGAGCAGAGGTTGCGCGTTTACTTTCCCTCGCTGTATTGCCCTCTGCCACCTCTGCTGAGCGCTGTTCCACTTATCTACCACCCTCTTGGTATGCGTGTTTGAATCCCCTCGCTCTGTTACCCGTCCCTTTTTCTTGTCCGTCCAGAGCTGAGGATCGCGGCGAGTTAGGAGGATGAGTAACAGCCACCCCCTGCGCCCTTACATCGCTGTCGGGGAAATTGACCACGTGCACATCTTGTCGGAGAACGTGGGCGCTCTGATAAACGGGGAGGAGTACAGCGATGTCACCTTCATCGTGGAAAAGAAAAGGTTCCCCGCTCACAGAGTCATCCTGGCTGCCAGATGCCAGTATTTCAGGTGACGGTTGCTGCGTTATTACTCCGTGGACGTTCTCCGCGTTCGTTTTCTAGCAGGGGTTAATCCGGGGTTAACACGGCAGCAGCTTTGGCGCCAGGATTCGAAAGGTTGGTAAGAGCGACTCTATTGCTCACCAGCAGGGGGCTCCACTGCTCCGGGCAGCTGCTCTTCGTTGGTTGATGCCCGACGACCTTTAGCTCCTGATGCAGAAGCCGCTGGTCTCCCCGGGCCAAGTTGCTCCAAGGTGTACTTTGCCCTGCGCTTTGCCAGCGGGACTCAGATCCCCAATGCCCCGAGGCCAGTTGTCCCGTTAACCCCTGCAATGCTGCAAAGGCTACAGGCAGTGACTTGTATGGGGGGGAAGGGACCAGGGAGATATTTATTGTGCTTCTCCGTCTTCGTTTACCCGCCGCCCTGTCAGTTTTTTCGGTTTGAACAATGATTTGGATAATACGCAGGCGCATGAATCCTTGTTGGTGATAAAATTAACCAGCACGTCCGCAGTGATATCATGGAGTAGTTATGATGTCAGAAGATGAATATTAGAGTGTAGTAAGCGGCGTGCGTGTGACGTAACATCCTGACGGGCGCTGGGTTTTTCAGGGCGCTGCTGTACGGAGGGATGAGGGAGTCCCAGCCCGAGGCGGAGATCGCTCTGCAGGACACGACGGCCGAGGCGTTCTCCATGCTGATAAAGTACATCTACACGGGGCGAGCCACCCTGCGAGACGAGCGGGAAGAGGTGCTCCTCGACTTCCTCAGCTTGGCTCACAAATACGGCTTCCCCGAGCTGGAGGACTCGACGTCCGAGTACCTGAGCACCGTCCTGAAGATCCACAACGTGTGCATGATCTACGACGCGGCCAACCTCTACAGCCTGTCCAAACTCGCCAGCACCTGCTGCATGTTCATGGACCGCAACGCGCAGGAGACGCTGGCCAGCGAGGGCTTCCTCGCGCTCTCCAAGGTATATGCTGCGGATATCCAGACACCGTGCGCTTGGGGCCCCGGACTGAGTACACGAGACGGGCCCCTTCTCTGCGTTTCATGCCTTTAGCAGGCTCTTTTTTCACTTTTATTCATCTGCTGACTGCCTCTTGTGGTCTTTTTTTCCTTCTGTTCTGCTCTTTTCTCCATTATTGGAGTTTTCTTTTGCCCTCTTTTTTCCCGCCTCATGTCTGGCATTTTTTTCCTCGCTTTCTTCTGTCTTCTTCCCCTTTTCTATCATCCTCCTGGTAACTTCTATTCTGCTCCAACCTACATTTGCTCACACGCGCACACGGATACGCACGCACACATACATGTAATGCCGGGGCCCTGGAGCAATTGCTCCGTGTACTCAGCAGTGAATCCGGCCCTGCATACATACATTGCTGCTCGCCTCCATCTTTCTTGTCTCGTTCAGTGAGGCTTCTCCCTCTCACTCTTCTGCCCCGTTGGATATTGTTGAGCGGATCCCGTGTTAGAAGGATCCCGGGATCCGTAGTATTCAGGGTAACGCGGATAGACTGACTTTGCGTCCTCTCTTCCCGCAGGCGGCCCTGCTGGACATCGTTCACAGGGACTCGTTCGCCGCCCCGGAGAAGGATATTTTCCAGGCTCTGATGCGTTGGTGCCGGCACAATCCCGCGGAGAAGCACTCGGAGGTCATGGGCACGGTGCGCCTGCCGCTGATGAGTCTCACCGAGCTGCTCAACGTGGTGAGGCCGTCCGCCCTGCTCTCCCCAGACGCCATACTGGACGCCATTAAAGTGCGATCGGAAAGCCGCGACATGGACCTCAACTACAGGGGAATGCTAAGTATGAATAAATAAAAACATATATTTAAGTTACGTTTCATCAACTGCTCTCTCCCCATCACACCGCTAACGTCCCGCGATAGTTATACCCTGGTGTGTATAATACGTGTGTTATGTGTACAGTGTGCCGTAACACGGTAACCGCGCTCCCTGGGGTGAAATCCAGCCTTTAACCTGCACACAAAATCCTTTATACCCCTCTCTCCTCCCCCGATGCCCCTTCTCTCACCTCCCCAGATGCCCCTCTTTTCTAGGAGGTCAGAATGTTTGCTGGGTATGAGGGGATCGCAGGGTTCTACGGCCCTAAAAGCCCCGATAATGTGTATAGAAACAGCAGAAACGGCTTTATAAATTAAACGGGGTAAATAAATCCATTATTCTTCTTCTAAATGCCCCACTCAGTTACACGAATACCCCGTGATGGGGCACAGAATGGATACAGAATGGGTGATTATAGCAGTTATTATAAAAGCAGTCTTCAGGGACCCCCAGCGCAGGAATGACGGAGGGATTCGGGGATTTCACTCCCTCCCCTCTGTCAGAGGTTTTGTTTTTGTTAAATACTGAATTTTATTTTACGATTTCTGCGTTAATTTCCACTACTTTTTTCCTGTGCTTTCTTTGCGTTTCCGGACAGTTCCTGAAGAGAATCTGGCGACGATGAAGTTCGGGGCGCAGGTGATAAAGGGGGAGCTGAAATCCGCCCTGCTGGACGGCGACACGCAGAACTACGACCTAGACCACGGCTTCTCGCGGCACCCGATCGAAGACGACTGCCGCTCCGGCCTAGAAGTGAAACTGGGCCAGCCGTCCATCATCAACCACGTCCGCCTCCTGCTGTGGGACCGCGACAGCCGGTACGTAGCATGCGCGCCACACGCAGTCACTGCTGCCGTTACTGGACTTTGTATGTCCTGGGTGACACGGGCCGCGGCATTCCGTGTCCTCCCGTACTGAGTAGGGCACGGGCCGTGGCGTTCGGGGGCATTTCCGTGGGCTGTGGTATAGCGGAATTACCCCTTTCTTTTGGTTTGTGACCCGCAGCTCCTACTCCTATTACATCGAGGTCTCCATGGACGAGCTGGACTGGGTTCGGGTCGTCGATCACTCGCAGTTCCTGTGCCGCTCGTGGCAGAAGCTGTATTTCCCGGCTCGTGTCTGCAGGTAGGAGCCACGGCGTCCACGTTCTCTGTATGTTTAATGCCTGTCGCTGCCTGGTCCCCGCGTTCACCCCAGGATGTGGCCCAAAGTGTCCCGGTGTCCCCCTGTCGGATGCCGTATCGTTCAGACAAAACATGCGCGTGAAATGTATTATATCCAGAAAAAATGCGCAACAAAGATAATAAACTAATAAATGAATGAATAATATATATCAGGGTCAGAATTATACATTATATGACGTGATATATAAGTTCAGCTGCACATTTGCTATCGGTATACTCCCCTGTCCGGCTGTACGCAAAGAGCCTCAGAATGGGGGGCGTATTATTTCTTGTGATTTTATCCCCATTTTGAAGAGAAGAGGGGAGATTCATCTGGACGTGACTTTGATTCATGTGCATGCGCTGTAAATGCATCCGTCCGTGTGAGCTGCCCCCTTCTGGTTTAACCTTTATAAGCCAAGAAACCCAGAACCCGCAGGCAGGTCGGCCCCATCCGGCCCCCCATTTTTGCTGCTGTAAAGACTCAAACCTTAATCAGTCGTTGGTCTCGTCTTAGATTCAGGAGCCGTCTGTCTATCCCATGCATGTTTAATACCCTCACTGTATTACCCTCTACCACTTCTGCAGGGAGGCTGTTCCAGTAAAGTAAAACTTCCTTCCATCCCACTCAGTCTCTGACTCTCTAGTGTCTCTTGCTGTAACTTTTCTCCTCCTTCATTTCAAACTTCCCTCCTGGGCTTTGTTATACCCCTTTTTTATTTAAATGTCTCTTTTCTCTCCCCCTATTCTCTCTCTCTCCCCGTCTCCCTCTCTCTTCTTCTCTCCCCGTCTCCCCCCTCTTTTCTTCTCCCCTCTCTTCTCTCCCCGTCTCCCTCTCTTCTTTCCTCCACGCCGGACATACTGAGATCCTTCAGTCCTTTTTCTTTTTATCCTGTAAACCATCCCCGTATGAGTTGCCTCCTCTGAACCCATAAAGCTAATATCCCCCTGGAGATGAGGGGGTCTCCACAGCTGCCCCCAATACTCTACGTGAGATCTGTAAAGTGGCAGAACCCCCCTCCTGCCACTAATGCCCCTCACTATATGCCCCGCTTGCTTTCTTACGCAGCTGTTTAGGAAGCAGCAGTCATCGGGGTCCACGATGCAGAGAGTTTGATAACGATGAGGATTCCGCGTGTAAATGTAATAAATGTCCCCACGAGGTGTCGCTGCGGCCCCCCACTATCAGGCCTCTTATTAACTCTTTAACTCCTGTACAAGCAGACAGTGGAGCTTTATGTGATCAACTCACTGCTCCCATCCTTCCCATACACTGCTGGCAGGGGGACCCCCAAACCTGTAATGTACCCTTAGAACAGGGGTGTCCAAGTTTTTTCTACAGTGGGCCACTTCATCAGAATTGTATACGTGTGCGGGCCGCACTCATTTTTCACTGTGAGAAAATATGGCCTTTAATAAAATATGCAGATTAAAATAAAGTAAATGACACAAAACCTTTACTTTTCCTCTCACTGATTTCTGGGCCTAGAAAGTTTTGTGACTACAAATTCAGGATAATTAAAAATGAAATAGTTCTATTTATTCTAGGGATGCACCAAAATGAAAATTCTGGACCAAAACCGAAAATTCAGGGTTCACTAGCGAACGAAAACGACCCCCACCTTTAAGAATAAAAAAATCTACACTTTTAATAAAAGTAAGTTACACACCAAAATTACAAAAAAATTAATAACAATGTTAATATATTTATATATATATCTAATGGCCCTTTATCACTGCCCATCACTCCGTGTTCCCGTGGCCCTTTATCACTCCATCACTCCTGTGTTCCAATGGCCCTTTATAATCCCATCACTCCTGTGTTCCAATGGCACGTGTGTTTGTTGGAGCCCGGCAGTCCCTGGATACAAGAATGGATACAAGAATCTATTCCCTACTGTATTGTTAACCCTTAAAACCCTCTCTCGTTCCGTCGGCAGTCAGCAGGGTTTTACTAAAATATAGAAGTAATATTAGTTCTCAGCCAAATATTCCGATTTCCATAAAGAAATGAAATCAGTTAACCCATCGAAAACCCGGCTGTTTTCTTGACTTTCTGCCGCGCCGAAATGAAGCAATCTTGGTCCTTTGCGCATTTTTTTCCCCTTGTGAAGTTTCTGGATTTTCCCTGTAAATTCCTTGAAATGTGGTTTATCGGCGCGTCTCTTTAGCGCACTGCCCGCGCTTCTCGGGTTTCTCAGCATGTTCGTTTATTATTTTTCAGTTCTTAATTTGCATGAAAGATGAAATTTAGTGCCCCCCCCCCCACGGTGCGAGGAACGGAGTCTGTAGGCTGATTGGAAATCCTGTGAATTGCTAATGTGCTTTTTTTGCAGTGAGTTATGACCCCGTCGCCGTGCTGGGCGCCACAGTGCTGCTGGTAGTTAATATTCATTTTCTTCATGTGATTAGAATTGAGTGAATCTGATTGTTTGCCTGTTCGGAGCGGATACATGCGCGGGAGAGGGTCCGGGGGCATTACCCGAGGCTTGCGGACCCAGGCCGCTGTTTGCATGTGATGGGGGGGAGAGGCAGTGAATGGAGGTCTCTGCCCCCCCCCCAACAGCCACATGGGGGTAATAAAACCTCCTGTGATTGGCGGTATCTGTTGGCAGGGGCCGAGGGTTACGTTCTATATAATATGTAGGGTTTTTATTTATTTCTCACCGTTTGATAAGTCAAAATATTGCTGGGTTTGGGGGAGAACCCAAAAGTGGGGTATTTCTACCCAAGGGGGGCTTGTAATGCGCATGTAACGCTAATGTGAGTCTTCTGTCACTTTATAGCCGCCAAAAACGTTTATTGTCTCTTTAAAGGGGGCTGCGGCCGTCGCTTGCACTTTAATCCTCGGCGCCCCGTTAAGTTTTTGGGCCCCCTCTAGCTTAATGCTCCAGTCTCTGCCCCGTGCATGCGTGGAAAGCCCCCTCCCTCGATTTATTTATTGGGGGTCCCCATCTGCTCCGTGATCTGATTGGTTCCCCCGCCGGCGTTCTGTGCGTGTGATGCTCTTGGCGCATGCTGGCGTGCAGGCAGACGGCCGCTGGACCCGCGCAGCACATCGAATGCGCCAGACGCCGTATTATTACAACGCGTTGCAGCCCAAAAAGAAGTGGGGGGGGGCATCTCTGAAGGAGTAGTCATAGCAGGGCTGGGATTATTTGGAAGAGTTAATGTGTTCAGGAGGCTATTTAGTGTTAAAAGGGTTAATGGATAGGGTTTGGGGATATCGGGGGTGTTTCGGGGGGTAGAGATTGGTGATGGGGGGGGGCGGCAGAGCGCGGTAATGCTGGGGGGGTGATGCGGGGGCTCAGCATAGCACGGTGATGCGCAGGGGGGCAGAGCGCAGCGTAGTCCGGCCGCAGGGTCACCGATCTGCATGCGCAGCATTCCGCTTCTCCTAATTTCTTTATCGCTCCCTCGCGGCTCCGCCGGGATTTTCTCCGCCAACAAAAAATAAGCTCAGCAAAAACCGAACTAAATGACCGCCATAAATTGTTGTCGGTTTCTCGGGGAGATCGGCGGCGGCGGCGCGGGGCGGCGGGGTTGTTAGCCGCGTTTTCCTGGCGCTCCATTAATTCTGGGTTTAGTCTCTTCTGTTATGGCGTGTGATGTGCCGGGTACAGCTTGTAATTGGTCGGCCCGGGGCCCCTGGGAGCTCATTACGGGCCCCTGGGAGCTCATTACGGGCCCTGCGAAGGAGCTTTTTGCAGATCGGCTGAATTTCGGCAGGCGACGCAGAGACTAAAATGCTGCGCGTTTCTCACGCCGTTTATTGCTCCGTATCGGCAGCCGTCACGCGATGAAGAGCGAGCGCCGTTTACACGTCTCCCCAAATAATAAAACACGCGGGCGCCACGCACTGCGACTACTACTCCCATCATCCTCAGCCACCACCCCCCAAGGCCGCCATAACTCTGCCTTTTTTAACGTGTTTTTTTTTATTTTTTTAGCCGTAGATAAAAAACGCTAAATTCTAACAAGAGAGCCGAGTCCAACGCTAGAGGATCAGAGGCTGAGATGGAACGGAAGAGGTTTTACGTTACTGAGAGGGTGGTAGATAAGTGGAGCAGCCTCCCAGCAGAAGTGGTAGAGGGTAACACAGTGAGGGGATTTAAGGCATGGGACAGGCATATTTTTTTCTCGCTCGTCTCTTTAAGGGTTAATGTATGTAACGCGCATTCCTTTCGCTTTCCTGTAAAAAGTGTCCTATTAACCCTTTAAAAATCCTGCCTGTCTGACACGTGACGTTCTAGCCTACAGCAGATAGAAACATACAAACCCAGAACCTGCCACCAGATCGGCCCCCGCCGGCCCCCGTCTAGTCGCCCGTTTCTCCTGCTGTAACGACTTAAACCTTAATATGTCTATACCATGCAAGTTTAAATCCCCTCACTGTATTACCCTCTACCACCTCTGCTCGGAGGCTGTTCCACTTATCCAACACCCTCCTAGTAAAGCAAGATAATCCTACAGATCCTGAGGTCGGGAAGTTGTCGGCGGCTCCTGCTCTGTCCTTCCCGCCGGGGTCGGTGTAGGGATTGGGGTTCGGATATAGATAATGAATTAACAGAAGGTTTGGGGTTCCTGGGAAGCGACCGGCCGGTTTGTGCCGTTTGCCGGTCGTGTTTATGAAGCGTCCCCGGCGGGGTTAAACGCGGCCCCCGTCTCGCTCTGTCGTTAATTAGCAGCTCTAATTATCGCACGATTCTAATTACGTGGATGGTGAGGCGGAGAGACCCCGGAGGGCAGAGAACAGAAAGCTCCGTGAAGCAGGGAAAGCATCGCGCAAATGAAAAGGTTGGAAGGGTTAAATGTGTTATCCCCCCGAGGGGTGCAGCGCAGGTACAAATAATTCGTGGATCTTTTTACCTAAAATAGTTTTTATTAAGGTGTAATATTGGTGGATCAGAAGAGAGAGGAGACGGGGGAGAGAGGAGAGGTGGAAGAGAAAAGGGATGGCAGAGAGAAGAGAGGATTGGAGAGAGGAGAGAGGATTGGAGAATGAAGGGATGGAAGAGAGGAGAGTAAAGGGAAGGGAGAGAAGTGAGAAAGATGGGGAGAGAGAGATTTAAATACATGAAGGGATTTGACAGGAGGGACGTTTATTCCCGAGGAGGAATTACTGAACGGCCACCAGAATCCACCAGGGGGCGCTGCGCAGGCACCCGAGCGGCCGGAGCTTCTCTGCGTTTCTGCCTCCGATTTAAAGGGACAGAGAGTTTTTGGATTGATTGGATTTTATTTAACGGAATTATTAACCTCGGTTCCTGGGGAATAATCGATAAAATATAACCGATCCCTGACTACTAAGAAAATTTATTTTTGGTCTTACCCCACCCCCCCGACCGGCTGCGCGTTTTCCACATCTTTTTAACTGGCACGACATTGAGACCCCCTCCGGTATAAACTGAATGTTTGAGGCCGGCCGGAGCCGCGTTACGGGGTCTCGGGAAGGAAAATCTCGCTGTAAATAAACGCTGTTTTGTTTTGGGGGGAGATCCCGCCGATTGGCCGTTCAGCCGCTTCTTTTCAGGGGGTCGTTTAATTTAATGAGTCCCCAAAATGCTCCTTTTAGCTTTAAGCGGTGGTTTGCGGCAGGCGATGCCTCCCCGTAGCTCGTTTCTCTTGCCCGGGTGATGTCTCTGGACGTGGGATATGTTCGTTGTGCAGGAGCCCGTTGTGGCTCTGTTCTGTTTCGCACGGTGGGTGCTGTCCCTGCTCTGTCATTCAATTAGTGGATGTCAGAGTCTGCGCAGGTTGTCAGCTCTTCAGATCCGCCGTCCTCATTACTACCCCCCTCTCCCGAAAGAGTGGGTGGCAGCCACCGACAGACTGATCTAACCCCAGCCTTCATACTGCAGCTTCCCCTGTAATGTGCAAACAGACCCTGCACTCTAACGCATTGCCCCCTGCTCCGTGACTCGGGTTACGTCCCTTGCACCCAAAAGCATGTCATCTCTGTTTGACTTTACTGAGTGGATAATGAATGGAACAGCCTCCCAGCAGAGGGGGTAGAGGGTAATACAGTGAGGGGTATTAAACATGCATGGGATAGACGGCTCCTGAATCTAAGACGAGACCAACGGCTGATTAAGGTTTGAGTCTTTACAGCAGGAGAATCGGGCGACTAGACGGGGGCCGGATGGGGCCGATCTGCCCGGGGGTTCTGTGTCATTTATGAGATGCTTTGATGTAAGTGATACGGCCGCTCAGGAAGGTCGAGGGACCCCGGCAGAGAGCTTCCAGCGTTCTGGAGACAATGTATCAAGGGACGGGATTATTATGTATCAGGAAACGTTCCGTGATAGCCGAGAACCCTGTGCGAGTCTGGAACCACTTCTTGTGACATCACATGCAGGTCTGCCTGCGATGGATGGGCGTCGGTGTGATGTCATGAGCACAACAGAATGATGTCACGAGGCGTTTTGCCCATATATCGCATCACCTCTGGCTCTAGTGTCCGATACTGCGCAGATCACTGATTGGCTGTGTATTGTATAGCTGAAGAATAATAGATTGCAAGCTCTTGAGGCTGTCTAGGTCTCCGCCCTGTAGATTGTAAGCTTGTTGGCCAGGCCCAAGCTTTATATAAAGAACCCATAATAACAACACACGGTTTATATAGCGCCTGCAGAGTCCGTGGCGCTGTTCAGATGACCGTAGCATTAAAACCCAAGGTTTTGCAGTTTGACAGTGAAATTAACGCACATTGAGACATTCCGGGGCCCTGATCCCAGGAGCTTACACTCTATCAGCCACATATTATATTACTGTCCGCATGGATTATTGATCATCTTATCCTGTTGCTAAGAGACCGTTCTTGTTTGGCTTTGGCCAAATCATCCTTTTTTTTTGCATGGATGGCAGATTAACCTGACTGACAGTCATAGCTACACCTGTGCTAAAGCAGGGCATCCAGAAATTCAGTGCGTTTTTTTGGCTGCAGATGCCTTGCCTTGCTTTGCATGTTGCTGTGTTTCATTAACCCCTTGTATACCAGTCAGATTCACATCAGAATGCACCCTTTGTGCACCAGAGCTAGTGTCTGGGTGCTCTTTCCCCTGCTGGTTTCGATAGGGATCCATTAACCCTTGCTAGTAAATGGTAGCTGTAACGGACGCGGAGGGTGGGCACTGCGTGGCTGGCACATAATTGGAACGCGCGGGCAGCCGGATAACGTTGGGCTCGGTCTGGGGTCGGCTGCCTAGAGGCCCCATGTGTATTATTACTCTCTGGGGGCAGATTCATTAAGTCGGAGTGGCTTTGATGGGGGGGGGGGGGGCAGGACTAGCCATGTGATAGGTGGGTCATCGTCCAGTAACCCAGGAGGGAGGTTTTGTTAAACCTGAGCCGTTTAAATGTTTAATGGAATCTGAACAAAAAAAATGTCGGCCGCTTCGGGGGAGACTTTGAGCTGAAATCCGGAGGTAATGATTTTTTTTCCATCTAGCAGGAAAAGCCGAAGTTCTGCGATTAATGGTGCGGAGAGAGCGAGGCTCTGTAATTGTCCAATTAGGGTGCGAGTGATAAACCCTCGGCATTACCGCGCGGGGATCGGTGAAAGGCGTGGGCTTTAACACCTAAACTGCGCTTACGGTCTCTGCTCGGGTTCTGCTGAATTCCGGCTCTGTTCTGGATCCGTTCTTGGTTCTGCTTGATAGCCGGACGTGCCTCTGGGCCACTGGTTGCTAGGCGCCCCTCTCTCTCCTCCGCATCAAAAAAAAAAGACGGCGTTTAAAAGCCGCTCACTGGCACCCCCCTTTCAAATGGCCCCTATGGCACGAGCTGCCATACCCTAGATAGGCCTCCGCTCCCAGTCCCACCCAAAACGCCCCTAGAATTACGGCGGCCCCTTCTAGTCCCTTCAAGTCAGTTTTTTTCTTGTATTGAAGACCCAACACTGAGCTGTCCAGAGCTGGCCTGTGAGGGCCGAACTTAAGATGGTTGTTAATAAAATGGTGCACTCTGGGTGTCACCGAGCTGCCCGTCATTGGTGAATAAACCCCCCTCCCATGGAAAACACTGCCCCAGCTGAACCAATGAGATGAGTCGGGGGGAAGCCTCGCGCATGGTCGCTTAAGTTTTATTATTGGCCGGATGATAATCGGAGAGATTTAGGGCCGGGTCCACCCTGAAAGTTTCCTGCTGTCCGCTCTGCAGTCATAGAAACCCAGAACCTGCCGGCAGATCGGCCCCATCCGGCCCCCGTCTAGTCGCCCGTTTCTCCTGCTGTAACGACTCAAACCTTAATCAGTCGTTGGTCTCGTCTTAGATTCAGGAGCCGTATGTCTGTCCCGCGCATGTTTAATACCCTCACTGTATTACCCTCTACCACCTCTGCTGGGAGGCTTATTGTCTTATTTTTTGTTTTTCGGTGAATTTAGTGATCTTTTCTGGCTAAACTCTTTCTTTTTATCATGAGATTTTTTTGTGATAATCTAATCCTGCAGAGACGCGCCCCCCCCCCCCCACGCCGGCTTCCCATTAGCCTTCACACGGCTCCCCGTCGCTCCTCACTCTCGGGGCCCTTGACGTGATTTTTTAACCCTTTGCGCGTCTCGTGTCGTCCCGGGAGGCGGCAGAGATCCCGTAACCCCCGGCGACCGCGTTAATTGGCCATGGCGGATTTCTGCCGGTCCCGGGTGCTCAGCCTGACCCCCCCCCAGGCGAGTCTCCGGTGGCTTCTTACTGGTATTAAGTAACGTCAAAGCTCCAGAGCAACGAGCCCTCCGAGGCTCCCCCCCCCAACAGAAAAAAAGCAGTCTGTGTTTGCGATGAAACGCAGATCAATTACTAAAAATATCCCAAAAACCTCCAGCTGGCGATGATGGAGAAATTACGCTTTTTAGCGGCTGGCGGATATTTTCGATTTTGGCTGCTTTCGTTTTAATGGATAAAGCGGCCAGAAGTGCGACTCGGAGGGACAGACCGGTTCCAGACGCACTCAAAAAACTCGCCTTCCGGATATTTGGTTTCTCGTGCAGGAGAAATAAATAAATAGAGATTTCCGCTGCTCCTTTATGTTCTGGAAGCTTCTGCTACTAAACCTCAGACAGAAGACTCTCAAAAGACGATAGACGTCGTGGGGAATACGGTCGCCCCCCCGGCGCTGCTCCCCGTGACTCCCCCCCCGGCGATGACTCCCCCCCAGCGCTGCTGCGCTGCTCCCCGCCATGAGACAGCTTTGACTATAACTCCCAGCACTCTCAGCCAGGCTTTCTCCTGCAATCCGGACTCTCGCGGAAAGTAACTTTACTCAAATTCACTTTTCAGTGTTTGACGCCCTGCAGCCCGGCACAAAGCGCTGAGCGATACAAATAATAAATAAATAATATACAAATAATATATAAATAAATATAACTGCGTCGGCAAAGCACCGGCGGGTGTCCAGATCTCGGCCCCCCCCCCGGATCGCGGCGGATGATGTCCAGTAAAGATGAATCGCGTTAATAACCGAACGCTCCGGCGGCCGGCCCTTAATCACTTCGGACCAGAATTGTCCTCAAGGGCATCCGCGAGCCGCGTCCGGCCCAAAACCCGAACGTCTCCCCGCAGTTAGCAGAGGCTTCCAGCAGGGGCCGGAGCGTTCCACACGTAGGTTATATTCTTTGTTTTACGGTCTAATCTGCCCCCGGCACTCGCACCTCCGCTCCTTGGCAATTATGTCCCAATTATTGCGGGGGGTGCTCTGGGAGGGGGGGTATCAGGGGGCCGAGTCAGCAGATCAGCAAAGAAAAAGTTTGTCATTGGCAGAAAAAATGTGAAAAATGACTTTAATACGGAGTGTAGAACCTCGGCCGCCGCGTTAACATCCGGCCGCCTTCCCGGTCTCCATCTCTTCCTCCTCATCACGGATCCTCTCGCCCCCCCTCTGTCTCGCTCTCACCCTGCGTCTCACCCATGGCCTTGATGTTGTGTAGGATTAGAGACTCCTTTCCCCCGGCTCACTCTTCCTGTTTGGCCCTCGCTCAGAGGCTCACACTTCCTGTTTGGCCCTCGCTCAGAGGCTCACACTTCCTGTTTGGCCCTCGCTCAGAGGCTCACACTTCCTGTTTGGCCCTCGCTCAGAGGCTCACACTTCCTGTTTGGCCCTCGCTCAGAGGCTCACACTTCCTGTTTGGCCCTCGCTCAGAGGCTCACACTTCCTGTTTGGCCCTCGCAGGTACCCTGAAAACCAGCAGCGCTCCAATCCCCTGAACAGTAACCTCGCTGTTACAGCAGAACCAGATTTAACTGAATTCCTACTTTATAGATTAAAAAATTAAACGCGGAGTCTTGGCAGAGGAAGTGGGGGCCGCTTGGCTCTCGGGCCGCTGTGTCTGCGCCGGGGGCCACTGTGTCTGCATTGGGGGCAGGCTGGCCGTGTCTGTGTGGGGGGGACCGCCGTGTCTGTGTGGGGGGCCGCCGTGTCTGTGTGGGGGGCGCCGATGTCTGTGTTGGGGGGGTGCGTGTCTGTGTGGGGGGGGGCGCCGTGTCTGCGTGGGGGGCCGTGTCTGCGTCGGGGGCCCGCTGTGTCTGCGTTCGGGGGCCCGCTGTGTCTGCGTGGGGGCCCCATGTCCTGCGTCGGTGGCGCCATTGTCTGCGTCGGGGCCCCACCGTGTCTGCGTCGGGGGCCGCTTTGGTGTCTGCATCCCGGAGGGCACTTGGCGCTCGGCGCTGTGTCCGGGGGCCACTCTGTCTGCGTTGGGGGCGCTCGGCCAGCTGTGTCTGCCGTGGGGGGCCGCCGTGTCCTGCCGTGGGGGGCCGCCGTGTCTGCGCGGGGGCCCGCCGTGTCTGCGCCGGGGGCCCGCCGTGTTCTGCGCCGGGGGGCCCGCCGTGTCTGCGTCGGGGCCAGCAATGTCTGTGTGGGGCCCGCCGTGTCTGCGTCGGGGGCCCCGTGTCCGCCCCGGGGGCCGCTCTGAGCTCTAATCACTGTCGGTGGGTGAAGTTGATGGATTCTCTTCTCCCGTTCGTTAGCGGAGTCCGCGCCCCATTTTTCCTCGTTTTAATAGCCGTTATCCGTTTCGCTGTCAGTCGCCGTCCTCGATGCGGTCGTTACGCTGATCGATGCCAGAGCCGACAGAACGCTCGCCCCCCCTTCATCCTTATCAGAGACGGGGGCCGCCAGGGCCGATGCGCCCGCTGGGTTCTATGTAAGGTTTGTCGTTTATGACTTTTGCAGAGCCGGCATTATCTGATCAATTAGCTTTTTCTGAAGTCCCCCCCCCCTGACAAAAGCTGCCTGAGCCAATCAGGGAGGGGAGAGAATTTCATGGGGAGGAATAACCAAAAGGGGCCACGAGCCGCCGCGTCTTAATTATCCTCCATCTGACGGAGCGAGCCGGAGAACCCGGAACGTCTTTGCGGGAGAGGACATGCGCCGGCTGATTAACACGGTGTCTCTCGAGACTGCTTCACGACCCTTTGGGGAGAGACATTATCTGTCTCGCTAGCACTGGGAGTCTAATTCTACCCCGGGGTATCTAAACACCGAGGGTAAAACTGAGAGGCCAAAGTGGACTATCAGGTCCCCTAACCAAACTTCCGAGAGTATGCGCAGCTTCTTCCTTCCCCCTCCCAGCCAATCAGTAGGAGCGCTTCGTGTGCATGCACATGGGGGTCTCATTATAGCCCCCAGAACTCTCGTACTTCAGCGCGGGAGCTGTCTGGTAGGGAGTGGACTTGTGCATGCGCAGGGGCGTCTCCCGCAAGCCTATTATTTATGGGGTGAGGAGAGAGGGGCAGATGGCCGGGGCAGAATCCTCGCTGACGGCCGCATGGCAGGATTTTTATTTCTTTTAATAATTTGCTGGATTTCGGAGATCTTTTAACTCCGCGAGAGCCGCCTCCGCCGGGATTTCCTTCTAACGCAGAACTCGGCTCTTTATTAACCTTTTCGACCGCCACGTCTCGTCAGAACTGATGGGGCAGAGAGGCCGGCGCGGGGTTAATGCGTGCTTGTAACAAGTAACTCCTCCAACAGCGAGGGCAACGGGGCACAGCTACTGAAAAGCCGGGGCAGACGAGGTTACCGGCCCCCACGGAGAGCCACGTGTGAACTCGCTGTTAGAACTGTATAGAAGATTCGCCGTATTACTCGCAGTATCATTCTACGACATGCAAACCATTTAAACTGCTTACATCACAGTGATGAGGTCATGATGTTAACCCTTTTAGTTGGATAAATTGCAGTCGGCTGGATACATGGCCCCCGGGGGCCCCTCCATGCTCCAGGTTTTTTTTCCTGATAGGAGAGATTGATCCTAAGATGAAGGAATAAATAATTAAATGGTGAGCCGCTGGCTGCGCATGTATCGGGACCTCGTCACAAAGCAGCAGGGGGCCGAGTTTTTAAACCGTTAAACTGAAATATCGGCTGGAAATGGGGCTGTTCCCTACCCTGCTGACACCCGCAGGGTTAAACTCCTGCCCACCGCGTGCAGCGTACGGGAGACTCCTGTGACGCGGTTAGTGGGTATTGAGGACACTGCATTTTTTTGGCCGCATTTTTTTTGGCCGGAGCCGCATCTTACCCGGGGGGGGGGGGGGGCTCGTTCTGTAAAACGGGAAAGTTTCCCATGAATGATCAGTTCGATGAACCCGCGGCTGTCGCGTTAAGTGAGTCGGCCCCGCAGCGTCCTGATGCCACAACGAGAAATTACCCCGCGAGGGCAAGTTAAACCTCGTTACATATTAAAAAAGCAGCAGTATTTGGGCAGCCACCGGGTATTTACGGAATAAATGAAATACAATAAGATTAAGCGAGAGATCACCCAAACCCAGAACGGCCCCCGGCGGCCCATCTAGTCACCCGTTTCTCCCGCTGTAAAGAATCAAACCTTAATCAGTCGTTGGTCTCGTCTTAGATTCAGGAGCCGTATGTCTATCCCATGCGTGTTTAATACCCTCACTGTATTACCCTCTACCACCTCTGCTGGGAAGCCGTACCACCCTCTTAGTAAAAGGACACACAGCTGCGTTCTGATATTTGGTAACATGGTATGTAACATAATCACTCGGGGAAACGGGCACTAAGGCACCTGGGGTGACGTCTGCTCGGTGTAATAAAGGAACTGGCTGCGCATGCTGAGGGTGGGTGATATTTGGGTTGCGTTTAATAATATGTTTTTTGGGGTGTTTTAGGTACATCCGCATCGTGGGGACGCACAACACGGTCAACAAGGTCTTCCATCTGGTGGCCTTTGAGTGCATGTTCACCAGCAAGACCTTCACCCTGGAGAAAGGATTATTGGGTAAGAGACGTGGGACGAGTTCCCTAAACCTGCCGTACGGCACAGGCCAAAAGTTTGGGGTCACTCGGCTGTTTTCATGAAAATTAAGGAAATTTCTAACATAATTATAAAAAGCGTTTTCTAACATCAATTATCCTTTTACACTTAAATTTGGATCGGCGAACACAACGTGCCATTGGAACACAGGAGTGATGGGAGTGATAAAGGGCCATTGGAACAGAGGAGTGTGGGAGTGATAAAGGGCCATTGGAACACAGGAGTGATGGGAGTGATAAAAGGGCCATTGGGACACAGGAGTGATGAGAGTGATAAAGGGCCTCTGTACGTCTATGAAGAGATTCCATTAAAAATCAGCCGTTTCCGGCTACAATAGTCATTTACAGCATTAACCCCGTCTGCCCTGGATTTCTGATCCATTTCCTTTTATTTTAATGGACATGGGGTAGTAGATATGAGAAGCAGTCTCCCAGCGGAAGTGAGCCTATCTAAGCTGAAACCTACAAAAACCATGCCGAGCTCTAGTGGTGAGGGTCCGTAACACAAAATGTGAATGCTATTGCACCAACTCCCATCATGCTCAGCTGACAGCCGGCCAAGTACAATAGACATACACTAAGTGGCCGGTCCGCCCATCACAGCTGTAACCCCTCCTACGGCAACGTATCGCCAGAGTTTCCTCGGATTGAAAGGGTTAACCGATAGAATTTTATCGTCTAAATGATTTGAAAATTAGAACATTTCACGAGTTAAGGGTTAGGAATCCGCCGTCGCGCAGGCAGCCGCCGAGGTGTTGGCAGGCAGTTTTTGTAAACAAAGTGACACAAATTGAGGATGAGGATCCCCGCGGGCGCAGGAGGCGCAGAGCAGGCACGGCGGCGGCGGCGTGGCGGCCCTTCCAGATGGTGTTTTCAATACATTTATCACGCTGCACTGAAAGATGGTGATAGAAATTCAGGAGCCGGAGTGTCCCACGGGCCCCGGGGGGGGGGCAGGAAAACGGAACAGGAGCCACAATCAGGAACGTCTGCCACCGCTGGGCGTCAGTGCCAGGAGTATGACTACTGGACCTATCCGGCACAGCCCCTCGTTCTGTCTCCCTGCCCAAAGTTTAGAACATAAATAATAAACCATTCCAGCGAGTTACAGGAGAAGAGAGAGGAGATTCGCACGTCTGGTATTAATGATCAAACCGATCTGCAAGGGTCTGCAGTAAATGTTACTTCAAAGAAAAATAAAGAATGATTATTTACTGAGGTGGTAGATAAGTGGAACAGCCTCTCAGCAGAGGGGGGATAGACATATGGCTTCTGAATCTAAGACAAGACCAACGACTGGTGAGACTTGTGCATTCGGGTTTAACAAATCTCCGAAAACCAGTCAAAAAGCTCAGAAATCGTGTTTTTTGGGCTCGTTCACTCGCTCACTCTCATTCACGTTCTTCCACACTTACTCTCATTCACTATGTCTCTCACGCTCCCCGAATGTCTCCCCACCTTCACCACCGACCACTTCCGTGTCTCTTCTCCGCTTCATCTCTAGGGTCTTCTTCACTTCTTGTTCTTCTCTCTTCTTTCTTCATCGGCATCTCCGTGGACACGACCTCTCTGTGACCTCTCTGTGACCTCCCGCTGAGATTTCGGTGACAGCCTCTCACCTGATCCCCCGAGAACGTCGCCATTTTGCGCAAGTTCACCGAGAGGTCGTTTCCGCAGAGATGCGGATGTAGAAAGAAGAGAGAAGAACAAGAAGGTGAAGAAGACGCTAGAGATGAAGTGGAGAAGAGACACGGAAGGGGTCGCTGGAGAAGGTGGGGAGACACTCAGTGAGTGCGAGTGAATTGGCCCATTGGAGTGCGAGGGAGGAGTTACTAAAGTATCCTTTTATATTAAAGTCTCCATAAACTGTTACAAAGTATTTAGCAGAGCGGAGATTGGCTGAAACTTTCTGATTTTATGAGAATCCATGTTTTTTTTTTTCCCAGTCCCCGCAGAAAATGTCGCCACCGTCGGTGAATGCGCCAGCGTGATCGAGGGCGTCAGCCGGTGCCGGAACGCGCTGCTCAACGGAGACACGAAGAATTACGACTGGGATTCTGGCTACACGTGTCACCAGCTGGGCAGCGGGGCCATCGTGGTGCAGCTCGCCCAGCCCTACGTCATCGGGTCACTCAGGTGAGTGATTGCCCTCAGGCAAGTCTCTGCCGGCCAAAACTGCCCCCGCCTGGAAATAGTGAAACCGATGTGTGCGTCGGCTGTCTGTGCCGTTGCTTTGGTTGTGGTGCCTCTACGGTCCCATTGCTATGTTGAAGGTCCCCCTTTGGCTCTGTTGCTATGGTGAAGGTCCCCATTTGGCTCCGTTGCTATGGTGAAGGTCCCCCTTTGGCTCTGTTGCTATGTTGAAGGTCCCCATCTGGCTCTGTTGCTATGGTGAAGGTGCCCGTTCGGTTTCCTTTGCTGGGTCAAGGTCTTCCTATGGTTCCATTGCTATGGTGATTGTCCCCCTTATATCCTGATGTTATGGTGAATGTCCCCCTTCAGTTCCATTGTTATGGTGAAGGTCCCTCTTTTGCTCCGTTGCTATGGTGATTGTCCCCCTTTGGTCCCATTTTTTAAATTTTTTTTATTATCGAAGCCCCGCGGTCAGCGGTTTCACAGTGAAGAAAGACAAAAAAATGGCTAGTGATTACCGTGCCGACATGCTCCCCGATGAAGCCCCGGCCCTGGGGCCAGTGTGATAAAAATGTAACCTGTATACCCCACACACCGAGCCAAACGTCTGGGGCTAATATACAAAAATAAAAACTACATGGAGGGGTCCAGAGTGCATTGTTATGGCCAAGGTGCCCTTCAGCTCCGTTGCTATGGTGAAGGTCCCGTTGCTGCGGTGCTGGATTTGGGGAAGGTGGCCTGGGGGTCCCGGTGCTGCGGTGCTGGTTTTGGTGAAGGTGGCCGGGGGGCTCCCGGTGCTCCGGTGCGTGGTTTTGGGGGAAGGTGCCTGGGGGTCCGTTGCTGCGGTGCTGGTTTTGGGAAGGTGGCCTGGGGGTCCCGTTGCTGCGGTGCTGGTTTTGGGGAAGGTGGCCTGGGGGTCCCGGTGCTGGTTTTGGTGAAGGGGACGCGCGTTGCCGGCTCAGGGTTTACGGTTTTTCCGTCTCCCGCCTTAATGCTCTCCAGCGAGCGCCGCGTCGGAGATAGACGCTGTCGGTGCGCTCTGCGAACGGGTAATTGGGAGATAATGACATCATTTTCATGCCGTTTAAAAACATTAAAATTTAAATAACGAGATTAAGCGGCATAAAAGATAACGGGGAGCGTAATAACCAATCCGAGGAATGCCAGGATCTTTATTTTTTTCTGTTTTTTTATAGTCTAAAGATGTCTTTGGGAGAAAAAAAAAAGATAAAGATTTATTATTATTTCGGTTCTATCCCGCTGGTTCAGGACGGCGCCAAATTCAACAGAAAAAGACCCCAGTTTTAATTTTTTTATTATTTACAAAAGCGATTTAAATTTCCGTTAATATTTATTTCAGACTATAAGACCCAATTCCTGCGGATAACAGGGTGCTACCCGACAACCCCCCAACCCCCCCATCTGCAGACCGCTAGCTTTGCTCCCGGCACAAGGCCTAATTGGCACTAATTGGCCAGCTCGTTGGGGGGGAGGGGCACGCACTGGCCGACGGCTCACCTTCCCGGCGCAGCTCCTGAACCCTTCCGGCCGAGCCGGCCCTCCGCTCGCTCTGTGACTTTCTGCTTTCGCTTTCCCCGGAGAATTTCTTTCTAAATTAAACCTGGAAATCCGTCTAATTGCAAACTTTCTTTTTTTACCAAAATGATGACTTTTGAACCTTGGATCCAGTAGGAGCATAAAATTATGTTTTATTTGACAAAAATTAAAAAGGTGCAGAGTGAATAAGAAGGAAAACTAATCGTAACGAGGTGTTTTTCCTCATTTTATATAGCGGGGTATCTTGGTGCGGACCCCTGGCTCAGGACAGCGATATAATGTAAATTGTATCGTTTTTTTAAGGTGACGTGATAAAAAAGAGTAAAATAGGTTTTTCCCTTTTTTTATGGCAAAAGCAATTTATTTGGCTGTAATATGTTGGCTTGACCCTTTAACGTTCTCCGTCTTTCCTTGTTCTGGTTTAACCCCTTCGTTACGCAGTAGCGGGGCTTATTTCCTAAAATGCGGGACTTTACATTTATCGTCATTAAACCACGAGCTCCAAATCACCAAAGCTCCTTAATGATAAATTGATAAATAGTCCTTTTTTTAATGAAATATCCCCAAAACAAATAAACAGTTTTTTTTTTAAATCAAAATAAACACGAGATATGTGATATGTAGGTGAGTTTAATAATTCCCCCCCCCCGCATCTCAGCGATGTTTTCACGCATCTGCCACCCCGTCTCGCTCGGCCGTCTTATTGCACCTCGTTTACATAGAAAAAAAAGATAAATAATGCAAAAAACAACCATTTTCAGACACTCGGAGCGTTCCTGTCACCCGGCTCATTGTGGCTTCCTATGTGATTATTTTTAATGTAGTTCATTAGGTTCTAGAATCCTTATTATTATTATCATCATTATTATTATTATCATTATTATTATTATCATCGTTGTCATTATTATTACCGGGTTACCGACGAGGGCCACGTCCCGATGTAAAGGGCCCCGGCCGCGTTACGATGAATATTTTGTCTGACGTTCTCCCCGTCTCTCCGCAGATTGCTGTTATGGGATTGTGACGACCGCAGTTACAGTTACTACATCGAGGTTTCCACCGACCAGCAGCAGTGGACGACGGTCGCCGACCGGACGAAGGTCCCCTGCAGGTGAGAGCGATCGGCCGGCGATGATAACGATGGCTGCTGTAATTATTGTCTCCTCGGCCGGGTTATATGTGCAGGGATCGACTCGTAGAGCGTCTGCTGCCGAGGTGACGAGTCTAACCTTCTCCCATCGCCCCGGCCCCCGCGGCTCCTCTCCCATCGC
>VKOC01000260.1:12779-23341 GCA_009364415.1 Spea multiplicata
GAGGAAGGGTAGATAATGGGGGGAGGGCAGCATTTTAAACTTAGTTTTGTCTTGGGCCTGCCCTGCTCAGATCCTAAAAGACTCGAGAAACGGAAACGTCCATCATTTTCACCTCCGCGGGGGCCATATTACCCGGTAACCTATAGGCGCAGGAACACGTCTACAGAAGGCTGTTAGATTGTTTGTGTCCTAAACATGCAGAAGGAAATTATAAATTACAGAAAAACACAAAAAAATCCTGCGATCGTCAGAGAAACGCATCGTTATACAGGGCCGCTTAATCCTGAGGGATCTGAGGGCCGAGGGGGGGCGACTCCTTGGAGACCTGCCTGGTCATGGCCGCAAGAACCAGAGATCACCTCCGGAGCGAGGATTATTCCCAGGTGGATCCACAGCAGCTGCTCTCAAGGACATAAATAAACCCGTCTATACGTGACGGACACAGGAAGAGCGGCGGAGAACCGGGATGGATCTCTTCTGGATTCGGATCAAGTTACGCCAATGACCGGTGGGATACGTCCCACCGACGTTAATAAGTGACCGCTTTCCTTCTTATTTTACTAACTTCCCAGGTACGGACACTAACCAGAAATAACCAAATATCGGTAACTTTGTAACATTGTAGTAAGGTGGGCGGTGAGCTTCAGGCCGGGGTTGGGTGGAAAGGTCTCCACAGGACGTTACGAGACAGCTCAGGGATAATTATTAGAGAGACTCCGGGGATTAGCGAGACACTGGAATCTAACGGATTATATTTAAATAGACGAGATGAGCTGCAGAGAGCGGCGGCGGTGGCCGGTGCTGGCGGAAGGACGGTCCCTTGGGTTGCGTCTCCAGACGGCAGATTCATCTGGAATTGCGTAGAAATTAAAAGCCAGGTCGTTAGGCGTATTAATCAAAGGCTAATTAACAGTAATTATGATGTAAGGTAATCGCGTGATGAATCCCGTTGGTGCCGACTGCGGGATGTGACCGGATCTCCTGCATCTAAAACCGGTTCCGAGGGTCACGATACGGATCCCGAGAGTCTCCTTATTTAAAGCCGCGGCCAGAAGGGGTTACGATATCCTCCCTGAAAGGGTTAAAGCCTGTGTTATGTAACCAGCGCGTAATATATGTACTCATAACGGTACCGAAGCTGAGACGTGGCTCTCAGGGGCCCCTCGTTAATATGTTAGGAAATAGGAATTTCTGCTCTTTTAAACCAAAACCCGCATGCCAGATGGAGAAACCTTTTTGTAAGATTCTTTTGTTCGTCGGTAACTGACAGCGCTATATTCTATAGATATTTATATTATATGTAGATGAGGTGACCGGGGGCAGCCATGATGCAAACCGAGGTCCATCGGGTTATAAAATAAACCGTCTGATAAACTTTTATTAAATGCATTAATATAAAATGACTGTAAAGTGTATAATATGAAGGGATGGAGGTCAGGTATATACATCACCACTTCCACGGTCTGTTGGCGGCCCTCGAGAGTCAGCCGGTGGCCCTTTGAATACTTTTAAGAAGTGCTGCGGAAATTGTTGACGCAAATGATAAGGATAATAAAATTAATATTAATTAATTAGTACAATAATAATTAAGTAAAATAATATACAACAATAATAATAAAAACATAAATGTAGTTAACCCCTTCGCGACAAAGGCTGATTTTCCTTTTTGTACCCTTCGTGACAATGGCTGTTTTATCGTTTCTGCGGTGTTTGTGTTTAGCTGTAATTTTCTCTTAACCCATTTACTAAACCCACACAAGTTATATATTGTTTTTTTCAGGACAAGAAGGGCTTTCTTCAGACACCAAAATTTTTTTCATATGATGTAATTTCCTATAATAAAAATATTAAAATATGACGAAAAATTGAAAAAAAAACACATTTTCTCACTTTTATTTGAAAAATCTTTTATTCATCATAAAAAACTACTGAAAAAACCTGCTAAATAGATTCTACTATTTGTCCCGAGTTTAGAAATACCCAATGTTTTTATGTTTTTTTGCTTTCTTCTACACGTTATGGGCAATAAGTACAAGTAGCGTTTTGCTAATTCAAAACCATTTTTCTCTGAATCTGGTAATTCTGTCTCTATGTGGTATTTGGGGCATCTTTGAAGCCAGCAAATTAAATTTACCCCACCAAACCATATATTTTTGAAAACTAGACACCCCAGGGTATTTTAGATGCTGATAGTTTAACCCTTTCCATGCACTAATCCTACCACCAACCCTTGTCAAAGTTTGTGATAGTAATTGTTTTTGGTGTTTTTTTCACATACTTTGTACTTCAGGTGTGAAATTACAGCTCCTGGTATATGTTGCTGTCACACAACACCCCGATATGTGTCCAGCAACATCTCCTGAGTACATTGATACCCCACATGCATGGGTTTGTCAGATTGTTTGGGGGCAAAAGTGCCACATTTGGAACATGAGCAATTCAAATTCAGTAGGAATTTTACATCTGGGTAAAGAAAAATGCTTGTACCCAACTATCAGTAGGGACAGGTTACAAGAAAGCCTGGCCTATCTCCAAGAAGGGATTTGATCTAGCACCTTAAGTGGTCCCTCATGCCACGGAATGGACACAGGGGTCACTTGACAGTGCAAATAAAAACGCTTAAAAATGGTGGAGCAAATAAAAGCTAAAAAACAGTAAATGTAACAAAAAATTAAAAAAAAAATACAAAAATGGAGCAGGAACAAAAAAAAAAAATTAAAAATGGGAAACTGTGTGATACAGCTTGAAGCAGTCACCGACACAGAGTGCAGGTTTTCCAGGGCAATCTGGACAGTAAAATGTGGTGTCCTTTCTTTGCCCCCTGCTGTAGCATACCCTGCATCTCTTTTGGGGATTCTGCTTCTTTGCTGTAGGGGGGATTTTAAAAATAAAATGGGTAGCCCCAATTCTGTTGGTTCCCATCACTACTTGGGGACCAGGTGCATCACGGTACAAGATACCTGAAATTACTTCGAGCTGAAACTGCAAAAAAGACAGCTTCAGCCCAGTGTCTGCTTTTTTGTGCAGCAAAAAAGCGTTATAGGTTGCAATTTGCATTAGATAAATTGCAACCTTCTTGTACCAGGCCTTTGTCTTCCTCATAATGAGGTAGGGCTGTAGAAGTTGATCTGACAGATCAACTCCACCCATGTGCTTGTTATAGGCCCTGATGCACACTGGCTTTCTAGTGACCCCAGCTCTGCCACGGACAGAAACCTCCACGGTTCTTTCATCGTGGATGGTGCTCAGCATGCACACCTCTTTTCTGTCCTTGAACTTCAATGCCAAAAGCTCCTCTTGGCGTAGAGCTGAGGTCTCCCCCTTTCCTAGCCGGGTTCGTACCAGGCGTTGTGGGAAACCTAAGCGGTTCTTTTTTATAGTACCGCAAGCTACCGTATCGAAACAATACAGCAGCTTGAACAAAGGGACGCTTGTATAGAAGTTATCTACATACAAGTGGTAGCCTTTGTTCATAAGGGGGAATATTAGGTCCCAAACAATCTTGGCACTGGTGCCCAGATGGTCTGGGCAACCTGGAGGGTCAAGGTAGCTATCCTTACCCTCGTATACCCGGAAGGCATGGGTATATCCTGTCTCGCTCTCGCAGAGCTTATACACCTTCACTCCATACCTGGAGCGCTTGGAAGGAATATACTGCTTGAATCCCAACCTTCCTTTATATTTCATTAGGGATTCATCCACGCAGATATTCTTTCCAGGTGTATAAACCTCTGGAAACCTGGCAGCGAGATGGGTAATCAGGGGGCGGATTTTGTAGAGCCTATCAAACTGGGGGTCCTCCTTAGGGGGGCACAGGCTGTTGTCGCTAAAATGCATGAAATGAAGAATCATTTCATACCTTTGCCTAGTTATAGTTTGGGCAAAAATGGGGGTACTAAAGATGGGGCTGGTGCTCCAGTAGGAGCGGATGGAGGGCTTTTTTATAATGCCCATTAACATTGTGAGTGCCCAGAATTTAAGAAATTCTGGCACGTCAATGGGAGTCCATGGCTGTTTTGCCCAAAAAGAATTAGGGCTAGCAGCACGGTGCTGCTGGGCATAAATGTTTGTTTGTGTGACAATGTCTCCCAAGACATCGTCTCCCAAAAAAACCTGCACAAATTGCAGTGGAGTGAATCCTGTAACATCAATATTGATGCCAGGAATTCCAGAAAAAGGAGGGATAGCTGGCTTGTACCTATTAGGCGCTACCCTCTGGTGCACTGCCACGACTACGTGTGGCAGGCGTCCTAACAGCCACAGATACATCACTAGATGTATCTGTGAACTGACCAACGTCAAAATCTGACGCTGTATCAGTGGCCTCAGAATCTGTGGCCAAAAAGGCATACGCCTCCTCAGCCGTATACCGCTGCATGGTAACAATTGCAGCAAAAATAGTGGGGAAGGAAAGGGTTAATGGCTATAATAAAAAATAAAAAAAACCTAAAAAAAGTAAAAAAAACCTAAAAAAAAAGAAAAAAAAATGTAACCCCCCCCCAAAAACAATTGCCACTATGCAAGATCACTGTTTATGCAGTGATCAATGGCAATGAAGGGGTTAATATTATATGGGTGGCTCTTATAAGAGCCTTTGGATAAATATATATATATATTTATTAGGGAATACCTGAAATACACACTGATCTGTCTCTCTCCCTCACTAGAAGCAAGTGAAGGAGGGGGGCAGATCCAATACTGATCAAAGGCAATGTTTAGAAAACATTGCCTTTGATTTAGCAAATCATGATCACTCTTATGAGTGATCTGACCACTAGGGGTGTTATTCACTGGATGTCCATGACATCCAGCAACACCCCCCCCGATGATGTCAGCAGGCTCCGCCCCCCGGCTTGATGGGCGCCGCCATCTTGAAACACCGCGTGTGTTTCGAAGACACCGGCACCGGGAAGGTAAGTTGAGCATTTAGGAAGCGATCGCGAGTCGCTTCCTTTGCTAAACAGGTGTTGCAAAGATGCCTCGATACTGAGGCATCTTAGCAACACCAGCTAAGCAAAGGAAGCGACTCGCGATCGCTTCCTAAACCCGTTTTTCGGCGGCGGGCGCCGCCATGTTTGAAAGACGTGCAGTCTTTCAAACATGTTTTTTTTTTTGCTCCTAGGAGCGATCGGGGGGGGGCGGGAATGTTTTTTTTGGTGTTGCTCAATGCCTCGATGTCGAGGCATTAGAGCAACACCGTTTGAGTGAAAAAATCGATCACGGATCGATTTTTTCACCCGTTTAATGACGTGCCGGTCCTGGCACGTCAATTGTCATAATCGTCACGATTTTGAGTGACGTGCCCGGACCGGCAATTGTCATCAAGGGGTTAAATACCGGTAATATAAACACATAATAATAATAATAAGAAAACAATAAGTGTCTCCTGCTTTACCACAGATGAATATGCCATTAGGCAATTCATTTTTTAATTAATTTTATATCATTATATCTATAAATATGTTACTATTAACGAATCAGGACGAAGTTAGACGCCGTAGTTATCAGTAATGTCCAAGTGTCTGCAAATTGTGAAGGTTAATCTCCGTCTTCTCCTTTCACAGGCTGTTTCGCGTTTAAATGATGTCCGACTCAAATGAGAGTTTCTACAGACCCCCGAATTTCATCCTAATTGGTATCCCCGGCCTGGAAGACGTCCAGTTCTGGATTTCCATCCCTATGTGTTTCATGTACGTCCTCACGCTCCTGGGAAACAGCGCCATGCTGGTTATTATCTTGTCCAAACAAAGCTTCCACAAACCCATGTACCTTTTCCTTTGTATGATGTCCATCATTGACCTGGTGGCATCGTGCACCACGACACCCAAAATCCTCAGCATCTTTTGGTTCAAGTCATTGGACATTGATTTTAATGCCTGCCTGGTCCAGCTCTTCTTCATTCATGCCTTCTCCATGATGGAGTCCACGATACTGTTGGCCATGGCGTTCGACCGCTACGTTGCCATATGCCACCCGTTGAGATACACAACCGTTCTAACCAATCAGACTATAATCAGGATTGGCGTCCTGGCTATCATGAGAGGGTCCTTGTTCATGGCTCCTTGCCCATTTTTGATCAACAGATTGTCCTATTGTAGGACCAACGTCATAGCGCACACTTACTGCGAGCACATGGCCGTGGTGAAGATCGCCTGTACAGACACAACCGTTAATCAGGTCTACGGCTTGACGGTAGCTCTCCTGGTCATCGCGGTGGACATAGTGTGTATTTCGTTTTCGTACGTCGTTATAGTCAGGGCCGTCCTCAGACTCTCCTCTATGGAAGCTCGTCGCAAAGCATTCAGCACCTGTGGCTCTCACATCATCGTCATCATGATCTCCTACATCCCGGCGCTCTTCTCCTTCTTCACCCACCGCTTCGGACACATCATTCCACACCACGTTCACATTATTTTTGCAAACCTTTATATTCTTATTCCACCCATGTGCAATCCAATTGTTTACGGCGTAAAAACCAAGGAAATTCGGGAGAGAATTGTATTGATTTTCCACTGAAAGACTAACACATTGGCCAAAGTTACTACTGAACGCGTCGCGATATCTGAAGGTCATCTCTGGAAGTTCTCATAGGTCTCCAAGAGGCAGCTTCTGGCGGGATCAGCCGGCAGTGCAGTGTTCTCCACGTCAGAATTTGGACAATCTCATTTAAAAAATAAAAATTTTGTTAATATATAATATATTTTTTTGGTTTTTTCCAATGGAATTTCAAGAGTTTTATGAAATGTTTTGCTGGGAAGACTTTATGATTTGGGTTTTTTTTTGTAATTAGTTTGAATCGCTAGTGCCCGTTATCACGGAAGAGTTAAATTGCCGTGCCAAGACATCGACCATTTCCACATTAAGGAAATTCTGGTGAATGGCGCTTCGCATCGATTCAGGGGGCATTCTGAACTCAGGGGGCATTCCTGCTGATATCGTTGGAAACACCCCCATTTAAGGGGGAAATGGGCGGGGAGTGAGGCGCGTCCCGCGACCCGGAGGATTCAGGAGTTGACCGGGAGAACAGCATCAGGCATGGTCGTGAGGATACTTGTAAGAAGATGAGAGGGAGAGACCACGGCAGCCACGTGAAGAGCTGAATCTGATCTATTCTTGTCCTTAGGTTCCCCCCCCCTTACAAAGGCTGCATGAACCAATCAGCAACAACTAGTAACTTCCCAATAGGGGAGAGATCACTTAATGGGGGGGAGGGCATCCTGTAGATCCTGAGAACAGGAAGTTAAAATGGCTGCTCCCGTGGGGTAATCTGTGGGATTATTTCATGTATGTAAAAATAGAATTTGAGGAATATGACAATTAATTCCTCCCCTTGTCTCGTCCTCAATGTAAAGATTTTATGCCGCTTTCTATGTATTAATTCCAGAATATCCCGACTCGTCTGGGTCTGGGCGGGCCTGGCCAGTATTAATGGAGGTTTGAGTTGATTTAGGTGTCCAGTGAGATATTATAAAGATTTTAGGGCTTTCCTGTTTTATTGTCTTTTTGAAGTTGATTTCTTTTAGTTGATTTCTTTTATTGGGCCAACATAGAAAAAATAATAATACTGCAGGGGGTTTGTGATGGAGACCGGACCCCCAAACAGCGGATTCAACCTGTGTATCCAGGGAAAAATCCGTGAAGGGTTAATATGAAAATGCTACTGTGTATCGAGGGCCGGTTATTAAAGGTTCCGGCTTCTGATTTCTGCTGAGGAGGCGACACCAAGATTAAAATTCACAGAAATAAGCAAATAATTATAAAAAAAGTAAATCACAATAAAAGATCCTTTTGCCAGGGGCGTAAATAGAAACCATGGGCCCCCAACAGCTAGCGTGTGTTATTATTGCTCCCACACAACTGGTCTATGTCTTATTTGCCCCCACTTACACAAATTACCACTTACTCATTGTTCTGCCCAGCAGGGTTTGAGAAACTTTACTGTTCACCATTTTGCCACCTTAGACTTCTTTAGTAAGTTATAGTAAGTTGCATTCTGGGTAGTGCAATGCATTGTGGGTGATTGCAAGGCATTCTGGGAGGGAGGAGCCTCCATTTTACAGTCTTCAGTCACCAGGCCTCATCATCAGAGCTGTCTCTGTATGTCTCCTTCCAAAACTCCACCATCTGTGTAATAGCATATCTGGTGAGACATTTATTTCTGTTTCAGGAACATTATTATAGTATTCAGAGCTGTTCAGTTATTTGTATTATTACTCAGGAAAGTTAACTGTTAGACTGTTAGCTAGCCATGTCATTCTATGTATAGGCAGCCATTTTGCCATGTACTTAACTGTTATGTAATGTCATTATACATGCAGTTTATGTGCCTTGTACTTATACATGTTATTTGTATTTTTATAGTTTTACCACATCACATTACCACATCACATTACATGTGTGTAATCCTGTTTTGCCATATATACTCCACAACCTGTTCACCAATAAACAAGTTAAACTACAAAGAACAGTCCTCTTATTTGGAAGACAGGAATGGTTTATACTAAATGTCAGATTGCACACTGAGTGAACGTGTAAGAAGACAGAACACTCATACTCACATCCATGCTCTCACACACACAAGTACACATCCATGCTCACACGCACACAAGTACACATCCATGCTCGCACACACACACACACACAAGTACACATGCCATGCTCTGCACACACACAAGTACACATCCATGCTCACACACCACAAGTAGTACACATCCATGCTCACACACACACAAGTACACATCCATGCTCGCACACACACACACACAAGTACAAATCCATGCTCGCACACAAGTACATAAATATATATATAAAATACCACCAAGCTGCTGGCTCCATGTACCGATCTTTTTTTTATATACGTCACTGCATATATAAAGGTCACGAGTCTTTATTGTTTGTAATTATACATACATGATGTGGAAGGGGCTGGGGTGCAGGGGGTATCTGGGGCCGACCAGCCTCAGGCAGCTGCGGTGACCCCGGGTGACACCGGACAGACACAATGACCAACGTCCCAAATTAGCCTTAAAATAATCTCAAATTCTAAACATCATTTTTGGTCTCCTCATAAACACACAATAACATTTCAAATAATTCTCATCCACACCCCCCAGGCATAGAATCGAAAGATGACGTAGTGACAATGACAAGTCCACGGGTGGCCCAAATACTCCCGGAGCATCAAATATTCCCATATATCTGTAATCGTCTCGACCAAAAATATATATTTTTATGGCTCTATAAGGAATGTACTGTTAAATAAGCTATATATATACTGTGTATAAATAAATATAATGCATATATATATATATACATGCCTTTAGTGCTGAACTCTTTTGGGGAATAACATGTTAAGCACCTTCTGCCTAATTTCTTTGGTCTTCACTCCATAGATAATGGGGTTCATCATGGGTGGGAAGAGGATATAGAGGTTGGCCAGGAGAATGTGGACACAGAGAGGGATAGACTTATCCCCAAACCTGTATGCGATAAACGAAAACAGAGCCGGCACATAGTACGTGACTATAACACAGACGTGGCACATGCATGTACGAAAGGCTTTGAACCGAGCTTCTGTAGACGGGAGTTTGAAAACAACCCGGATAATGAAACAGTAAGACACAGCGATGAGGACGAGATCTGCGACAGGAGAAGCAAAAATGGCGAACAAACCATAGACGACGTTGAAAGTGATGTCTGCGGTGGCCAGCCTGGCCAGCGCCATGTGCTCGCAGTACGAATGCTCTATGACGTTGCTCTGCTGATACGGCAACAATTTAAGAGTAACGATGATGGGGATCATCAAACACAAGTCCCGGGAAACCAGGATGGCCGCCATGCGACGTATGGATGTGTTTGTCATGCTAGTCGTGTACGTCAACGGGTAGCAGATGGCGACGTACCGATCGTAGGCCATGATGAGAAGAACGGACGACTCCAAACCAAACAGGGAGTGGATGAAAAATATCTGAGTGACACAACCATCGAAAGATATCTGGTGGGAGTGAAACCAGAAGATGCCGAGAGTCTTGGGAACGGCCGAAGAGGACAGGAGGATGTCCACGGAGGATAACATGAGCAGGAAGATGTACATGGGGCGGTGGAGACTCTCGTTACACAGAACGACGAGAATACAAACCGAGTTTCCGACGAGAGACAAAATGTACATGGAGCAGAACGGGATGGAGAGGAGGAGGTGGACGTCCTCCAGGCCCGGGATCCCCTTCAGAACCAAATAATCCGGCTGGAGTCGGGTTGTGTTTAGCGTTTCCATAGTGATACGTATATCCTGGTTGCCAACTACACAACCTAAAAAACAGCCAAGAAACAGTTTGCGTGTTTTAGCTTCTCTTTGTAACTCACATTCGCGTAACCAGACCTGTAGAAGGAGAGACTGGTGGCAGCGGAGAAAATGGTCGCTCCGTTAGGTGGGGAGGGAATCGTCTGGACAATCAGTCGTTGGTCCCGTCTTAGATTCAGGAGCCGTATGTCTATCCCAAGCATTTTTAATACCATCACCGTATTACCCTCTACCACCTCTGCTGGGAGGCTGTTCCACTTAT
>VKOC01000260.1:28071-56345 GCA_009364415.1 Spea multiplicata
AGCAAGGCCCCCTGTATAATGTATAGATAAATCAGTGACCGGCCCCTGTATAATGTATAGTTAAATCAGTCCTGTTCCTGGCTGGGTTTTCTCTTGGCCCCTCGGGGGCCCGGTGGGCTCACGAAGCTTCAGGTAATTTGTATTTTCAGGGATGGGCTTTCTGTGCGGCACATTAAGGGTTAAACTCCGAGGCTCATTAAACGTGATTCTGTATCAGTCGGGGGGTAGATCCGCTGGACCCAGATCCGGGGCAAAGTCTGCGCATGTCCACGCGCTGGGTTGGTTTTGGGTGAGTCGAGAGGTAAAAGCCGCCGTCTCTTCTTTTTCCTCCCCAGAGAAGCAGCGAGAAATGGCCAGGAAGGGGTCGCTGAAGAACGGGAACGTCGGCAGCCCGGTGAACCAGCAGCCCAAGAAGAACAACGTTATGGCCAGGACAAGGTGAGGATCTGCCCCGCGCTGGGGCTATTACCGCTTTAACCCTGTCATCCCCAACGAGCCCCGGATCCAGGGGTACGAGCCCCGGCTCTCTGAGATAAACGGCGGGGGGGGGGGGGGGGTTTTGAGGTCGGTTATCAGTCCCCCCCCCCCCGCTGCGCTCTCCCGGGAGAAACATTGTAACAACTCCAACAATAACTCTCTCCGCAGACTCGTCGTCCCAAACAAAGGATATTCCTCATTGGATCAGAGTCCTGACGAGAAGCCGCTCGTGGCCCTGGACACGGACAGGTGAGGAGCCGCAGGCCCCGGCGCACGTGTAATGTGGGGGGGGGCTGGGTGCCCCCTGTGGGGTATGTGGCTGGGGCAGTTTGTGCCGTGATCTGTAACGGTCTAATGCTTTCTCTCGCTCTCTTCTTTCATAGTGACGATGACTTTGACATGTCCCGATACTCGTCCTCGGGGTATTCCTCAGCCGAGGTGAGAAAGAAGGGGCAAATCATTTAATACAACCCATAATGGATCAGGGGAGGATGCATGCCACAGCCTGCCAGCAGAGGTGGTAGAATGCACTGCTCTGCGTGGCTAGGGGATTCTGTTTCATGAAATCAGGCAGTTTATGTCAGAGCTGACGACGACCTGCGTGTAATTAACCCAGCGAGTGCCAGGTGGAATGGTTTAGCCCCCGTTCTGGCCCTGGAGGAGGGGCCCGTATCCAGCCTCAGATCTCAGGGATGCGGCGTCCGTGTCGGGGCACTCGGCGGCTCTGGAGATGGTATTTATTTGTGTTCGCCGTTAATTAATCTCGATTGCCCCAGAGCCCCCGTCCAAGGAAGCCGAGGCCGTTCCGGGGGTAATTCTGCTCTTTTTGTGACCTTTCAGTCTTAACCCCGTGTTTTCCGGGTCCTTCCTTTCCTCTTTTGCCGCTGGGCCTTCCTGCTCTCTCTGTAAATGTCAGCCGGCCCCCGGCAGATGCTGCGATCGTCACGCTTGCCGGCGCCCCCCTGGATGATGTCCTTTCCATGATGAATGGAGGAGCAGGCGGCTCCTATCCCCAAGACCCCAGAGACTGCATACATGTATCACCCAGACCCCCCCCTATATCCAAAGGCCGAATGATGTCAGAGTGCCCGGAACATTTAGTGCAAATGATGTCACTAAACCATGTGACCATTATCATGTATTAATGATATCATAATGCTGCTGGACTCATAATCATCCCTCTTAATTACATCATAGTGCCGCTGTACCCATATGCCTGAGCCTTAATGATGTCATTGCACTGCTGCACTCAAATTCTTATTCCTATGATGATATCACACCCTTGTACCTATAATTCACAGTTTTAATGATGTCATTGCGACCATAACCCTCAATCTTAATGATGTCACTGCGACCATAATCCCAAGTCTTACTGATGTCATTGCAACCTTGCATCCATAACTTATGGTTTTAATGATGTCATCATGACCTTAACCCCAAGTATTAATGATGTAATTGTTACCTTGCATCCATAGCTCATAGTCTTAATGATGTCATCACAACTGTAACCCTCAGTATAAATGATGCTGTTATGTCCTTAGACCCACATCCTTCAGTCTTGATGATGTCATTGCAGCCTTGCACGCATAACTTACAGTCTTAATGATGTCATCACGACCATAACCCTAAGTCTTAATGATGTCATCGCAGCCTTGCACCCATAATTAATGATGCCATTGTGCCCCAGACTTGGTAACAGTTAAAGACAGTGGTCTTTCTGTGATGCCTGTGATTGGCTCCTGTGATGTATGCAGCGTATGGGGGGGTGTCGCCTGCATTTATACGAGTGCCGGGTATCGCCTACGTCGGGGCAGGAAGTGTCTGATATTTGACGAGCCGTCTCTTTATCTACAGCAGATCAACCAAGACCTGAACATCCAGCTGCTGAAGGACGGCTACCGGTTGGATGAGATCCCGGACGACGAGGACCTGGACCTCATACCCCCCAAGTCCGTCAACCCCACGTGCATGTGCTGCCAAGCCACGTCCTCCACCGCCTGCCACATCCAATGAGGACGAGCGCCGCCGACCCGCGCTTCCACCATGACTGGAACTAAACAGCCATTGCCTCCTCCTATGGTAGGACATGAACCTGTCAGTGTTCCCAGCGCCGGGAGAAACCAAAATAAGAGTAATCCATCCTTTATTTTATCTGCGAGATTTCTATTCCTGGAGAAAGGGAACGGATGTGTGAGGAGCAGGGGCCACGGACGGCCCGGGGGCCACGGAACGGCGAGCGGGATCCTGCATGCGGTCGGCTGGCCGATGGGAAGTCATCCCCGGCAGGTCTTGGCAGCTGTGAGAGCTCACCCACCCGGGATTGGAGTGCGGAGTGTGACCCCCGCGCTGAAGACCCGCCCCCTCGGAGCTCGGGACACAGATTGGTTAAAAGAGACGGCCGCAGAGCTCCTCGCGTCACCGCTGTGTGCCGGACAAACGGATCGCGTCTCTTCACCAAGTCCAGGAGCCGGGTTACGGATGAAATGAAATTGCCCCTTCCCTCCCCCGCTGGGGGGCAGAATAAGACCACAAGGAGCATCTCATTTCAACCTCTTCTGTGCCTCAAACATGATGTCATCGCCAGTGCATAAACCGGGAAGTCACCTGATACCCCGCGATGTAACGCCAGCCGCCGAGCTCTGCCCCGCGCCGTCCGGTGTGAAGGCGAGATGCCCCCGGGGCAGATCCCAGGCAGAGCGCCATCGCTTTGAAAACCGCTAACATTAAATTAAGTGGGGCCCGGGGTGGAAAAAGCTCAGTTTGTGTCCTTTGTCTGCGTCGGTCAGTAAATCTCCTCCGTGTCGGCGCCGGCAGCGTGGATAGGTTATAATATATACAGACTGCGTCTCCGAGCCGAGTGAGCACTCCACAGCGAGTGTCGGCCGAGACAGAAGTGATAGTGCTCTGCATTATTGTGTATGAAGCGCTAACATATTCCGCAGCGCGGTACAATAGGGGGTTAACAAACATGTAATAAACATGTACAGATGCAACAAGGCATGGGGGCCGAGCCCGTGAGCTTACAATCTAGCCCGGGTAACCAGAACATACAGTGTGTGGGGAATTACTCCGGACGCCGCCGTTTATTCCACCCCCGGGGCGCCAAACGTCTCTTTGATCGCGTTGGAGATCAGCCAATGAAATCCCGGCGCGGCTTCAGTGGATTATTGGTGGAAATCAATATAAAAATCAGCGATAATTTCCCGCCAACGAGCAGAAATAATTATCCGATTAGTCCATCCCGGCCCCCCGGACAGATCCATTACTCCAACCCTGATATATATTCTATACATTACATACCCAGGGGCCGTGTGTCCGCAGGGGCCGCCGGATCTAAATATTATAAAGCGTGGTTATTATACATTAATGAGACCCCAAAATCACCGTAAACCGCCCCAAATATTCCAGGTAGTCCATTAAGGCGCCGTAACTCGGGCCAACCGGGTCTGATCCGCCTTCAGGTTCCGGGTTTATACATCGCGCCCGGCCCCCGGATGCCGCCGCCCCCCGGGTACTTTTTTATCCGACCTGATTATTAAAACTAATCTGTAAATCGTTTAGTCGACCCGGAGATCAGTAACGGTTCATTGTACAGCGCTGCGGAATATGTTGGCGCCATATAAATCAGTAAATACTAATAGCACCAGCGGCCTGATATGCAAATTAATTCTCTGTTGAGAAACCATTCATTTGCATATGTGGCTGCGCTCTTCGGTCGTTATTATTAATAATAATAATAATTGTGTTGTGTTTGTGTTTAACCCTTCCGACGCCGTAGAGAGTGAGCAGCAGATCACCAAGGGTTAATCGCACGTATTAGCGCATAGCTTCTTTTTGCGAATTGATATAATCCCCCCCCCGATAAATGGATCATCCCAAACGCATGGCAAAGCTGAGGCGATCCGCCGCTGGCTCCGCCCCTCCTCCCGGCGCAGACACGCCCCCTGCCGGTCCGAGTGTATAGTTAGGATGTAAATATTGTGACGGGTCCTCGGCGTGTATTTATTCTTTCTATCTGCGTGTAGCTTCTCCCGTGACCCACGCGTGTCCCGCCAGCACATGTCACTCCTCGTAATATTCATCGGGTGCTGCTTTAACCCCTTCAGGACTGCTCGGGATCTGCAAGGGTTAACCCGCTGGCACCCAAGCAGTTACGTTACCTGACGTCGTTATTTTTTTAAATATTTTTTAACTCATTATTTATTGAAATGTTTTTTTTTCTTTGAAATCTGTAAACATGTATAATATTTTGTAACATTTCCACGCAGTATTTATCCGTGTTACTGGTGTGTGTCGTGTAACATGATCATATTAAAGCATATCTCCCAACCGTCTCCGTGCTCGCCATATTCTTGTGTCCGGGTGGGCCGCGTGCTCTGCTGGCCCCGCCCCCTGCTGGCCCCGCCCCCTGCGCTCGCTGCCGGGATAAGTAATCGCCAGGTTAATGTGCAGGGACTGTCCCGTAAAGAATTGGGGCAGCTGGTCTTTCTAATGTTTGGGGTAAATTTCTAGCACTAAGGAAGCGGTTCTGTCGGGGGGGGCAGGAAGGCAGAGCAGCGGCATCTGATACCAAAAACCCCTGAACCGGCCCTGCCTGCCTGCGCATGTCTAAGGAGATCCTTAAAGCCTCCGCCCCGGCGGTTAAGGAGAAGCCTGCTGTGATCTCAGTGAGAATATCTAAAGAAACCGGAGCGCCAACAAATACCCCCCAAGTACATTCCCCCAAAAGAACCCCCAAGTACATTACCCAAAAGAGCCCCAAGTACATTCCCCAAAGAACCCCCAAGTACATTACCCCCCCAACCCAAAGTACCCCCACACACTCTTCCTCCCCGTGACCGTGAGTTTTGGTGTCGCTCCATCAGACTCCCTTATCTCCCTCTCGATTTTGTCAGCGTCTGTCTCCTGGTGTGGCCCCTGTTGGCCAGGGTCAGCTGACCCGTCGCCATGGAGAGTTTCTGCCTCCATCCGGGGCTCCAAAGTGAAGAGAGTAAATCGAACAGCCACAAAAGAACCTGGAATACCAACCCTGCTGGGAGGCTCCTCTGTGTGTGACTGCGAGACGCTGTAGGCTGCAGGGGGGCTCATAGACCCCGCCGTGCTGTGGAGCCCCCTAGACCCAAAAATGTCTTACAACACAGGTGGGGCAGTACGAGCGCGGTAATCGGGGGCATACAGCAGGGGGCAGTACAGGCGGGGTAATAGGGGGCACATACAGCGGGGGAGGCAGTACGAACGGGGTAATCGGGGCATTTACAGCAGGGGCAGTCACTTGGCTAGGGAGACGGGGCGGCTGATCTCGGTGGCCGCTCTGTTCCTGCTGCCCCTGAGCTGCGCAGGGTTCCCGGTGTATCACATGCAGCAGTACCGGCAGCGGTGAGCGTACAGAGAGGGGAATCTGCCCCTACTGCCCCCCCCCGAACCAGAAATTACCCCACCTGCCACGCAGCTCCTCACTTCACATTCCTCTCAGGTGCTAAACGTGCTAGGGATGCATCGTGGCAGATAAAGTGTTAAATCAGACTAAAAACGCAACTCAGCATGACATACGGGGTTAACTAAGAGACCCAGAGCCTGCTGGCAGATCGGCCCCATCCGGCCCCCGTCTAGTCGCCGCTTCTCCTGCTGTAACGACTCAAACCTTAATCAGTCGTTGGTCTCGTCTTAGATTCAGGAGCCGGATGTCTATCCCATGCATGTTTAATACCCTCACTGTATTACCTTCTACCACTTCTGCTGGGAGGCTGTTCCACTTATCTACCACCCTCTCAGTAAAGTACAGATGTACAGGGGGTACAGCAGTCTTATGCCTCGCTCCTCGCTCATACTCGTCTCTCACAGAGATTATGCAAATTGTTGACAAAACGCCATCTACCAGGATTTTGGAAATCATGAATTGGCCGATTTCAGGTTCTTTCATTTTTTGCGCATCACCTGTTTAATGTTTCGGAAAACGCGCCATCTGCTGAGCGAGGAGGAGGAGGAACGGGCGAAGCGTCAGCTTATGTGACTCACGAGGGCTCCGGGGAGGCCGTTATCTGCTTCTACGCGGAGTTAAAAGGCTATAAAGGCCGTCTTTACCCATTAACTGCAGAGAGTGACATCATTATATATGACAAGGAATTAAGATAATTATTATATTTTTATATTTTTCATAGAATTATATATATATATATTTAATAATTATAACATTTTTATATTATTTAGAGAATAAATTATATATTTTATTTTATTACTATTATAATATTTTTCATGGAATGATATATATATATATAATTATATTAATAAAATTATATTTTTATATAGGATATTTATATATATTTTATATTATTTTGTTAATATATTTTAATATTTTTTTAAAGAATAAAATTACCTGGGAACAGAGTCGTCCATAAAACTATATTTTTAGTTTGCAATGTGTGTTGGAGTTCATTCACATTTTATCGAATGTAATGAAAAAATATTATAGAGTAGACTGGCAACAGGGCAGGGGGCCCAATCCCAGACCTATGGGGCCCAGTAAGACCATCCATTAAAGAATAAAATGGATTCGACGCAAATTCATCAGAAAGCCCAGCAAAGGGGCAAATGATCCACATGTGGTGTAAAAGTCTCCTACGTCCCGCTCTGCTGATAAGTCCTGTTCCCGCTCTCTCATGTTCCGCAGGGGCGGGCCTACGGTGCGGACTCGAACGGCAGTGGGGGGGGGCAGCACTCCTGGAGATAATGCGTCTGTTTCACTTATTATACAGCAGTCCACGGAGCCACGGCAAGTGAGTAACACCATCGGGGGCCATGGGTCAGCTGCTGGTGATGCAATGTAACACTATATAGCACCGCACGCGGGGGCCGGATCCAATGACCCGTCTTAACCTTCATTAATTTTAACCAATCTGAATAGCGCATGCTTTACGATTCAATGGCCGCCATTAGCGGACATTATCTTATTCAGAAACATATATTTTCAGTATGAGGGTGATGGAGGGCGGCCCCTGCGCGGACGTGGCCCCTACACTTTGGTGGAAGCTGATTGGCTGCACAGCCTTAGCACTGAGGAGAAGGGGCGGTATTCAGTTATGCAAATTTTGTCCAAATTTTAAAATTTCTTAAGAGAAATTATTGAATAATAAACTATTCATTAAGTTTAAAGAGAGTTTGGCAGTAATGGGGGGTTTCCTGAGGTTGCGCCGGCACGGGGGGCACTTCCTGTTCACAAGGCCCCGAGTCACCGCTATTCTGAGTTTGATGGCGGGGGGCATTAATACGTGGGGCAGAAATATGTCTCTTACATCAAAATCATGATATTAATAACAGGCGAGTGTCCACGAAGACCCCCCAACCCCCCCCCCCCCCGCTTTCCCTGTTATACTAAACGGCTCCATTATTATTTTATAAATAACATATAACATAATAACTCTATATTACTATTGTTATTATTTCTATAAATCCCAATTTCATTACATCAGAATCCCCCCGATACCGTAAATATTACTTTACAGAATATAACGGCTTTTATTATTATCACAGATTTTTTCTATTTTTAATAAACCAGAAACGCAATTTTTTTTTAGTCCATAAAACTCTTGATTTATCTGATTTCATTAACGAGTCGGTTTCCTGTTTCTGCAGTTTTCGGGACTCTTTTGCTGAGTGTTTTGGTTTTTTTTTTTACCTCCCAGATGGTCCAAGAGGGGCAATTGTGCTTTCCTCAGACTTTTTACATAAGTGGGGCATTTAGAAGAATAATGGGGTTTATTTCCCCCGTTTAATTTATAAAGCCGTTTCCTGCTGTTTCTATACACATTACGGGGCTTTTAGGGCTGTAGAACCCTGCGATCCCCTCATACCCAGCAAACATTCTGACCTCCTAGAAAAAAGGGGCAACAGGGGAGGAGAGAGGGGCATCAGGAGAGGAAACGGGCAAAAAGAAAGAAAGGAAGGCATTGGAGGGGGGGAAGAGAGGTATTATGGGAGGAGAGGGGGATACAGGGAGGGAGAGAGGGGCATCGGGGAGGAGAGAGGAGCGTCAGGGGGGAGAGAGGGGTATCGGGGAGGAGATAGGAGTGTCAGGGGGGAGAGAGGGGTATCGGGGGAGGAGAGGGGGCATCATGGAGGAACCCAGTGTCAATAAAAGCCAAAGTAATCACAAAATATATCAATATTAAAAAAAAGGTAAAATCACTGAAAAAAGGAGCTTTAGTACGCGCCAATAATATGGATTATTTGATATGATTGCGTAAGTTTTCTCTCGGCGCCCCGAAAAGGTTCATGACGATGCGGCTTGCGTTTCTACGCGTCCCGTTTACGTCGCCCCGGAGCATCACGCTGTATGTCGGTGGCCCCCGTCGGCCCCCGTCTAGTCACCCGTATATCCGTATCATAGGTTTAATGTTTTTCTAGATCCCGGGTAGATGTGAAGATTTATTTATAAGGACGCCTTGAAGGGAACAAATTCCGATTTTATTACCATAAGAATACGGATTAAAAATGTGTAAAAATGCTTCAGAATCAGCAGCGGCAAAATGGTGGATTTTGGTAAAAATGTATGAAATTATATCGGCCCCGTGAGGTCCCCCCCCGGCTCCTCCCCCCAGCTCCCCCGGCTCCTCCCCCGGCTCATCCCCCAGCTCCCCCCGGCTCCTCCCGCTCTCCCCCAGCTCCTCCCCCCGGCTCCTTCACAACAATCAAGACGCCCTAAGCTGTTAGTTTGAGGAATCTTTTATAACTGCATCCGGGTCAGAGGTTGGAACAGGAACAGGAAGTACAACAATGCAATGCAATCTTACCACAAGCAACCAGTCACAGCATTCATACAATAACTCCACAGCAGGGGCTGCTAACGTGCAGGGCCCGGGAGTTAAATCAGCGAGCCGGCCCCTGTATAATGTATAGATAAATCAGTGACCGACCCCCTGTATAATGTATAGATAACTCAGTGACCGGCCCCTGTATAATGTATAGATAACTCAGTGACCGGTCCCCTGTATAATGTATAGATAAATCAGTGACCGGTCCCTTGTATAATGTATAGATAAATCAGTGACCGGCCCCCTGTATAATGTATAGATAAATCAGTAAATGGAGCTCTTTCTGGTCCTTTGTTGCAGCCGTAACTTTTCCTCCAGATCAGGAATCAGCTCTCACGGCTTCTATCTAATTCAGAGATGTTTTGGTTATTTGTAAATTAATAAAATTCATTATTTCTGTTGAAGTGACCCCCCCCAGCAGGGATACAGATTATCTGCACCAACAGCGCAAACTGAGACATGTATGACTAAGTATACTGCCCTCAAAAAGTATACTGCCCCCACTAAGTGATAGTACTGCCCTCGCAGACTATGCTGCCCCCACTCACAGGATATACTGCCCCTAATACTGCCTCTACTGCCCTCACTCACTGACTTTACTGCCCTCGCAGACTATGCTGCCCCCACTCACAGGATATACTGCCCCTAATACTGCCTCTACTGCCCTCACTCACTGACTTTACTGCCCTCGCAGACTCTGCCCCCACTCACAGGATATACTGCCCCTAATACTGCCTCTACTGCCCTCACTCACTGACTTACTGCCCTCACTCACTGACTCTACTGCCCTCACTCACTGACTTTACTGCCCTCACAGGATATACTGCCCTCAGTCACAGGGCCAACAGCTCCTCTAACAGCAGTCTCTAAGACACCATGACAGACAGACCCCATTTCCCTCACTACCATGGAACAAACCACCTCAGGCAACAGGTGGGATCTATTCTCCCATAGAACAAACCACTTCAGACAGTAAGGGGGGGAATCTATTCTCCTCAGTATCCTGGAACAAACCACTTCGGACAGTAAGTAAAAGACACAAAAAACGAATGTTGTCAATTATATTTCACATATTTCTAAACTGTATTTTAATTGGTAAAACTAGAAATCTGAAAAAATAAATGATTAACTTATAAATAAATAAGGTTAAATGAATAACATTTACTGAACAGATATGGTACAGCGTAACTCCCATCACTGTATACTAAGCCAGACATTGATGTGGGCAGCCTCTGCCCCTGAATCATCCTGCCTGTGCCAAACCTGCCCCTGAATCATCCTGCCTGTGCCACCTCTGTCCGTGAAACAAACTGTATGTGCCATCTCTGCCCCTTAAGTAGCCTGCCAGTCCCATTGGTGCCCCAAAACACTTCACTCACTCAATCACTCACTCAGGGGAAGCAGGAACCTGGGTGGGAAAGGAGTTTCCTCACACAGCGTCCGAGCTCCACAGCAGTAAGCTGCGGGCCTGCGTTAGGCAGCCGTTCAGATATGCTTTACACCTCCTTATGCCCCCCAGACTTACCAATGCATCCCTAGACTTGTCCCCCGTGCTTCAGACTCCATGGTGTCAAGTGGGGGCAGCTGTTGAACGTCTCTGCAGCGCTGCAGGGCACCTAGATCCTCCTCTCTGGCAGCAGGTGAACGTCAGTACGATGCGCGCAGACAACCTCCACTGCCAACCGGCGCTTCCCCAACCGGGGCTTCTATGGCTGAGCACCAGAAGGAGCATTGTGCAGACGTTCACGGCTGCCAGAGGGGAGGATCCAGGTCTTCTGCAGCGCTGCGTGGGATCTGGATCTTAGTATTGTATTCAGACATCTATTTGAGGTCTGATTATAAGATGACTTTGAATATAAGACTCATCTTATAATAAAGCAAATAGGAAATTTTACTAAAAAAATAAATTACACTGAGACAAAAAAACAATACGAAAATACGACAATGAAAAACATCAATATATAGACTAAGGATAAGATTGAAATTCGCCATAATTGGTAGGGAAAATAACAGAAAGTTCCAAAACTTTTATATTTTTGGTGTCGCTGGGAAGTGTTAAGAGCTGCGCTCACTCTTCAAACTCTTTTTCCTCCCCTGACCGTCCCTGGAAGCAGACAGGGAATCTGTCCGGAGTCCCTCGGTATCACTCCCAGCCGGTAAAATTTTAATCAGATCTCTGTACATCTTATTAGTGGAAAGGAGGCTGTGAGCGGCAGGCAGTGGGCTTTATTCACTAAACAGTGAGTTACAGGAGAGTGAATCCCTTCATACTGCATTGATCAGACTGCTCTACAAACTCCATGTTTAGTGAATGAACCCAACAGAAGAAAAAAAAACACAAAATTCTCAGGATTTGCTTAAAATTAATTCTCTTTAAAAAAAAAATATCCAACTCCTTTAGTGAGAAACAAATTCTGCAAATCGTGGAATCCGCAGCAGGATGAAGGCGTTTTAGGCAGATTCAGCGAATGATTTCAGATTGGAGGAATTACATTTTTTGCTAAAATTCTATAAACAAATTACTTTCGAGGTAAATGTTTATTTTAGAAAACTCTGAGCATTTCTGGAGCGGAGGAAAAAAACAACTAATCCTAATAAAATATCTATTTTTTTTCCCCTTCTTTTGGATCGCCAGCTCCACCGATGCAGATTAAACCCAGAAATGAGGACGGGGCGCGGTTCTTACGTCGCCATTTTACTCCATGGAGCTTTTACACTAAAATCTAAGAAACAACTGCAGAGATTTCTCTCGCTGCGGAAAGATCTAGAATTTATTATCATTTAGTGAGAAATCCATTTTCAGGGAATCTCTGTGAGCGTCAGACAGGGAACGAGACGCCGGCGGATGCCGAGATGGCAGGAGAGTCAGACACATCCAGCTATTACTACTAATTACTAAAGGTAAATGCCCCACCGGCCCCGCTCCTGCCCCCGTTATACAGACGCTTACCTGGGTGCAGCTCAGACCCCGATCCTCGCCTCGGCTGCTGAATCTCACAGATATTTGTACCGTGTGACGTTTTCCCTGCAGGCCGATCCCCGCCTGGAAAGCCCAACGCGCCGAGCGGCTCCCAAAATGCTGCCGGCCATCAGTACTATTTTTAGCGCGAGTTCCGTGTAATAAACACAGGTCATTAGATTAATGATTATTGATTAATGATTATACCCAGGAACTTCCTAAATAAATTGACCCTGAAACTCTTGAAATATTAACCCGTTAATAACCCATCATGAGGATTCTCACCAAATGTGTTACCTAAATGGAAATTTTGACTAAATTTGGATTAAATGGAGTCACCTGTATTCAAGCAGAGATATCAACCATAGCATACTGGGGGCAAAAGCCCCATCTGGGAGTCTTATACATGACCACAGTAGGGTAGGATAGGAAGGACTCATCATCGCCAGACTGTGGGAGCCTGAGATTGGGGCAAAAACCTTGAGATTCGGGGCCAATCATGAAACTCCTCAACTTTCACTCTGTTGGCCACTAACCATAAAATGGTGACAATGGATTCCATTCCTCCAAGGCCAGACATCCTTCAAGTATGGAGCGGTAACCTTAAAGAACGCATGACCATGGAGGGTGCAATGTAAAGCCACTTTCGCCTATTTCAATGGGAAGGCGTAGAGGGGTCTGTAGGAGGAGATGTTGGGGTGGCTCTCAAAACGTAGCATGGAGACACTTGGAATGACAAATGGGGCGTCCATAGCTCCTTCTCGCTGAGGACGTTGCATTATGGTTGTCGCATCATCAATGGCTTTACCCCAACAGCAGATTTTTGGAGGCCCTCGGACCTTTCTCTGTCTCTCTGTAGAAATGTATTACTTCATTTATTCATCTTCCATGTATGAGATTAAATAAGAGTTTATCCTAAAAGTAACTGTTTCTGTGAAGCCTGAAATGTCATTGTTTAGGAGACTTTAGTCTGATCCTCGCCCAATGCCCAGTAGGTCGATTTATTAAAAAAAACCATATTTTACTTGGTTACTGGAAAAACCATCACTGAATCCTCATCTTGGGCACGTCCCACGTGGGAATATATTTTATACATAAAACAATAAATAAATGGCGTTATTCTTATACTATGTATAAAAAAGCAGAGATTCGCTGCTTCTCTGAATCCTCCGGGTTGCAGGAGCGGGGTCCTGGCACTCCCCATTCCCCCTTAAATGGAGGTGTGTCCTGTGAGATCAGCAGGAACGCCCACTGATGTCAGATAGGAACGCCCACCGATGACGGCGGGAATGCCCACTGATGTCAACGGATAGTCCTGGCTGCATCCCGCAAAGTCAGCCTGACAGTTGCCATGGTGATAAGCCCAGCCACATTCATTGTAATATAGCACAGAATGGCCAAGGCAGTGGAAGCACAGAGGCGTTTACCTCGGGTGTTGCCCCTGGCCTGACCTAGGGTAGGGCCGAGCCACCCCTCTGCGTCCGCGGTCATCACTGCAGAGCACCGGCGTATGACATCATATCCATGACATGCGATAATGTATTAAAAGGAGCCATTAGGGGTCAGACGTGAAGGGTAAACGTGCTCTGACTATGTGTTCAGGTCTGACGGGACCCAGCAGAGGTGGTAGAGGGTAATACAGTGATGGGGGTTAAACATGCATGGGATAGACATACAGCTCCTGAATCTAAGACGAGACCAACGACTAAGGTTTCAGGTTTTTGCTGTAGTCGGAAAGGTGGGCAGACTAGACGGGGGCCGACACGGACCATTTGTGTTTGTATGAAGATGATTAAAAAATAAAAGTTCCCCGGTTTGACTTCCTTCCGGCATTTTCCCAATATTTTATGTTAACCCTTACACTTCCTGGACGGTGTCTCAGCTCAAGAGATGCATGGAATTGATGTGTATTCACGTTAACCCCGTCTGTGCTGGATTTCTGATCCATTGCACGTCATTTTAATGGACAACCTTTGCTTTTCTTTCAAAAAGGAGGAAATTTCAAAGTGACCCCAAAGTTGTTGCTTTTTGACACATTTAAGTATCAATCAGTTTTGCTTTAACCAACCCCATCAGGATAAATATTACAATAACGACAGCAACGAATGATTGAAAAGGCAAGTTAACTGCCCTCACTCACTGAGCAGGTCGGCCCCATCTAGTCTGTAAAGACTCAAACCTTAATCAGTTGTCGGTCTCGTCTTAGATTCAGGAGCCGTATGTCGATCCCATGCATGTTTAATACCCTCACTGTATTACCCTCTACCACTTCTGCTGGGAGGCCGTTCCACCGATCTACCACCCTCTCCGAAAAGTAAAACTTCCTTCCGTTCCATCTCAGTCTCTGACTCTCTAGTGTTAGATTCTGGTCTCTTGTTGTAACTTTCCTCCTCCTTTGAAATAAATTTCCCTCCCATCCTTTATTAAACTCCTTTATGTATTAAATGTCTCTCTCAACCGCTCTCTCTCTTCTCCCTCCCGGATCTCTTCTCCCTCCCGTATCTCTTCTCCCTCCCGGATCTCTTCTCCTCCCGTATCTCTTCTCCCTCCCGTATCTCTTCTCCTCCCGTATCCTTCTTCCCTCCGGATTCTTCTCCCTCGCGTATCTCTTATCCCTTCCGTATCTTCTTCCTCCCTCCCGGATCTTTCCTCCCTCCCGTATCTCTTTCCCTCCCGTATCTCTTCTCCTACTGCTCTCTTCTCCGATCCCGGTATTCTCTTCTCCCTCAACCGGATCTCTTTCTCCTCCCGTATACTCTTCTCCCTCCCGGATCTCTTTCTCTCCTCCCGTATCTCTTCTCCTCCTAGTAATCTCTTCTCCCTCCCGGATCTCTCTCGCCTGTCCCGGATCTCTTCTCCCTCCCGTATCTCTTATCCCTTCTAATCTCTTTCTCCCTCCCGGATCTCTTCTCCCTCCGTATCTCTTCTCACCTCCCGGATCCTCTTCTCGGCTCCCGATCTCTTCCCCTCCCAGGATCTCTTCTCCTCGCCGGATCTCTTCTGCCCTCCCCGTATCTTCTTCTCCCTCCGCGGACTCTTCCTCCTCCGGATCTCTTCTCTCACCCGTATCTCTTCTCCTCCCTGGATCTCTTTTTCCGCCCTCCCGGATCTCTTCTCCCTCCTGGATCTCTTCTCCCTCCCGTTCTCTTCTCTGCTCCCGGATCTCTTCTCCCTCCTGTATCTCTTCTCCTTCCCCGGATCTCTTCTCCTCCCGGATCTCTTATCCCTTCCGTATTCTTTCCCTCCGGAATCTCTTCTCCTCCGCATTTGGATTCTATCTCCTCCCGGATCTCTTCTCCCTCCCGTATCTCTTCTCCCTCCCGATCTCTTTTCCCTCCGGATCTCTTCTCCCTCCCGGATCTCTTCTCTCCCCTTCTCTTCCTCTGTCTCTGCCTCCATCCCATCCATATAATTCCTGCCTTCTAATACTTGTTGTTATATTTTATTTATTATTATATATATTTAGCCGGAAGCTATAACTATATAAACGCGTGCAGGAGACATCACGGTTTCTTTAATCGAATAATATTATTTTATTTTTCATTTTCATTTTACAAGCATGAATCACAGACTGCTGGAAAATGTCCATATGAGGCATAACCCATAAATACATTATTATTATCATTTTTGTTACAAAAACAATCATTTGATTTTGACCGATTGTTAGCGTCACAAGCTGTACCAGGTTTTTTTTTTACCATTTTAGCTATAAAAAACTATATAAATGTGAAAACAAATAAAATAGTTAGATTTATGTATTTTTCCTCATTTTGGAACCACCTCAGATCCCATGGTATGTCATGGGGTGGGGAAAAAAATGAAACATCAGGTGCATTCACCTTTTCAAAAATAAACTAAGCTGTTTATTACAGTTTTATTGATTCTCCCTAAATCTATGTATCTGCGCTAAGAAAAGTCCCCCTAAGCCTCACTCCCTCCTTCATAAAGTAACAGGAAGTAAGGAAACTCATCAGGTTACTAAGTTGTCAGAAATGAAGTTAAGGGATATGATGTTTTTTCTCCTCCTGTAGAACTTCGCTCTCTGTCTAATCTCTTTTGTCCTAACGCCGTAGATTATGGGGTTCATCATCGGGGGGACGATGACGTAGAGGTTGGCCAAAAGGATGTGGACATACGGCGGAATGTGGCCTCGATCGACCCTGTGCGCGATGAAAGAATAGAAAGCTGGCAGGTAGAACATGAGTATAATGCATACATGGGACATACATGTATTGAGAGCTTTGAATCGAGCGTCGGTGGAAGGGAGTCTGAGAACAGCCCTGAAGATGACAAAATAGGACATGACGATAATTATCAAATCGACACCAGTTGAGGAAAAAGCTGCGACGAGCCCATACACGCTATTGACTATTATGTCTGCTGTCGCCAGCCGGGCCACAGCTATGTGCTCACAGTATGCATGAGCTATCACGTTGGTCCCGAGGTACGGAAGCCGGTTTAGAAGAAGGACGAGAGGGGTTATTATACAGAAGGCCCGAGTGGTCACCAGGAGGACCATCCTTCTCATAAATGCGTTTGTTAGGGTGACGGTGTACGTAAGCGGGAAGCAGATTGCAATGTATCGGTCATAGGCCATGGTAAGGAGAACCGAGGACTCGATGACAAAAAGATAGTGAATGAAGAAGAGCTGGATGAGGCAGCATTCAAACAAAATACTGTGGGAGTCAAACCAAAATATGCTGATGGTCTTCGGCACAGTGGAGGAGCACAAGAAGATGTCGGCGATGGCCAGCATGACCAAGAGCACGTACATGGGCTGGTGGAGACGTTCCTCAGTTGCAATCACGTACACCAAGAATGAGTTTCCCAACACAGCCAGGAGATACATGGAGCAGAATGGGACGGAGAGGAGAAGGTGGGAGCTCTCCAAGCCGGGTATTCCAATCAGATAGAAATATTCAGGGTGGAAGCGGCTGGTATTCAGTGTTTCCATTGTATGGTCTCCTGTGCTTCACTCTGAAGACATCTTTGAGAAGAAGCATTAAAGAATTAGCTGTCACTCCGGGCTGGATTGGATTTTACAAGCATTTACTTCATCTCTGGGTATTGAACTGCGTGGCATGGTATGAACTTCCGGGGACAGAACAGAACTCTGGGCAGATTTATTAAAAGGGACTTAAAAATGGCCAAGTATTTCGAGGACTTTAAGAAGCATAAACGTCTAAACGATCTATTATCGTAGGGATATATATCTATAACAGTATCTGTCCTTTAGATTGTAAGCTTACGAGCCGGGCTTTCTTTAACTAATGTATCCACATTGCTTACAGATTCTGCCAATCCTTTATTTAATAAACCATGGCTTCTGACATCATAATAAAAAAAATTCAAAGTGAATCGAGACGTTTAAAAGGGAGAAGCGTACGTCTCTTAGGGGTGTAATCTTGAATGTTTTTACTAACATTGAATTATATGTCGATGGTATCAGCAAATAATAATTATATTCATTATAATGAATAGAGCAGATCCTTGTATCATCCTGATAAGTGGTAATTTAACAAACATAACAATATCCAAGTGTGATTTATGCCCAAATTCACAAGAAAAGTTTTATGTACCAATTTTGTGCCTGGTACATAAAGCTAAATATAAGATAACTTATACAAGAGAGTCCCCCCCCACAAAGAACTAAATCGGACTGTTGAACTTCTGAGTCAAATAAAAGCGTCAATTCGATATATAGTTATATAACCCCCCCTTATAAACCAGAGAGTACAGAATTGTGCCACATTAATCTCCGCATCGCACAATTTTTGGTTCAGCTGCAACGGGAAAAACTTATTTTGTGTGAAATAAAGGAGAATAATTATCGGAGCTCCATACGGAACCTGCACCCAAAGCCCAAAACTCACCCGCTGCTCCGAGACACCAGATATACGACGGGAAAAAGCCAGAGCATGACTGAGCACACGCAACACGGCTGCCTAGAACATAGTGGACGTTGGTTAACATCAGGGTCCTAGACAGGGCTTCGGCGACTTTACAAACATGGTTTCGGCTTTTTATGTGACGAGCACCTAATTCCCTAATCCCACGGGAACGGAGCAGCTCGCTAATGATTTCCACTCATTATTCCAGTAATTAACTGGTGTGCAGATGGGAGACAAAACAACGAATCATCACAAATCTCCTTCCACCCACTGTGTGACGGGAAGTTTTTACGATTTTAATGTCTGGTCCTCTAAGGAGATGCTCGCCTAAGTTTATTAGGAAAGACGGGTTTTGTAACCCACCAGCATTTGGGGTGTTGGCTGTGTTCATGGGTCCCTGGGACACTAGGGAGCTACCCTGAATTATTTACCATAATCCTCTTTTCTGTCTTTATTATTGTTTGAGGGTAACGTTGTACCCACAGCCCCACAGGGTTACTGGGTAACCTCTCTAGGCTTGCAGCCCGCGCGTTCACCCCCTGCTCGTTCCGTCGGGTCATTCCTGCCGCTAGACGCGCGCCCCTGCAAGGATCAAGGGATCAAGACGGAGCGCGCGTCTCAACGTCATGAGAGCCGTTCGCGCATGAATATTCATGTTGCTGCTTAAAGCGACATTTAGCTTTATTAGGTGGGTAGGAGGATCTAGGAGCAAGGAGGGATATTTAAACCCTCAGTTGGTATTCCACCCTTCATCACCGCTTGGGGCGCCTTTCCAAATGACTGCAGTGAAGATCCACTTCCTGACCAGCCGAAAGTGACAGTAACAGAATAAAGACATCATTCCCACCTTGCGTTACCTGAAGCATTTCCAGCTTGGTGTCTGCGTACGTTTCCGGTGCGTGTCTGTCGAGGGTGGGGTTAATCTGTTTAACACTCTCGGTGGTAACAATTAAATCTACCAGCAGTTTTATCTTAGACAGTAATGGCTTCGTGGTGTTACACGATTGAGTTGGGAAGAAGGACGGAGGCTTTCGTCTACAGAGAACATAACAAGGTCACCATCAAAACAAGTGCCCTTTGCCTATGATTTGGTGTATATTATTCATACGCATACTATCTGGTACGGGTGAAGGAGGGTCATGAAGACGGCTTTCCGATCACGGTATGGTCACTATTAATACTAAATTAATATTAATATTAAAGTCGTGCCGTTCAGCCAATACACTGTTTTTGCAGCATGCTTACACCTGTTTGGTAGGCCTCGTATTATACATTTGTATTATTTGAGCCTGTGACTAGCTTAGCGCACCGACATTTTCTCTTTTCCCTGTTTGCACATATTTGAGGTTGTTGGCTCCTCATTAGTCTAGTTGCAGCTTGCTGTCCAGGGGTTAATAGGGAGGAGGTTTAATTGCACCTCCCCCAACACATTAATAAGGTTTTGGTAGCAGTATAAACTGCTTTGTGTGCCCACTATGTAGGAGGTGAGTAGGTTCTCACCCTATTGAGAGTGTGCCTTGACGTGGCGGGTAAGCTTAATTATGCTTTGGCCAATTCATATAACCAAAACCTCTCATTTATATTATGTTTATATATTTGTTGCCAACTTTATTAGGGTAAGAAGCGCAGACAGTTTTTGTTTTTTGTATACATTGTACAACCAATACACTGTTTTTGCAGCATGCTTACACCTGTTTGGTAGGCCTCGTATTATACATTTGTATTATTTGAGCCTGTGACTAGCTTAGCGCACCGACATTTTCTCTTTTCCCTGTCTGCAACGCCTCTGCCAGTTTTCAACACTTCCTCGGCGATGTGTTCCGGGATATGTTGGGCACATTTGTAGCAGTGTATCTCGATGACATCTTGGTCTACTCACCATCTCTAACCACTGATCGTGAACACATGAAGCGTGTCCTTTCCCGTCTCCAGCAACATAGACTCAATGCAAAGTTAGAGAAGTGTATACTTGGGACAACCTCTGCCGAGCTTTTGGAATTCATGTTAACTCCTAGGAGCATTAAGATGGATACTAAAAAAGTATTATTTTAGATTGGCCCGTTCCTACGTCTGCTAAAACCGCACAGAAATTTGAGGGCTTTTCAAACTTCTACAGGAAATTCTTCAATGGCTTCTCCAGGCTCATCGCTTCCATCACCCAGCTAACCAAGAAATATGTACGTTTTTGGTTGGTCCCCTCAAGCAGAGCAAGCGTTTGACGAATTAAAACAAAGTTTTTCATTGGCTGCTATACTTGTCCTACCTGATCCTCAAAAACATTTGTGGTGAAGGTAGATGCCTTGGAGACAGCGACAGGAGCAATCCTGTCCCAACGACAAGGAGATGGTGAGATACGTCATCCTGTATCTTCTTCTCTAAAGGCTTCTCCCCAGCAGAAACCAATTACAGTGTGGCGGGCAGAGAACTATTGGCCATTAAAATGGCACTGGAGAATTGGTGCCATTTTCTGGAAGGGGCTAACCATCCGGTTACTGTGTTTACCAACCACAAGAACTTGGAGTATCTGCAAGGAGCTTGTGGTCTATGCCCTAGACAAGCCAGATGGGCTCGGTTTTTCTCCAGATTTACATTATATCTGCCTTGCCGACTCTTCAGTCATAGAAAAACTGGAGAAAGAGAATGCTCCTGAGGGTATGACGGTCCCTTTCCCTTCTCCTCCTCTCACATTTTTTAGAGTGTCTCCATTAGGGGTGGTTCCCAAAAAGGAACCAGGGAAGTTCTGGCTCATTCACCACCTGTCCTTTCCCAGGGAAGGTGAATGATGACATAGATCCAGAACTATGCCGTGTCCCTTATATGTCTTGCGATCGAGCAGTCCATTGGGTCAGGGTTTTTGGAAAGCGGGAATTGTTGGCCCTGTTGGAGTCGGCCCTTTGGCTGCTACCGGTGCATCCTTCATGTTTCCACTTGTTTTTATGTCGACAAGTGCCTACCTATGCTCGATATCTTGTTTTTACTTTGAGACGTTCAGTTCATTTTTGTAGTGGGCAGGTTGGGGTCCGTCATACATTAGGCCGAGATCTTTGGTGGCACGGGCTTTGTTGTCTACCAAGGTCATTTTATGGCAGCTTCAATCCCTTTTGGGCAGGCCTAACTTTGCGTCATCCCAATGGGGAGGATATTCTGCAAGCGTCTCTCCCTACTGCGGGGATACAGACTCCGCATCACTTCTTCTGTCTTTCTAGGGACCTCACGGATGTCAAAGTTTATGTCAGAATTTAATGGCAAATCTCTGTGGCTTGAAAAGTCTGTTGCTAACGGGGATATGGAGCTGTGGACGGATGCCTCCGGTTCCATTGACTTAGGGGCTTATTGTCGGGGGAAATGGTGTCACTAGAGCAGGGGGGTAGCCCTCATTTAGAAGGCCACAACAGAAGCACTAGCCGAGGGGGCTATATTGCTTGGTCTCCTACAGGGGATTGTATAGCCTTTATTACTGTGGTTCGATAGTTGTGTTACCTTTGCATTCATGATGTTTTTGTGGTTACAGTGCGTTTTAGAAATAAACCTTCGAACTCCGACCTGGTGTCATGTCGTTATTGGGTTTTATTCCAAATACTGCAGTTAGATGGCGCCCGAGTCACGTGAGGAGGGGTGAACAATCTTGTAAATTTATTTATTTTATAACTTTTTTGTTGCTGTTGCAGGGTGTGTTTCTTACGGGCGAGGATGTCCAAAACAGTAAATGTACCGGGTAAAGATATACCATACTACTATATTTACACAAATATCCTTTTTTTGTACATTTATGGATTAATTTACATCTCTTATACCTCCAGTGACCGGGGGGCTGAAATTGTTCTTGAGTGTGGCCGCTCCCTGCTTGAAGACAGGTTTGAGGAATGAAACCTGGTGTCACCCCTTCCCCAGATGGCTCAGGTCCAAAAAAAGATGTTAAGGTGCAACGCAGATTGGGGCAATTATTAATCTATAAAAATCTAAATCAGTGATTTATCCTGTGTTTATTGCACGGAGCTCGCGCTAAAAATAGTACTGATGGCCGGCAGCATTTTGGGAGCCGCTCGGCGCGTTGGGCTTTCCAGGCGGGGATCGGCCTGCAGGGAAAACGTCACACGGTACAAATATCTGTGAGATTCAGCAGCCGAGGCGAGGATCGGGGTCTGAGCTGCACCCAGGTAAGCGTCTGTATAACGGGGGCAGGAGCGGGGCCGGTGGGGCATTTACCTTTAGTAATTAGTAGTAATAGCTGGATGTGTCTGACTCTCCTGCCATCTCGGCATCCGCCGGCGTCTCGTTCCCTGTCTGACACTCACAGAGATTCCCTGAATAGCAGTGAGAGAAATCTCTGCAGTTATTTCCTAGATTTTAGTGCAAAAGCTCCATGGAGTAAGAAGGCGACGTAAGAACCGCGCCTCGTCCTCCTGTACGAGCTGCAGCTTCACACAGAATAGACTCATAACACAGCAACAGCAGAAACCAGCAAAGGGGTTAAAATTACATTTAATTATCATATTCCTTGGTAATTTTACCAAAGAAAAGGAAAAATAAATAAAAAAGTATTGCATTTACACAGGATATCGGCGGGTGAGGAAGCAGTTAACCCTTGTTATCCGGCATATTTTGTATCCAAGGATCCTGTATGCTTTAGTCGGCCTTCATGTTTCCTTATATTATGCAGAAGCCATATTTTTTCCATTGTAAACACATCTTGTTTTTAGCATTTTCCCAAAAAATAATTTTGTTGTTTTTTCCATTTTCCAGTAATGACCATTTCAGTAGCGGATAAGATACGAATCATTGAGCTTTGTTAGTTGGTTCTTAGGTATGTGTGTAAATCTGTGGTGTAGGAGGGACCTTTGGGGTGATTAAAACGTGTTTTTAACCATATTTCTGTTATTTTTTTACATTTGTTGTGGGTGCAGTATATATATATTTAATTTATATGTTTTTCGTTGTCTCATTTTCTCACTTTTTTTTTCCTTCTCAGCGTAACTTACTCTACAAGGCACTTGTACGTTCCAGGAGACTGAGGAGAAAATTAGATTACACCCTCTACTGCCTGAAGTGGTTTGTTCCAGGAGACTGAGGAGAACAGATTGCACCCCCTACTGCCTGAAGTGGTTTGTTCCAGGAGACTGAGGAGAACAGATTGCACCCCCTACTGCCTGAAGTGGTTTGTTCCAGGAGACTGAGGAGAACAGATTCCACCTCTCACTGCCTGTCTTCTTTCCACCTCTTTTCCACTCCTTACTGCCCTCGTCTTCTGCTTGGTCTATGTTTGTATACCTTGACAGGAAACGTGACATTAGCGGTCGTCATCCCAATGCCTTAAGTGGTTTGTTTCAATTAAGTGTGTAGAGTACATTCCATGTACCAGGGAGTATACTCAGTGAGTGAGGGACAGTATACTCAATGATGGGCAGTATACTTTTGCTGCATAGACTCTAATTGTCCTCAAAGTGTTATTATGATCCTTGTATGTTAATCCACAGTGGGTAAAAAGCTTAAGTCTAAGAATAACAATCACGTGCGATTAGATTTTCTATTATACAACTTTCAGAATTTATCCAACAGATTTACAGCTCCTGATCAAGGCACTAGATACATTTGTGGGTCATGATGAGAGTGTATGTTCAATAAATAACGACAGACACCAATTTGGATTTTTAAAAGGCCACAGTTTTATTTATGAAAATACTGTGACACGTAAAAAACTTTATTCAAACTTTAAAACATACATTTTCTTAAACTTGTGTAACCTCCAACCTTAGTGTACGAACCGCCAGACTTAACCCTTTAGAATCAAGGAGGTTACACCCACCGACCGTGCGACAACTAAGTGACTTAACATTGATACCTTAACACAGGTAACTCACACCAACATGTTACCGCGTACACCAACCACAAGCCGTAAAGCTGCACTAGCTCGTGGTGTAAACGAAGGCCTTCCCTTTCCCATGGGACCCTGCCCGTGGAAAAAAGGCCCACCATAACTCACAATAACCACGGATTCCATACCACGTAACATGAATAAAACTGACCATAAAACCTGACGGGAACCTCAGTTCCCCGCCACACCAGAAAACCATCAGAAAAAACACAAGGGAGGGTAACGCTTCTCACTGCCTCTCCTTCCTGTTCTAATAAAAAATGGTAGAGGGTCAGAGAAAAGCAGCCACATTTAAAGACCCTTAACCCCACCCCACCATAAACTTTTGACCTATGGCGACCTAGCCATGAGGTGATCATGCCCCCCTAGCATGATCCAGGCCTGATCATGCGGCCCCTTCTCTGATGTTTGTGTATCCGGGGCCCACTTTAGAGGCAGCTCCTCCAAACCCAGACTGCATGAACGTCCAATTTAAAACGTCTGCCCACAATGCCACCTCCTTTCATCCAACTTTCTTCATCTTGGTCGGGATTCCTGGCCTGGAGGATTCACAGCGTTGGGTCGGTATTGTCTTCTGTTTGATCTATATTATTTCTGTGATAGGAAACATGACATTAGTGGTCGTCATCTCACATTCTCACAGTCTCCATGGACCAATGTTTATATTTCTCCTGTTATTGGCATCCAATGACATCCTGCTGGGTGTCAGCATAGTCCCTAAGATGTTGTCCATCTTCTTCTCCAGTTCCAGACTCATTCTTTTTGATGCCTGTCTAGTCCAGATGTTTTTCCTCCATTCCTTTACAAGCATTGAATCCGGGCTGCTACTGGCAATGGCGTTTGACCGGTACGTCGCCATCTGCAAACCTCTCAGATATTCCTCCATCGTGACCAGCAGACTCATAGTGAAGATCATCGTTATGTTGTGTGTCCGGCCAGTAGTTTTGATTGCTCCGTGTCTTTTTTTGATCAAACGGTTTAAGTCGTTCAAAACTAATATTATCTCTCACTCTTACTGTGAGCACATGGCTGTGGTGAAACTTGCCGACGCGGACATCCGTGTGAACAGCGTGTTGGGTCTACTGGTGGCTTTCACCCTGTTAGGGAATGATCTGCTGTTTATTTCTCTGTCATACGGCAGGATTTTCCAAGCAGTCTACAGACTCCCATCCACAGAAGCTCGAGTGAAGGCATTTAACACGTGTACGCCCCATATCTGTGTCTTTTTAAGCTTCTACATGCTTGCCTTTTTCTCGTTTTTATCTCACCGCTACGGCAAGCGCATTCCATCCTATATCCACATTATTCTATCAGATTTGTACCTCCTCGTTCCACCCATGATAAATCCGCTCATGTACGGCATGAAGACAAAACTGATCCGTGAACACGTGTGGAAACTTCTATGTAAAATCAAAACATGTTCATGACATTGACCTCTCACCCCACATCTTGTGGTCACACAATAGAAATGTATCTTCAGTGATAAAAGTATAGTGGCGCATTTCTATATATTTACCTTTTATAATCCGTGATATAAAATGTGTCTTTACTTGGAATTATTAGATTACCACTATTCTGCTTTCTTGCTCTCACACTTTCACTCACTCGCTCACTCACTCTCACTCAATCTCTCTCACACTCTCATTCACTCTCTCTGTCAATATCTCTCTACCTTCTCCACAGTAACCAATGCCGTCGGCAGATTAAGACAGAAGCACGTTTTTGACTTAATAAAGGGAAGATTCCCAACAGTTTGTCGTTACAAAAATACTGTTACAAGATGTGTCTGCGAGAGAACCAGGAAGAACGGAGGATGTTTTGAAGGCAAAGGTTGGTCGGTCCAAACATTGATCAGATTTAGATATTTCTTCTGTTCACTCATATTGCATTTTGTTAAATTATAAAAATAACCCATAAAGAAGTATGTGTTTGAAAGCATTCTTACATTACAGCTTTTTTTCACACCTGCCTAGAACTTTTGCACAGGACTGTATATACACTATATGGCCAAAAGTATTAGGACACCCGACCATTAAACCAACAGGGGCTTTAATGACATCACATTATAAATACACAGAAAGTAAGAGTTTGGGGAGTTTCTGTGGGAATTTCTCCCCTTTATCCAGTAGAGCATTTGTGAGGTCAGGGGCTGATGTTGGGCGGACGCCCGGCTCACAATCTCCGTTTCAGTTAATCTCAAAGGTGTTTGATGGGGTTGAGGTCGGGGTTCTGTGCGGCCGGCCAAGTTCTTCCCACCAGACTGATCCAGCCATGTCTTTATGGAGCTCACTTTGTCCTCTGGGGCGCCGTCACGCTGGATTAGAAAAGGGTTTCCCCCAACTGTCCCCGCAAAGCTGGAAGCCAAGCATCATCCAAAATGTCTCGGTGCTGAAGCATTAAGATGTCCCTTCACTGCCCAAACCCTGATTTCAATAATTAAGAGATGTCCCAATAGTTTTGTCCATATAGTGGTGCGCAAAGCTAGGTCATGGAGGCATGAGGGTCTCTCCTAATATTTATCTGCAGCTATGCACAGGCCTGGACCGGCCATCTGGCACCCGGAAAATTTCTCGTGGGCCGCTGGCTGAGAAAGCCACACACGCTGGAGCGGCAGATCGGGAGCTGGAGCATGTAGCGGGTGGATCTGCCCGGCCACCGGATGCACTTCATATAATAGACAGCCGGCCTTAAAGTGCCAGCGCCGCCTCATCACCCCCGGTCTGGCCCTGCATGTAACTAAATCATAAACTGAAGTAGATGTCAGGGTATACTGGGTATATTTAACGAACGGCTCCTCTTTCACCGTATTAACCCTCTCTGCACCAGCACTGATAATAAAGCAGCACAGACAGCGTTATATACAGAATCAAAATAATTAAACCCAGCTTTACATCTCTTATTTCTCCCAGTCTGAGGGCTGAATATTATTCTCGAATGTACCCGTTCCCTGCTTGAAGACAGGTAGGAGGAACAGAACCCAGTGTGACCTTGCCCCAAATATAAGGGGCATGTTAAGGACTGACACAGGGGCCAAATATTAATCAACAAAAAGAGTAAACCTGTGTTTATTGCACGGAGCTCGCTCTAAAAATAGTACTGATGGCCGGCAGCATTTTGGGAGCCGCTCGGCGCGTTGGGCTTTCCAGGCGGGGATCGGCCTGCAGGGAAAACGTCACACGGTACAAATATCTGTGAGATTCAGCAGCCGAGGCGAGGATCGGGGTCTGAGCTGCACCCAGGTAAGCGTCTGTATAACGGGGGCAGGAGCGGGGCCGGTGGGGCATTTACCTTTAGTAATTAGTAGTAATAGCTGGATGTGTCTGACTCTCCTGCCATCTCGGCATCCGCCGGCGTCTCGTTCCCTGTCTGACACTCACAGAGATTCCCTGAATAGCAGTGAGAGAAATCTCTGCAGTTATTTCCTAGATTTTAGTGCAAAAGCTCCATGGAGTAAGAAGGCGACGTAAGAACCGCGCCTCGTCCTCCTGTACGAGCTGCAGCTTCACACAGACTCATAACACAGAAACAGCGGAAACAAGCAAAGGGGTTAAAATTACATTTAATTATCATATTCCTTGGTAATTGTACCAAAGAAAAGGAAAAATAAATAAAAAAGTAATGTATTTACACAGGATATCGGCGGGTGAGGAAGCAGTTAACCCTTGTTATCCAGCATATTTTGTATCCAAGGATCCCGTATGCTTTAGTCGGCCTTCATGTTTCCTTATATTATGCAGAAGCCATATTTTTTACATTGTAAACACATCTTGTTTTTAGCATTTTCCCAAAAAATAATTTTGTTTTTTTTTCCATTTTCCAGTAATGACCATTTCAGTAGCGGATAAGATACGAATCATTGAGCTTTGTTAGTTGGTTCTTAGGTATGTGTGTAAATCTGTGGTGTAGGAGGGACCTTTGGGGTGATTAAAACGTGTTTTTAACCATATTTCTGTTATTTTTTTACATTTGTTGTGGGTGCAGTATATATATATTTAATTTATATGTTTTTCGTTGTCTCATTTTCTCACTTTTTTTTTCCTTCTCAGCGTAACTTACTCTACAAGGCACTTGTACGTTCCAGGAGACTGAGGAGAAAATTAGATTACACCCTCTACTGCCTGAAGTGGTTTGTTCCAGGAGACTGAGGAGAACAGATTGCACCCCCTACTGCCTGAAGTGGTTTGTTCCAGGAGACTGAGGAGAACAGATTGCACCCCCTACTGCCTGAAGTGGTTTGTTCCAGGAGACTGAGGAGAACAGATTGCACC